>JACEEZ010015098.1:122500-137500 GCA_016584305.1 Chionoecetes opilio
CTGAGGTGGTGGTTTTGGTGTCCCTGGTTTGGTGGTTTTGGCGTCCCTGGGGTGGTGGTTTTAGCGTCCCTGGGGTGGTAGTTTTGGTGTCTAGGGTGGTGGTTTTAGCGTCCCTGGGGTGGTGGTTTTGGTGTCCCTGGGGTGGTGGTTTTGGCGTCCATGGGGTGGTGGTTTTGGCGTCCCTATGGTGGTGGTTTCGGCGTCCCTGAGGTGGTGGTTTCGGCGTCCCTATTGTGGTGGTTTTGGCGTTCCTATGGTGGTGGTTTTGGCGTCCCTGGGTGGTGGTTTTGGCGTCCCTATGGTGGTGGTTTTGGCGTCCCTATGGTGGTGGTTTTGGCGTCCCTGGGGTGATGGTTTTGGCGTCCCTGGGGTGGTGGTTTTGGCGTCCCTAGGGTTGTGGTTTTGGCGTCCCTGGGGTTGTGGTTTTGGCGTCCCTATGGTGGTGGTTTTGGCGTCCCTGGGGTGGTGGTTTTAGCGTCCCTAGGGTGGTGGTTTTGGCATCCCTTGGGTGGTGGTTTTGACGTCCCTGGGGTGGTGGTTTTGGCGTCCCTATGGTGGTGGTTTTGGCGTCCCTATGGTGGTGGTTTTGGCGTCCCTTGGGTGGTGGTCTTGGCGTCCCTGGGGTGGTGGTTTTGGCGTCCTTGGGGTGGTGGTGTTGGCGTTCCTGGGGTAGTGGTTTTGGCGTCCCTTGGGTGGTGGTTTTGGCGTCTTTAGGATGGTGGTTTTGGCGTCCCTGGGGTGGTGGTTTTGGCGTCACTGGGGTGGTGGTGTTGCGTCCCTGGGGTGGTGGTGTTGGCGTCCCTAGGGTGGTGGTTTTGGCGTCCCTGGGGTGGTGGTTTTGGCGTCCCTGGTGTGGTGGTGTTGGCGTCCCTGGGGTGTTGGTTTTGGCGTCCCTTGGGTGGTGGTTTTGGCGTCCCTGGGGTGGTGGTTTTGGCGTCACTGGGGTGATGGTGTTGGCGTCCCTGGGGTGGTGGTGTTGGCGTTCCTAGGGTGGTGGTTTTGGCGTCCCTGGGGTGGTGGTTTTGGCGTTCTTGGGGTGGTTTTTGGCTTCACTGGTGTGGTGGTTTTGGCGTCCCTGGGGTGATGGTTTTGGCGTCCCTGGGGTGGTGGTGGTGGCGTTCCTGGGGTGGTGGTGTTGGCGTTCCTAGGGTGGTTTTGGCTTCACTGGGATGGTGGTTTTGGCGTCCCTGGGGTGGTGGTTTTGGCGTCCCTGAGGTGGTGGTGGTTTTGGCGTCCCTGGGGTGGTGGTTTTGGCGTCCCTGGGGTGGTGGTTTTGGCGTCCCTGGGGTGGTGGTTTTGGCGTCCCTGGGGTGGTGGTTTTGGCGTCCCTGGGGTGGTGGTGTTGGCGTTCCTAGGGTGATTTTGGCATCACTGGGGTGGTGGTTTTGGCGTCCCTGGGGTGGTGGTTTTGGCGTCCCTGGGTGGTGGTGTTGACGTCCCTGGGGTGGTGGTTTTGGCGTCCTAGGTGTGGTATATTTGGCGTCCCTGGGGTGGTGGTTTTGGCGTCTCTGGGGTGGTGGTTTTGGAGTCACTAGGGTGTTGGTTTTGGCGTCCCTGGAAAATCCTACAAACCATAGGATTTTCTCAAAAATACCCTCATTGTGATTCCCACGCAAAGTTACCGGAAAGATCTAGAAGAAATCTAACGTAACCTAACCTGACGTATTCAAGAGTGGAGTAGGAGCGTGGCCACCGAGATGATAAGGCCTGGTACATCGCCCGTGACGTCACACCATAAGGATCCCGCGCGCTCGACCCGCTCCGCTCCCCGTACAGGTTTACTTTCTCAGTTCACGCTCTTGTTTATGTCTTTAATCTGAATCCCTGTCATTATCATCTATATATTTTGTTAGTTCGAGTACCGTAGATAACAGTAAAGTCGCCACCTGCAGTCATGTCGCCAGGCGCCATATATTTCGAATTATAGCATTAGTACTGATTTGTATGTGCCACTGAAGATGATACACAGTAGTTTATATCATGACTGTATAATCTACCCTGTTTCAGCGTTGTTTTATGCGTTGTATCTGCAAGTATAGACGGTTTCAAATTTCACTACGCGTTTTTTTCTTCGGGCGACGACGGCTGCGGTACGACACTCGGTGAATAAACACTAGATGGCGACTTTACTATTGGTAGCCACTTTGTAGATATTTTTGTAATTTGTTCATTAATAGCCATAATATGACACAGATGAAGACACAAAATGACACAGACTCTCCAGATAGCCCCTTCTAACTTTCCTGAAATCATGGATGTGGAAATGTAAGTATTAACGCCACCACATGACTGTAAACAGAAAAAAAAGTTGACCTGGCGACTTCACTGTTATCTACGGTAGTTCCTTAAAATATCTTAATTTCTTACTTCAGATAAGTAGTGAAGAAAGTCATGTAATGTACACAAACGCAAGTAAATTAAATTACTTTTTTTGTCCATTAGTTATCATGACTATCAAAGATATCAAGTATAGAACAATGTACAATATGAAAGTAGAATACGTAAGGAAACTTGATGTGTGTATTCGCAAATCACGCGAACTTACCTTGTTTGTTACAACATTTTACAGTGATTAAGTTGCCCACACTTCATCGACATCTCTAGTATGGATACCAATGGATAATTATGTAAAGTGTAATTACTTTTATATCACCATTCTTTCAGAGGCTGCTGGGCACTCGTGGAGAATGTGAGTCCTGATTTTGTGCGGTATGTTGTCAATGCGCGAAATCCTGTAGATCCCTCCATATTTCACTGGTTTTACAGCATAACTGCTGCCCTAAAGCATGTTACAGAGTACTCTGAGATACATATTATTTTATGAGAGTAGTTAGATGCACTGGTATTCAGACAAAAGATATTTGAACCTGAAACCTACACCTGAAAAGGCTTTACTTTTGACGTGAATATTTTAGTCTTATGAGTAACTATTATTACTTGTAAGTGTTCTCATGGAAAGCTAGTGTCTCTATGTGGCTTGTAACATGTATCAGGGCAGCAGTTAAGTCGTAAAACCAGTGAAATAAGAGAGATGAATGGAGGGGTCTACAGGATTTCGCGTTGACAATATTTCGCGAAACACCTACATTCGTGAACCACATTCTCCACGAGTGCCAGCTGCTAATCCTTCATTAGTTCAAAAACATAGTCAGCCAAAGCAGCATGATCCCACTAGCTGTGACGGAGGTGAATTATGAACGTAACACAACACAAATGATAATTCTCAAAATATTAGTAATATTTTGTGTGACATAGCGTCCGCCATTTTTAATGCTACAAACATTTCGTTTTGTATGCCTTATAAGTATGCTAGATATGCTAGACTTACCGTCTCACTTCTTTCATTAATAGCTAATAAAGCTACTACAAATACTACAAAGATCATAGACTCGCCCTGCTACTGGCCGTCGGTGAAAAATTGTCCAGTTTGATTGATCTGAGCCACTGGCTGGCAAGCACCTTGTCTCTTGGGAAAGAGAATATACTCACTCTGGGGCCTTTTCTGTAGTTCCCATCGCAATTGGGCACACAGCACAAGGACGGCATCTTGCTGGTAACTTGGAAAAATAGCTCCTGCCGTAACAAAAGCAAAAATTATACAAGTACGCCACATACACACGCCCTGACCGCCTTCGTATGTAGACACAATAGACTGAGTCGTGGCCACCGGTGGCGCGCGCGGGATCCTCATGCTGTGACGTCACAGCCTTTCACCAGGCGATGTACCAGGCCTTGTCTCTCGGTGGTCTCGGTAGGAGGCGATACTTACCAGACTTGAAATCCCGTCCCGTCCCGTCCAGGCTGTCAATGGTGGTATCGAGAGTTGGCCGTTCACAACATAGGTTTTATTTCTACAGTGATTACCGAGAGCTTTTTTTTCTTTATTTTCACATCGTGAGGGACTGGCCAAAGGCAAAAAAAGAAGTAACAAAAAGTCCGCTAGCTGCCAAACCCTATACAGAAAAGAGAAAGATTTCCATAATGAGGGTGGATGAGTTTAGTTCAGGAGGTGTCTTGATGCACCCAAATTGACAGCAGAAACAGGCGGGCAGTAACTCCACCTCCACGATTAACCACAAGGAAAATAATATACATAGCATTTGTTTGGTTGATTAGGGAGCTTTAAAAGGAGGCTAGATAAATTCATGGATGGGGATGAAAGGTGGATGTAGGTAGTGTTAAGTAACAGGAACTACCTCGTGTAGGTCTCACGGCCTCTTGTAGCTTCCTTATTTTCTTATGTTCTTATGGTTACAGACAATTTTTTATTTTTTTTACCACCAGCACACAGTAACAGTAACAGTGGTCAGTTATACGTAAGTGTTCATTAATGTATCCTGCACAGACTTCCCTCCACTATGAAAGAGTGACATGAGAGGAAAGATCAGGAGGACTAGCTATGATTAATACTAATAAGGGTGGTTTTGGCGTCCCTATGGTGGTGGTTTCGGCGTCCCTGAGGTGGTGGTTTCGGCGTCCCTATGGTGGTGGTTTTGGCGTCCCTATGGTGGTGGTTTTGGCGTCCCTGGGGTGGTGGTTTTGGCGTCCCTATGGTGGTGGTTTTGGCGTCCCTGGGGTGGTGGTTTTGGCGTCCCTGGGGTGGTGGTTTTGACTTCCCTAGGGTGGTGGTTTTGGCGTCCCTGGGGTTGTGGTTTTGGTGTCCCTATGGTGGTGGTTTTGGCGTCCTTGGGGTGGTGGTTTTGGCGTCCCTAGGGTGGTGGTTTTGGCGTCCCTTGGGTGGTGGTTTTGGCGTCCTTGGGGTGGTCGTTTTGGCGTCCCTATGGTGGTGGTTTTGGCCTCCCTATGGTGGTGGTTTTGGCGTCCCTTGGGTGGTGGTCTTGGCGTCCCTGGGGTGGTGGTTTTGGCGTGGGTGGTGGTTTTGGCGTCCCGGGGGTGGTGGTGTTGGCGTTCCTGGGGTAGTGGTTTTGGCGTCCCTTGGGTGGTAGTTTTGGCGTCTTTAGGGTGGTGGTTTTGGCGTCCCTTGAGTGGTGGTTTTGGGCTATATTCAAGAACTTTTCTCCACGCTTTGTATCGCGAATCGGTATACAAGAATCAAAAGGGGTAACGCAACGGGTGGAGGTTTGAGTCAGCTGATTCGCGACACCATGCAGATCCCACCTTCATCTCGCTGTGCACTTATTCCATCCTATTTCTTCCCAGACCATTACAGGTGAGTTTTCAACACAACCGAGAGTAACATGCATACCTTGTGAATGCACACGTGTCATAATTAAGGTAAAATTAGGTGCAGGAGGCCTTATATTGCTGTGAGAAGTGGTGACGAAGGAGAGCGGCTGTGGTGGTGGTGGTCCGCCATATTGCTTTTTGGCGGCTGGCCACATGTTCCTAGGACATGATGTACGTACAGGAATGTACGTAAATCCCGTCCCAAGCCCACTCAGGCCCATTTTTTCTTCCTCAATGCCTCAGATAAGTGGCGAACACTAACAAAGCTATTATTTTAATGGCAGAAATGATCAATTAGGCTAATAAAAGGAATTAGATAGGTGTAAAACAGTCAAAATACTGATAAAGCCTTGGACTCGCTTGTGTTGGTACGACTGCTTTTGCAGCCACTGCTTGTGTTGGTACGACTGTCAAATATCCACCGGTCGGGCATTTCTTGTAGATGCCACCAGTGGAGGTACGACGGTGGAGAATCTCCACCTTCCGGGATTTGACGAGCATTCTTGAATATAGCAATTTGGCGTCACTGGGGTGGTGGTGTTGGCGTCCCTGGGGTGGTGGTGTTGGCGTCCCTATGGTAGTGGTTTTGGCGTCCCTGGGGTGGTGGTTTTGGCGTCCCTGGGGTGGTGGTGTTGGCGTCCCTAGGGTGGTGGTTTTGGCGTCCCTTGGGTGGTGGTTTTGGCGTCCCTGGGGTGGTGGTTTTGGCGTCACTGGGGTGGTGGTGTTGGCGTCCCTGGGATGGTGGTGTTGGCGTCCCTAGGGTGGTGGTTTTGGCGTCCCTGGGGTGGTGGTATTGGCGTTCCTGGGGTGGTTTTGGCTTCACTGGTGTGGTGGTTTTGGCGTCCCTGGGGTGGTGGTGTTGGCGTTCCTGGGGTGGTTTTGGCTTCACTGGGGTGGTGGTTTTGGCGTCCCCGGGGTGGTGGTTTTGACGTCCCTGGGGTGGTGGTTTTGGCTTCACTGGTGTGGTGGTTTTGGCGTCCCTGGGGTGGTGGCTTTGGCGTCCCTGGGGTGGTGGTGTTGGTGTTCCTAGGATGGTTTTGGCTTCACTGGGGTGGTGGTTTTGGCGTCCCTGGGGTGGTGGTTTTGGCGTCCCTGGGTGGTGGTGTTGGCGTCCCTGGGGTGGTGGTATTGGCGTCCTTGGTGTGGTATATTTGGCGTCCCTGGGGTGGTGGTTTTGGCGTCCCTGGGGTGGTGGTTTTGGAGTCACTAGGGTGTTGGTTTTGGCGTCCCTGGGGTGGTGGTTTTGGCGTCCCTGGGATGGTGGTTTTGGCGTCACTAGGGTGGTGGGTTTGGCGTCCCTGGGGTGGTGGTTTTGGCATCCCTAGGGTGGTGGTTTTGGCGTCCCTGGGGTGGTGGTTTTGGCGTCCCTGGGGTGGTGGTTTTGGCGTCACTAGTGGTGGTTTTGGCGTCCCTGGGGTGGTGGTTTTGGCATCCCTGGGGTGGTGGTTTTGGCGTCCCTGGGGTGGTGGTTTTGGCGTCCCTGGGGTGGTGGTTTTGGCGTCTCTAGGGTGGTGGTTTTGGCGTCCTTGGGGTGGTATATTTGGCGTCCCTGGAGTGGTGGTTTTGGCGTCCCTGGGGTGGTGGTTTTGGCGTCACTAGGGTGGTGGTTTTGGCGTCCCTGGGGTGGTGGTTTTGGCATCTCTGGGGGTGTTTTGGCGTCCCTGGGGTGGTGGTTTTGGCGTCCCTGGGGTGGTGGTTTTGGCGTCTCTAGGGTGATGGTTTTGGCGTCCCTGGGGTGGTGGTTTTAGCGTCCCTGGGGTGGTGGTTTTTTGGCGTCCTTGGGGTGATGGTTTTGGCGTCCCTGGGGTGGTGGGTTTGGCGTCTCTGGGGTGGTGGTTTTGGCGTCCCTGGGGTGGTGGTTTTGGCGTCCTTGGTGTGGTATATTTGGCGTCCCTGGGGTGGTGGTTTTGGCGTCCCTGGGGTGGTGGTTTTGGAGTCCCTGGGGTGGTGGTTTTGTCGTCACTAGGGTGGTGGTTTTGGCGTCCCTAGGGTGGCGGTTTTGGCATTCCTGGGGTGGCGGTTTTGGCGTCCCTGGGGTGGTGGTTTTGGCGTCCCTGGGGTGGTGGTTTTGGGCTATATTCAAGAATGCTCGTCAAATCCCGGCCGGTGGAGATTTTCCACCGTCGTACCTCCCCTGGTGACATCTACAAGAACTGCCCCGACTGGTGGATATTTGACAGGCGTACCAACACAAGCGAGCCCAAAGCGGCATCAGTATTTTGACTTTTATACATATCTAATACATTTTACTAGTGAAATTTATCATTTCTGACATTAAAATAATAGCTAAGTTAGTGTTCGCCACTTGTCTGAGGCGTTGGTGCAGAAAAAATTGGCCTGAGTGATGCGTGCGACTACATTTGAACGGCCCGCCACCACTGCTCCACACAATGGCTGCCCTCCACCCTCCCGCCGCCGCCTGGCTTCCTCACAAGTTCACACACCTATATAAGGCCTCCTGGACCAGATTTTACCTTAATGATGACACGTGTGCATTCACAAGGTATGAATGTTACTCTCGGTTGTGTTGAAAACTCTCCTGTAATGGTCTGGGAAGAAATACGATGGAATGAGTGGAGAGCGGGATGAAGGGGGGATGTGCAAGTTGTCGAGAATCAGCTGACATTACCTCCACCCCTGAGCTCAACGCGTCGCGTCGTATTTTGATTCTTGTATACCAAAAACCGACACAACGGGTGGAGAAAAATTCTTGAATATGGCCCTTTGGCGTCACTAGGGTGGTGGTTTTGGCGTCCCAGGGGTGGTGGTTTCGGTATACCTGGGGGTGGTGGTTTTGACGTCCCTGGGGTGGTGGTTTTGGCGTCTCTAGGGTGGTGGTTTTGGCGTCTCTAGGGTGGTGGTTTTGGTATCCCTGGGGTGGTGGTTTTGGCGTCCCTGGGGTGGTGGTTTTGACATCCCTGGGGTGGTGGTGTTGGCGTCCCTGGAGTGGTGGTGTTGGCGTCCCTGGCTGGTGGTGGTGTTGGCGTCCCTGGCTGGTGGTGGTGTTGGCGTCCCTTTCTGGTGGTTGTGGCGTCCCTGGGGTGGTGGTGTTGGCGTCCCTGGCTGGTGGTGGTGTTGGCGTCCTTGGCTGGTGGTGGTGTTGGCGTCCCTGGCTGGTGGTGGTGTTGGCGTCCCTGGCTGGTGGTGGTGTTGGCGTCCCTGGCTGGTGGTAGTGTTAGCGTCCCTGGGATGGTGATGTTGGCGTCCCTGGGGTGGTAGTGTTGGCGTCCCTGGCTGGTGGTGGTGTTGGCGTCCCTGGCTGGTGGTGGTGTTGGCGTCCCTGCTGGTGGTTGTGGCGTCCCTGGGGTGGTGGTGTTTGCGTCCCTGGCTGGTGGTGGTTTTGGCGTCCCTGTCTGGTGGTGGTGTTGGCGTCCCTGGCTGGTGGTTGTGGCGTCTCTGGGGTGGTGGTGTTGGCGTCCCTGGCTGGTGGTGGTTTTGGCGTCCCTGGCTGGTGGTGGTGTTGGCGTCCCTGGCTGGTGGTTGTGGCGTCCCTGGGGTGGTGGTGTTGGCGTCCATGGCTGGTGGTGGTGTTAGCATCCCTGGCTGGTGGTTGTGGCGTCCCTGGGATTGTGGTGTTGGCGTCTGGGGTGGTGGTGTTGGCGTCCCTGGGGTGGTGGTGTTGGCGTCCCTGGCTGGTGGTGGTGTTGGCGTCCCTGGAGTGGTGGTTTTTGACGTCTTTGGGGTGGTGGTGTTGGCGTCCCTGGCTGGTGGTGGTGTTGGCGTCCCTGGCAGGTCGTTGTGGCGTCCCTGGACTGGTGGTATTGGCGTCCCTGGGGAGGTGGTTTTGGCGTCCCTGGGGTGGTGGTTTTTGCGGCTCTGTGGTGGTTGTGTTGGCGTTCCTGGGGTGGTGGTTTTGGCGTCCCTGGGTAGGTTTTCGTGTCCCTCGGGTGGTGTTGGCGTCCCTAGGGTGGTGGTGTTGGCGTTCCTGGGGTGGTTTTGGCTTCACTGGTGTGATGGTTTTGGCGTCCCTGGGGTGGTGGTGTTGGCGTTCCTGGGGTGGTTTTGGCTTCACTGGGGTGGTGATTTTGGCGTCCCTGGGGTGGTGGTTTTGGCGTCCCTGGGGTGGTGGTTTTGGCGTCCCTGGGGTGGTGGTGTTGGCGTTCCTAGGGTGGTTTTGACTTCACTGGTGTGGTGGTTTTGGCGTCCCTGGGGTGGTGGTTTTGGCGTCCCTGGGGTGGTGGTGTTGGTGTTCCTAGGATGGTTTTGGCTTCACTGGGGTGGTGGTTTTGGCGTCCCTGGGGTGGTGGTTTTGGCGTCCCTGGGGTGGTGGTGTTGGCGTCCCCTGGGGTGGTGGTATTGGCGTCCTTGGTGTGGTATATTTGGCGTCCCTGGGGTGGTGGTTTTGGCGTCCCTGGGGTGATGGTATTGGCGTCCTTGGTGTGGTATATTTGGCGTCCCTGGGGTGGTAGTTTTGGCGTCCCTGGGGTGGTGGTTTGGAGTCACTAGGGTGTTGGTTTTGGCGTCCCTGGGGTGGTGGTTTTGGCGTCCTGGGATGGTGGTTTTGGCGTCACTAGGGTGGTGGGTTTGGCGTCCCTGGGGTGGTGGTTTTGGCATCCCTAGGGTGGTGGTTTTGGCGTCCCTTGGGTGGTGGTTTTGGCGTCCCTGGGGTGGTCGTTTTGGCGTCACTAGTGGTGGTTTTGGCGTCCCTGGGGTGGTGGTTTTGGCATCCCTGGGGTGGTGGTTTTGGCGTCCTGGGGTGGTGGTTTTGGTGGTGGTTTTGGCGTCTCTAGGGTGTTTGTTTTGGCGTCCTTGGGGTGGTATATTTGGCGTCCCTGGAGTGGTGGTTTTGGCGTCCCTGGGGTGGTGGTTTTGGTGTCCTTGGTGTGGTATATTTGGCGTCCCTGGGGTGGTGGTTTTGGCGTCCCTGGGATGGTGGTTTTGGCATCACTAGGGTGGTGGTTTTGGCGTCCCTGGGGTGGTGGTTTTGACGTCACTAGGGTGGCGGTTTTTGGCGTCCCTGGGTGGTGGTTTTGGCATCTCTGGGGGGGTGGTTTTGGCGTCCCTGGGGTGGTGGTTTTGGCGTCCGTGGGGTGGTGGTTTTGGCGTCTCTAGGGTGGTGGTTTTGGCGTCCCTGGGGTGGTGGTTTTAGCGTCCCTGGGGTGGTGGTTTTGGCGTCCCTGGGGTGGTGGGTTTGGCGTCTCTGGGGTGGTGGTTTTGGCGTCCCTGGGGTGGTGGTTTTAGCGTCCTTGGTGTGGTATATTTGGCGTCCCTGGGGTGGTGGTTTTGGCGTCCCTGGGTGGTGGTTTTGGAGTCCCTGGGGTGGTGGTTTTGTCGTCACTAGGGTGGTGGTTTTGGCGTCCCTAGGGTGACGGTTTTGGCATTCCTGGGGTGGTGGTTTTGGCGTCTCTGGGGTGGTGGTTTTGGCGTCCCTGGGGTGGTGGTTTTGGCGTCACTAGGGTGGTGGTTTTGGCGTCCCAGGGGTGGTGGTTTCGGTATCCCTGGGGTGGTGGTTTTGACGTCCCTGGGGTGGTGGTTTTGGCGTCTCTAGGGTGGTGGTTTTGGCGTCCCTGGGGTGGTGGTTTTGGCGTCCCGGGGGTGGTGGTTTTGGCGTCCTGGGGTGGTGGTTTTGGCTTCACTGGGGTGGTGGTTTTGGCGTCCCTGAGGTGGTGGTTTTGGCGTCCCAGGGGTGGTGGTTTTGGTATCCCTAGGGTGGTGGTTTTGGCGTCCCTGGGGTGTAGTTTTGGCATCCCTGGGGTGGTGGTTTGGCGTCCTTGGGGTGGTGGGTTTTGGCGTTCCTGGGGTG
The DNA here is from genome assembly GCA_016584305.1 of Chionoecetes opilio. Lineage (NCBI taxonomy): Eukaryota > Metazoa > Arthropoda > Malacostraca > Decapoda > Majidae > Chionoecetes > Chionoecetes opilio. Next base: position 133,431 of record JACEEZ010015098.1, read on the forward strand.
GTGGTTTTGGCGTCTCTAGGGTGGTGGTTTTGGCGTCCCTGGGTGGTGGTTTTGGCGTCCCTGGGGTGGTGGTGTTGGCGTCCCTGGGGTGGTGGTGTTGGCGTCCCTGGCTGGTGGTGGTGTTGGCGGCCCTGGCTGGTGGTGGTGTTGGCGTCCCTGGCTGGTGGTTGTGGCGTCCTGGGGTGGTGGTGTTGGCGTCCTGGCTGGTGGTGGTGTTGGCGTCCTGGCTGAGTGTGGTGTTGGCGTCCCTGGCTGGTGGTAGTGTTGGCGTCCCTGGGGTGGTGGTGTTGGCGTCCCTGGGGTGGTAGTGTTGGCGTCCCTGGCTGGTGGTGGTGTTGGCGTCCCTGGCTGATGGTGGTGTTGGCGTCCCTGGCTGGTGGTTGTGGCGTCCCTGGGGTGGTGGTGTTTGACGTCCCTGGTGGTGGTGGTTTTGGCGTCCCTGGCTGGTGGTGGTGTTGGCGTCCCTGGCTGGTGGTTGTGGCGTCTCTGGGGTGGTGGTTGTTGGCGTCCCTGGCTGGTGGTGGTTTTGGACGTCCCTGGCTGGTGGTGGTGTTGCAGTCCCTGGCTGGTGGTTGTGGCGTCCCTGGGGTGGTGGTGTTGGCGTCCATGGCTGGTGGTGGTGTTAGCATCCTGGCTGGTGGTTGTGTTGTCCCTGAGATGGTGGTGTTGGCGTCTGGGATGGTGGTGTTGGCGTCCTGGGGTGGTGGTGTTGGCGTCCCTGGCTGGTGGTGGTGTTGGCGTCCCTGGGGTGGTGGCGTTGACGTCTTTGGGTGGTAGTGTTGGCGTCCTGGCTGGTGGTTGGTGTTGGCGTCCTGGCTGGTCGTTGTGGCGTCCCTGGGCTAGTGGTATTGGCGTCCCTGGGGTGGTGGTTTTGGCGTCCCTGGGGTGGTGGTTTTTGCGGCTCTGTGGTGGTGGTGTTGGCGTTCCTGGGGTGGTGGTTTTGGCGTCCCTGGGGTGGTGGTTTTGGCGTCCCTGGGGTGGTGGTTTTGGCGTCCCTATGGTGGTGGTTTGGCGTCCTGGGGTGGTGGTTTTGGCGTCCTGGGGTGGTGGTTTTGTTGTCCTTGGGGTGGTGGTTTTGGCGTCCCTGGGGTGGTGGTTTTGGCGTCCCTGGGGTGGTGGTTTTGACGTCCCTGCGGTGGTGGTTTTGGCGTCCCTATGGTGGTGGTTTTGGCGTCCCTAAGGTGGTGGTTTTGGCGTCCCTGGGGTGGTGGTTTTAGCGACCCTGGGGTGGTGGTGTTGGCGTCCCTGGGGTGGTGGTTTTGGCGTCCCTGGGGTGGTGGTTTTGGCGTCCCTGGGGTGGTTGTTTTGGCGTCCCTGGGGTGGTGGTGTTGGCGTCCCTGGCTGGTGGTGGTTTTGGCGTCCCTGTGGTGGTGGTTTTGGCGTCCCTGTGGTGGTAGTTTTGGCGTCCCTGGGGTGGTGGTTTTGGTGTCCCTGGGATGGTGGTTTTGGCGTCCCTGGGGTGGTGGTGTTGGCGTCCCTGGGTGGTGGTGATGTTGAGCAGGGTGTGTTTTTGGTGATGCATTTGAAGGTCGCTGTGTCGGTGTGGATGTGTGAATCGTTCCAATTTTTGACATGACCATCAAAGAATTTTCCTTTTGTGCAGAAGGAATCATGATTATAATTTTGTGCAGTTAAGCGATTTAATTAATCCGAGGCGCTTCGATCCTCGGGTGGCGGCGTCGGGACCGTAACGAGCCCTGTTAACGTGCCGAGAATCAGTGTCATATCATTTCTTTTTCATCAAATGTAAGTCTGTATCTTATGTTTAATTATTTACCGCTGCGGGTGGCGGCGGCGGCGCTGTGAGTGACACCCACCGGTTACTGTAGTAGCGGCTGTAATGACTAATGGCTGTAATTATCTCAGTACTGACCGTAATTAACCCTGTTCGAAATTAATTAACGTTGTGTAGGTCTAGTGAACAGTGATCAGCGCCGCCGCCGCCTGACTATTTCCCGTAATGAACTTTACCTTTGACTCCCAAGCGTTGCCATGCGGCCGTCGACTGCCGCGTGTCGGTGCTCGGCGATGTTTACACCGTTATTGGCACAGCCTTGTGTCATAAAGGGCAGCTTGAGTTTTCATCGCACGGGGTTAGGATGCCGCTCACTGGCAGGTAGGCAGCTCCAAGGAGCTACGATCAACACAAGAGTAATTTGGGATCTCGCACGCCTTTGTATTGCAGTCGAATTATAATACTGAAATCATCCCCGTTGCGTGTGCAGTGGCGCGCACAAGCTCGTGGAGGCTGATGATGATGCATACATTTGTAATACATTGACAGCAGTGCTCAGTCTTGTACCAAGGAGAACCTGTCTGGTGGAGGTGCCGCGGCTGCCTGGTGTCCCGGGTGTGTTCTCCCACTTCCTGCCGTGGTGACCGTGGCAGCATCATATGCAGCCTATATCAGTGATTTGCGTACTAAGCATTGGTACATCTTACACAGGTAACACAGCCCAGGTGTTGCTGTGGTGAATGGCTGGTGCACATGTCTGCCCTCTGTGGAGGAGTGGCGCCGTAAGCCAGTTCGAGTGGCGTCGCGGCCCTTCCCGTTTCGATGCAAATAAGTTGGGGGAAGGAGAGAGGACGAGATGCTCCCGCGGCTGCCATACGTTGGGTGATGTGCGCCGCTGACTGAATCGAAATCTTTGTAAGAAATGGCATGGATGCACGCTGCCGATTCGGTCCGGCGCCCGTGGATTCTCTGGTCCATTCCAGCGTGTGTGGTGGCCCCTTGATGAGGACCTGCTGCATGCTGGGCCCGAGACTGAAGTTAATTGCCGCGGGAGAAGTTTGTTTGGACGCTGACTCCTGCTCGTGTGTCTGGCGCGGCGGCGTGGTCAGCCCGGCACCTTGTTGATGAGCGGTCCTGAAGGTGACCGAAAAGGAATGAATAAGGTGTTGAGACTTTGATACATGTGTACCTGTACATGTGTGTGTGTGTGTGTGTGTGTGGGTGTGGGTGTGGGTGGGGGTGGGTGGGTGGGTGGTGTATGTATGTGTGTGGGTGGTGTATGTGTGTGTGTGGGTGGTGTATGTGTGTGTGTGTGGGTGGTGTATGTGTATGTGTGTGTGTGCGTGGTTGGTATGTGTGTTTGTGTGGTGTATGTGCTGGTTGGTGTGTGTGTGTACACGTACTCTCGTTACACATGTACTGTGCACATCGTCCCGCTCCATTATATTTTTTGCTTTGTACTTTATGAAGGGAATAAGTTAGTGTAATGAACCCAATAAAAAAGCAGCATATTCATGGTTAATGGAGAGGAGGATCCGGCCCGCGGCGATGACCAGATACCTGCACCGCAGATCGCCCTGGACGGCGGGTGTGTGGGATGACGCGGCCTCCCGGTCGCTGAGCTGAGCCCTGCGCGCCGCTGCACGGTTTTCATATAGTAACGTTTTATGTGCACACAAACCTCCGTATTTTTGTGGGTCACGCCATATTAGGGGTCACAATGGTGAAGCATGAAGCGTGTAAGCTTAAGGAGGATTACTATGAGGAGGAGCCTGAGGGAGCCCGGGCAGGTTGGATCCCATATGATCCTGGATGGGGAGCTGTCAGGAGGGGCTGCAAGTCCTCCTGAAGACCTTTGTATTTCATAAATGGAAGGCAACGCGACCTGAGTCTCAGAAACTTGACGCGCCCGTCAGGTGGTCTCGCCGCCGGCACGGTGAACGCGAGACAGAAGCTTGAGAGTGGGCGGGGGGTTTCGGTCGTCTTGATATTGTAATCTCATCGAACGGGTGGACAGGTGCACCCGACGGGCGGCGGGTCACACCCAACCTGCTGGAGGTCTGCTTTGTCCTTTGTCAATCACTTGCCGTCAGTATTTCGTGAGCCATAAATGAAATTGTTAAGTTTGTGCAACACATCTAGACGGTGACTCCCGGCGCTGCCTCGCGCCCACTCATCTCCGGCACACATAATGAGGATTTATGAAACGCATGCCAGCTTGCTATAACTCCTGTATATTCATACGGTATTTACATTGTGCCCGTCCGTACACGACATTCCCGCCAACGATGGTCTTGCCAATTCCTCTCCCACTCTGCACAGCGGGCAGCTTCCG
>JACEEZ010015098.1:140000-147500 GCA_016584305.1 Chionoecetes opilio
TGTGTGTGTGTGTCTTTCTGTACTGGTTTGTCTGTCAAGCTTTCTGTACCTGTCTGTCCACCTGTCTAGCCATCCATCTGTCTTGTCTGCATGTCTTTGTCATTCTGTCTGTCTGTGTGTGTGTGTGTGTGTGTGTGTGTGTGCGTGCGTGCGTGCGCGTGCGTGCGTGTGTCTGTCTGTCTGTCTGTCTGTCTGTGTATGTGGATGGATGAATAAATAAATAGATAAATGGATGGATGGATGGATAACTGAATGATTGAACGACTCGCTCTATCCTTTTATCCATTTCTCTCTATCCCTCTTTCCGTCCCTCCCCCGTGCCTCCAGCGTGCCTACCGTGGGCGTGACGGGCTGACGCAGGGGGTGACGCGCACGCCCCTGGCTGACGCGCAACCCCGAGGCATCAGTGCAGGGGCGGCTTCATCCATTGCTCATGTCTTCGCTCTCACGGCCATATGAATTATTTTATGAACTTTACTCTAGCGTCTATTTAAATGCCCTGGTCAATTTTTCTGTTTCGCACACCCCCAACACACACAACACACCACACACAACACACACCACAACAACGCACGCACGCCGCACGCACGCACGCACGCCGCACGCACGCACGCACGCACGCACGCACGCACGCACGCACGCACACGCACACACACAGAGGAAAGCGAAGAGGAATATGAATTAAGGTTTTATGAACAGGGCTGCCGAGTTTGCTTTGTTTCTACAATATCTGCTCGTATACTTCTGCTGTTGCCTTTTGTCTAACTGTTCCTTCAGCAGGTAGTTGGAGGGTTGTAGTTGACCATGGTAGGGTGGGTGGGGAAGCATGTGGTGAGGGTGTTAAGGATATAGAGGGTGGGATGCTATGGTTGGGGAGGCTGGATGTGGTGTGGGAGTTAAAGATACGGAGGGTGGGATGCTATGGTTGGGGGAGGGATAGGGGTGCTATGGTTGGGGGGGTATGGATGCTATGGTTGGGGGGGTATAGGGTCTATGGTTGGGAGGGGATAGGATGCTATGGTTTTGGGGGGGTTGGGATTTTATGGTTGGGGAGGTATAGGGATGCTATGGTTGGGGAGGTATAGGATGCTATGGTTGGGGAGGTATAGGGATGTTATGGTTGGGGAGGTATAGGGATGCTATGGTTGGGGAGGTATAGGGATGCTATGGTTGGGGGGGTATAGGGGGGCTATGGTTGGGGGGTAGGGATGCTATGGTTGGGGAGGTATAGGATCTATGGTTGGGGAGGTATAAAGGGGTGCTATGGTTGGGGAGGTATAGATGCTTGTTTGGGGGTATGGATGTTTTTTGGGTTTGGGAGGATAGGGATGTATGGTTGGGGAGGTTTTAAAGGGGCTATGGTTTTGGGGGGGTATAGGGATGCTATGGTTGGGGAGGTAAGGGATGCTATGGTTGGGGGGGGTATGGGGGTGCTATGGTTGGGGGGGTATAGGGTTTAGGTTGGGGATATAGGGATGCTATGGTTGGGAGGTATAGGATGCTTGGTTGGGGAGGGTTTGGATGTTTTGGTTTGGGGAGGGAAGGATGCTTGGTTGGGAGGTATAGGGGGGCTATGGTTGGGGTATAGGGATCTATGGTTGGGGAGGTATAGGGATGCTATGGTTGGGGAGTTTTAGGGGTGTTTGGGGGTGGTTTACTGTTGGGAGCCATTAAAGTCATGGAAAGAAATACTGCCCGGGCGTAACAAAAAGTCAAAGGAAGAGGTTGACCCGTCCCCTTGGGTTCTTTTGGGTTCTTTTTGGTTTGAGGCTATGGAAGGGAACAGAGGGGATATAAGAGGGTCTTAAAGTAATCGTCCGACCCATTTTTTTTTTTGCCCCAATTATGTTGAAAGTCATTCAAAAAACCCTAATCCCCAAAGTATTGTTTTTTGGCCTTTTTCCGTAAAAACAGACCTTTTTTAAAAAGCCGCGAAAAAAAAAATCTTCCCTCCAACAGGGCTCGACTGTTATTGATTTGGGCAGAACGGGACGCCCGCAGACACTCGTCTGACACCTTCGGCAAATTTTATGATGAGCGTTGTACTTCGGGGTCAGACAGTGAAACTGTCGCTGTGACAGATTTAGAGTACGATGCTCAATCTGACACCGAAAGAAATGACGCTGGTCGCGTATACTATGAGGAAAACGAAACTCAGATTGTCATGGGATCCTATATGTTTGAGCCCGAGTACGAGAAGGATGAACAGGTGTTAGCAGAGCCTGAGGTTCAGCAGGAGGACCTGGCACTTCTCCAAAACATGGATTGGTAAATAAGGTTAAACCATGTGTGTGTGGGAATCACAATGAAGGTACTTTCGAGAAAATCCTATGGTTAGTTTTGGAGCTACAGTACAGTCAAACGTCATTATTCGGAAACCACATACTAGCATTAACTACAGCATAGAGTTGGAAAATATGCGGGCGGGAAGGCAGAAAGTGTGACAGCCACACCACCACAGGGTCTCTCACCACAGGGCACGCCCACTCCACAACTGGTTTACTTGGTTTACTTGGTCTTGTTAAGAGGCAAAGCCTCACAGTCGTGGTGGTCCACCGCTGCTGCCAGTCCTGGCGTCCCTGTCTAACAGGGCCACCTGGGCTGGTATGGTGTTGGACTGAGTCACTGTCTTACGGAGGGGGCGCCGCCCTTGTCCAGCACACCCGTGTACACAGGCTCACCTCACGTACACTCGTCGTCCCAACCCACACACTGGGTAGGCGACTAGTCGCGCTGCACACTCACCCAGTCTTTCACCCGATGTGTACCCGATCTACACACCGTTTCTCAACACAACTGCTCGCCCCAACACACTATAGGCGTGTATCACCCTACACACGCCACTCCTTTCCGTGTGCAAACTTTTCTCGAAAGGCACAGCTGTCTTGCTGCACCCATAAAGGATGCATGCATGTGGCATATAGCAAAAAAAATCTATCAGAAACACCCAAATATCTTCAAGTACTATATTTATCTCTGTGTTTACGTGCCTCTCTGATCAGCGCGGGAAGATGAGCCCCCTGATGCTACGTCACCGAGCCTGAGCCTGAGCGTCTGCAAACCTTGAGAGCGTTTTGAAAACTCGTGGAATTTGCAGATTTTGATTGCGGATTATTTAAAAACGGCTAACTGGATACAAAAAGTGACGACGTATTGTTGATATACTCGTTAATGGCTATGATTTGATTGCATTAAATCAGGAATGATGAAATGGTCTGGACGATTACTTTAATACATGGGTCGTAGGATAAGGGAAGACAGAAGGCAGGTGGGGACGTTGATAATAATAATAATGATAAAAATATTATTATTATTTTCGCCCGAAGGCATAGGCAGCAAAAAAAAAAAAAACTAATATAATATAAATGCATGAGTAAATGAACTTAAGTACTAATGCAAATAAGAGATTATATATATGTGGGCAATATATACTCTGCTGTACATACATAGTATAGGAATGTGTACTATAATAGCCGCCACTGCCGCCGGTTAAAGCTCACCTGTAACTAAGTCTTGCAGCCTGCACTAGACTAGCCTGAGTGGTGTGGGTGGTTAGGTGGATGGGATTGTTAGGGTTGAGAGTGACCTCGTCTTATTCCCTTCATTGCTGCTTGTTGCAAAGGGGAAGAAAGTGAGGTGAAGGAAGCTGTCCATTTCCCCTTCCCCTGCAGACTCTTCCTTTATTCCTTCTTCCTTCTTCTCCTCTTCTTCTTCTTCCTTCTTCCTTTTATTACTCTACACTGGAGGATGGCCAAGGGTTCACTATGCTGAAGAGAAAGCCGCAAGTGCCTTTCCATGTTGTAGAGAGTTAAGTAAAACACCAAAATACTGGGATAATCACCGATTCTTGTGTGGGTTTGGCTGGGATATTTTTTATCTTGGTGCATCGAGGATATAGAAACCCGAACATGCAGAAGAGATTTTGTTGTCATTTAGTAAGAGGCAACTCTCATTATTGTCTGGGAGATTTGAGTGTTTGGATTGATATATACCGAGAAAAGAACAATAGGAGTAATTTTATCTATCTGTCTGTCCGTTTATCTGCCGGCCTTTTGAGTGCACTGCTCCGAGACTAACAGAGAAAGACTGGGACTCGTTACAGTGCATCTTGACCTGACCTCACCCTGACCTCTGACCCCAAAAGAATATTAATGAAAGAAAAGAAGCCTCATCTCTGACCCTATAAATTAAGAATGTTTGTAAAGGCCACGTTGTCTTTCAGTGTTTTTAAGGTTTATTGATATAAGTCGAGCAGGTGTTGATGGTTGTTGCTTCGTCTGTGAGTTATGTCTGTCTGTCTGGCTGTCCGTTAGCTGAGTCTGGTAGTGTGCTGTTAACCCCTTGAGACCCAGAACGTAATTTCCATTGTAATTTGACAGTCATTAGATGATTTTTAATTAATATAAGCAATATTTTTTATAGATATGACCTGTTTAGTATCTTTGTCCACTAGCTTATTTGGTTTATTTAGTTACTTTTCGTAATTGTATGGCTCGACAGCATACGATTTTATATAGCAAAGGAAAGATCTGGGCGTGAAGGGTTAATGACCTTGTGTTAATGCAATACTATCTGGCCTTCCTATCACTTTTATAATTAAGTAATGTATGTATTTATTTTATGCTGTGATGCTTAGCTTGTATTTTCCTCGCATAATACATTAGATAGATTATCAAGCTTTTATGTGAAATGCAAATGGGTGATTTTTGTTTGTCTAATGGAGGAACTAATGTAAGTTTTGGGTGCTTTTATATTTTATTTAGTTTTTTTTATTTCTTCATTTATTTTTCATATATTATTTTTTATTTTCCTTTATGTGTGTGAGTGTGTGTGTGTGTGAGTGTGAGTGTGAGTGTGAGTGTGTGTGAGTGTGAGTGTGAGTGTGAGTGTGGTGTGTGTGAGTGTGAGTGTGTGTGTGTGTGTGTGTGTGTTTTCTCCATCTTCAGCCACGTTCTCGCCACTGTCTATATGTCTCGCCTTACAACAACCGCTCCCCTTCCACTACTATACAACCTACATGTACAACCCCACCCCTTCCTCAACCCCCTAGCAATACACCCCTACACTTTAACTCCCTAACCCCTCTCACACAGCCTACAACAGCACCCCAACCATAAACTACAACTGCAACCCCACCATAACAACCGCACCCCCACCACAAACTACAACCGCACCCCCGCCACAAACTACAACCGCACCCCCGCCACAAACTACAACCGCACCCCCACCACAAACTACAACCGCACCCCCACCACAAACTACAACCGCACCCCACCACAAACTACAACCGCACCCCCACCACAAACTACAACCGCACCCCACCAAAACACACCGCACCCCACAAACTACACCGCACCCCCACCCAACACAACCGCACCCCCACCACAAACTACAACCGCACCCCCACAACAAACTACAACCCCACCAGAACAACCGCACCCCCACCTAAAACTACAACCGCACCCCCACCACAAACTACAACCCCACCATAACAACCCAACCCACCACAAACTAACCTACAACAACTCACCCCCCAACAACCGCACCACACTTTAAACTACACGCACCCCCCACAACTACAAACCCCACCATAACTAAACACACTACAACATACCTACAACCTACCGCACACAACCCTCAGCCCCACAACTAAAACCCGCACCTCCACTACAACTCTCAGCCACACCCCACCTACCCCACCCACTCCTCTCCACCACTCCACATCACTCCTCATTATCCCCTCAGCACCCGAGATCCCCTGCCCCTCTCTCCACCACTCCCCACTCCTCCCTCCAATTCCCCACAAACTCACATATCCACATTTCCACCTGTCAGTTTGGATTTCTTGTAAAGTTTTTTCTTTTTTTTCTCCCTTCCACTGCCACAAATTAGATTTTCAAGTTAATTAGTCGTGTAGGGCGTGGGAAGGAAAGGTTTTTATCAACATTTCGATTTAGGAGGAGGAGGAAAAAGAGGAAAGGGAAGAGAGAGAAGATGATTCTGGCTTGTTTTTCTATTGCGGTCAAAAAGAATAATACTCCATGGAGGCATAGATGTAACAGTGTCTTGTAAGGCGTTGACATAGAGAGATTGATACTTTTTATACTTAAGTTGAAGTTTTTATAACTGCCGCTACGTCTGCTTCTACTGCCTCGTGTACCTCCCGAGTCAGTCACGCGTCACGGTGAAGGGCGTCAAGGTTTGTTTTCATAGGTTTTCATTGCAGTATGTTGTGTATGAAGTTACTTGTATTATTATCATTATTACTACTACTTCTACTAATATTATTATACAAAAATAATAATAAAAATAATTTCGATAATAATAATGTTATAATTATTTTTACATGCTATTTCTATTATTATTTCTAGCATTGTTATTATGTCATTATCATTTATCAGTTTTCATAAAGAAATTTCATATGTTTAAGATGTGCAATGCAAGTTGTAGTGAGTTATTCATGATTACAAAATGCCCTGTGTTTGTGCCACTCACAGGATTAGAGGAGCGCCTCATGCATGAACAAAAATATTATTGCTAACAGTGTCATAATTAGTGTTGCTTATTGTTACCTCTGCCAAGGAGGTTATGTGATCGGTTCGGTTTGTTTGTCTGTTTGTCTGTTTTTTTGCTTTCAAGATTGCGGAAAAAGTTACGACATGAAGTTTTGCATGTAACCCTTACCAGAGGAGGTGGGGCTTAGTCCGATTTTGAAGCGATAATTTGGATTCGATTTGTGTCAGGATCTGGATCCAGGATTTTTTTTCAAGTATATCCTGTAGATGGGGGGCTTGGCGTCTGCCGCCCTCAAGGAGGAGTCCAACACAACTGTCCTCTCAAGACCCACTGGCCAAGGTTTTGAAGGCCGAGCTGGTATTAGAGAAAGACAAACTGAATGGAGAGCTTCGGGAGGTGGAAATTTTTTTTCTTCATTTTTTTATAACTGGTGGAATATTTATCAGCTTTGTCAGATGTGCAATCTGGGACTGCTCTTGTCTTGTTGCTGTCGTTGTTATATTTGTATACTGTAGTGGTAATAGAAGTGGTGGTGACGTGGTACTGCAGGAATAGTAGTAATAGTAGTAGTAGTAGTTTATTATTATAGTAGTAGTAGTAGTAATCATCATCATCATCACCATAGAGTTTATTTCGCAATACATGCAACAAGCATAATATTACATATCGGATGCAAAATATATTGAAAACAAATGTTTCATAGTAAAATAATGAAATTTGGAAGTATAATATAATATAAAGAGTACCTCAGCATATAAAATAATAATATGTACAAACGCAGCATATGATACACTCTTGAAAGTTTTTATTTGTAGGAAAATTTAAAACAAAACAAAAATTTTTAAATCATAAAAATACTCATATAAAATTTTAAATGAATACATACAATATAACCAAAAATTCAGTAGTCATAATATCTACAGGGTCCTCGCCTCCCCTCATGCCGCTGTAACCACTGAATCCTAGAAAATATAATGTCCAGTT
>JACEEZ010015098.1:157500-160000 GCA_016584305.1 Chionoecetes opilio
CTGCCGCTCACTGTCCACAATGCACTAACTTTATTGCTTTTATATTATTTTATTTCCTCAGTTACTCTAGGAATAATGTCTACTTGTCTTTGTCTTGCTCGTATAAACGTAATAAACTTAATATTCCTCATTTTACGCTTGTTTAATTTTTTATTCCAATCTTCATAGTTATCATCTTTGGGTATTTTTTCTTTATTTTTTCCACCAAATCAAGAGTTCCTGAAATTTCTACTTGTACCTAAAGACGTGGATTTCATTCCCTCAGACTCTACACGCTTCTTCCCACACTTCCCTAGACTCTTCACACACTTCCCACACTTCCCTAGACTCTTCACACACTTCCTTGGATAAAATAAAGCGTATATCGCCGGTACAGCATCCTAGAATTCTCCATTTTCTGTGTCTAAGAAATGCAAATACGATATGGGGAAATAAAAGTACGGGTATTGTTATGTTTGCCTTAATGTCTTCTTCAGTAGTGATCATTTTACGAGTACGAAAACTTGACATTAGAGTTTTAGGCTTGTTCAGCTTGTCTCTTTGTACTCCTTGCAAGACTGAATACTTATGCAAGGGTGAGCATAACTTAGCGAGGGAGAGTGACCATGATATGAACGTGTCTCTCTCTCTCTCTCTCTCTCTCTCTCTCTCTCTCTCTCTCTCTCTCTCTCTCTCTCTCTCTCTCTCTTAGGCACAATGAAATATATCACGAGAGAGAGAGAGTGAGAGAGAGCGAGAAATTCAGCTTGTCCCTTTGTACTCCTTGCAAGACTGAATCATTATGCAAGGGTGAGCATAACATAACACACTACCCAGGAATTTACTGTTATTTTTTTTTTTTTTTTTTTTTTTATATATATATTTTTTTTTTTTACATTGGAGCTTATATAGCGCCTGTAGGCTGAAGGAGAGTTTTGATGTTGGTCGATCTCGCCCGTTAGTGGCGCAGGCTGGATTTTTATAGTGACACCTGTGGTCTTAGGTGAAGATCGCGTTTTCTATGTTTGGATCTTCAGTCAGGATCACGCAGCCGCTAGAGTTTTCTCCGTCACACTCGCAATCGAAGAACCAGGTAATTGCTGCATGCGGTTTTCTTTCAGTCACTCGACGATGGATTTGACAGTTGCTTCTTGGTGGGACTTGAACTCGGGACCTTCTTCTCCCCTACCAGGCTCTTGAAAGAGTTGCCCCCGGCAGGATTCGAATTCGGAACATTGAGCTCAGCACTCTAAGACGCTAACCACTCGGCCACCGCCTCCCCACCTGTTAAGTGGGGTAATTCCTTCTCGCTGTCCTTTAGTACTGCCAATGGTATTCGGCAGGGGGGGATTTTATCTCCCTACCTGTACAATGTGTACACGGATGATCTCAGTGCCAATCTTCGTGATACAGGTATCGGCTGCCACATACATGATGGGTGCATCAACTCACTGAGATATGCTGATGATATGGTACTGCTCGCACCCACTGCGGATGCGTTGCAGGACCTTATCAATGTGTGTCAGGTGTATGCTGCCAAGCATGATATTGTCTACAGCACCACTAAGACAGAGTGCATGGTAGTATCACCGGCACGCACTCAGGTGAATTACCTCAAAACAGGATGTTTCGGTGGGTCTGCCCTCACTTTTGTGGATAGATTCGCATACTTAGGCCATGTTATATCCCACGACATGACTGATGATGATGATATCATCAAGCAGACCACCAAGCTTCTTGTCATGGGAAATACTCTACAGAGGAAATTTTCCTATTGCAGCAGAGAGGTGAAGATGGAGTTATTAAGGAATCACTGTTACTCTATATACTGCAACTCGCTGTGGTCGTGGTTCAAGGTGGCCACTCTGAACCGCCTTAAGGTCTGTCACAATGACATCCTTAAGAGGCTTCTGGGGCTGCCCAGGTGGTGCAGCTCGTCCCTGGCTTTCGCTAGGAACGGGGTGAACAATCTGGATGTGATCCGTCGACACTCCGTGTTCAGTTTAAGAAGTAGGGTGAAGCTCTCTACGAACTCCATCATCACCTCCGTCAGGCAGAGCTCGGCCTATGTATGTGGACCTATACAACAGCGGTGTCTGGGCCTGCTGTTTGTGCAGAATGTGGGGTAGCACAGGTTTCCATGTATGTATACCCTATGTACTATATGCACTTTGATACTATGTCCCCTAATGTGCCTATATTATGTATTTTTTGTTTTTGCTCTAGTACTTAAGTTAACTCCTTGTCTTGTTGTTGTTGCTTTTTTTTGTCTGTATGCCTCCGGGCGATAATAAAATCATTAATATTATTATTATTATTTTTATTAGTGCGAGGGAGTGACCAAGGTATGAACGTTCTCTCTCTCTCTCTCTCTCTCTCTCTCTCTCTCTCTCTCTCTCTCTCTCTCTCTCTCTCTCTCTCTCTCTCTCTCTCTCTCTCTCTCTCTCTCTCTCTCTCTCTCTCTCTCTCTCTCTCTCTCTCTCAGGCACAAGGAAATATATCACGAGAGAGAGAGGAGGGA
>JACEEZ010015098.1:167500-217500 GCA_016584305.1 Chionoecetes opilio
GGTAGATAGGGTAGTAACGGGAATGGTGGTGGTTATCCTGGTAGATGAGCTATAAACAGTGCTAGTGATGGCTATTATAGTGATAGTGGTAGTGTTGTTAGTGGTGGAAGTGGTGACTGTGATGATGGTGGTGGTGGTGGTAGTGGTTGTGATGGTAGTGGTAGTGTTGTTAGTGGTTGTAGTGGTGGTTGTGGTGGTGGCATGCATGGTGGTAGTGGTGACTGTGATGATGGTGGTAGTGGTGGCATGCATGGTGGTTGTGGTGGCATGTATGGTGGTAGTGGTGGTGGTTGTGGTGGCATGCATGGTGGTAGTGGTGGTGGTTGTGGTGGCATGCATGGTGGTAGTGGTGGTGGCATGCATGGTGGTAGTGGTGGTGGTTGTGGTGATGCAGAAGGTGACCGTCCACGCTTGGCTTAGCAGGAGAGTCGTTCATTGGTGGCTGTTGGGGTTGTGGGGGGAGGAGAACAGTGACCAACCGGGGGGAGGTGGATGGATGGGGGGACACAGGGAAATAGCATAGTAAAGAGATGGGAGTGGAGAAGGGGAAGGAGAGGAAGGAAAGTGGAGGAGAGGATTATAAAAGTAGGAGGATAGAGTGCTGGATACAAAAGGGTGGAAGAGGAGGAAGAGGAAGAAGAGGAGAGGCGGAGCTTGATGTTATGATGCTTAGCTTTGGAATGTTTAAAAGTCCCTTCCCCCTTCCCCCCCACCCACCTCTCCTCTTCCAGTTAGGATGATAAGATTACCTTTGATAACACTAATTAATTTTCTCTTTCATTTCATTTTGCTCGCTCTTAAAGTGGGACGTTTCACCAATGCCATGGTACAGATGTGAGGAGAGTGAGATGTGTTGACTCGCCTTTTCACATAGCCACTGCAAAGGGGGGTGGGGGGAAGGGGGTGCGAGGCTGCAGATTTCATGCTGTAGAGGAAGTGGCGGAAACCCTGGTCGTCGTTGTCGTCGTTTTGTCGTCGTGTTTGTCCTGGTCGTGTTGTCGTCGCAAGTGGTGTGCCAGGCGGGTCTATAAACAGATGGTTTGCTTCCCACAGAAAGACCTTGGCCGGTTTGACAATTAGTACGGCGGAGCGAAGTAGACACGATTCAATTACAGGTAAAGATAATTATCAGGACAGGTGATACCCGGTGACTGCGTACGTCAGGGGACCTAATCAGGAGCTTGTTTATTATTCTACTATTTTATTATGTCATGCTCGTGGACAAAATTTTATGTTTCTCAAAATAAAAGATAAAAAATTAGTGTCATCGCCTTATCTAGTTCCGCCTCTTCAGTCAAGCCTCGGGTGTTCATCTCTCGTGTTCCTCGCAGCTTCCCTCCCTTCACCTCCCTTCCATGCCCTCGGCCGCACATACCTCCGCATCCCATTCCGTCCCTGCCGAGTTACTCTCATTAGTATTCCGTAAAAAACACGTACAATAAAGAAGATAAATAATCGTGTTGCTGCCGGTGCTCCCGCTGGCGTGGGGTTTGTTGCGTGGCCGCCGCCGTGGTGCAGCGCTCAGGGGCTCGGAACCAGGCAGCCCCGGGGCACGCCAGGCAGATGCGGGGCCGTATACCATGACCCTGATCCTGCCAGCAAGTGCTCCTGCTGCTTTTTCCTTGTCTTGCCGTCGTAGTCAATCTCCCGTTCTCTTGTGCCCTTCTTGCCTCTATACTTCTTTCACACGTTTGTGTGTGTGTGTGTGTGTTTTTGTGTGTTTTGTGTGTGTGTGTGTGTGTGTGTGTGTGTGTGTGCGTGTGTGCGTGCGCGTGCGCGCGTGCGCGTGCGCGCGTGCGCGCGCGCGCCCACAGTCTTGTCCACACGAGCTGGTCTCGCGATCGCCAGTTTTACCCTCTCGGAAAGAGCTTGTAGCTCGTATTGACTGATCTTTGGGTAATGCTAGGACCTTGCACAACGCAGACACCCTATCCCCTTGCTCAAGGGGGAGAATAACCGCCCAGATTTGTCTGTGGAAATCCCCGGAAGCCTGCGGGGGTCGGGGATCGAACGCCCGACCACAGAATGGCCTGCCTATCTGGGCGCTCTTGTCCACTTGACAACCCAGGCGGTGTGTGTGTGTGTTTGTATTCATCTATTTGTATTTTACAGGGCCTTAGCTACACTCGTATGGCCTCGTATGGCCCCTTAGAGCTTGGTGTTGGCCGAAACCATCACCCTGGGAGGCGGGTCACAAACCCCCGGCTAACGCCCGGTACCCATTCACTGCTGTTTAGGCAGGAGCTCGGGTTTTAAGGAGGCCGCCCATCTTTCTCCGGTCCGCCCGGGGATCGAACCCGGGACTTCTCGGTTGTGAGCCGAGCGTGCTAACCACTACACTACGGAGTAACCTTGTGTGTGTGTGTGTGTGTGTGTGTGTGTGTGCGTGCGTGTGTGTGTAATCATCCACGGTCTTGCCCACGCGAGCTAGACTCGTGACCGCCAGCTATCAATATACCCTCTTATTAGGGAGCTTCATAGGACTGATCTGTAGGCAAAGGCGGCGTCACACGGGATCGTTTTCACCGAGTGGCTTGCCGAGTGGCCAGCTTTTGTTGGGAAGCAAGCGACCAATATCGTCACAGTCAGCAACCCAACGGCTTAGCGAATAATGAGCGTCATTGCCAGCAGCGGCCTTAAGTAAACAAACCAAGCTTGAAATGGCATCAACTGCCTCTGATATACAGTGTGTCGCAAAATGTTCAGCTGGTGCAGCAGTTTTAGGTTTTCTCCAGGAATTGAAGAAAAAAATACTGTGTTTCATCATGGCAGAGCAAAAGACTGACTCAAAAGTTATCCTTGACAGTCTTTGTGGGTTTTGTAGTTGAAGTTCTCTATGTAGCGACGATCTGCCATTTACTTCATTTCTGCATATTATCGATGAATAATCCGTTGGATATGGTCCGATGACATTAGATGCTAAATAACTTTTTCATGTAATACCAGGCAGCCTCGTTTGCCCCAGTAGGACTGTTGCTGTCTGTTCTTCCTTTGTATTCCTTTGAGTGTGACACTTTTGGCCAGGCTTCCGATCAGTGCTTTGAGAGAGGGCGGCCATTTTACTTGTTTACATTCGGGCCACGTATCCACGTTTGCCTCTTCCTTCCTGTTGTGCTTCTCTTACATAGGAACATTGTGTGCTTCCTGCAGTGCCAGTCAACACCCTCATCCTCTCTGGCTGTGTTGTAGTTGCTTTATTTATTGTTTTCATTCATTATACTTCCTCCTTTCTTCCTATTCCCTCCGCACTCCTCCTCCTCCTCCTGTGACCTCGCCTCACCTCATCTCTCCACCTTTGGTTTTGATGAGGTCACTCTTGAACATTACAGTCGATCTATCAAAGACAACCAGAATTGAATTAATGCTAAAAAGGGAAAATGTGCCAGACATCAGAGGTCATATGGCACTATGGCAAAGCACAATGAAGGGGAGGGGTTATAGAAAAAGAGTGAAACGGTGAGGGAAGGGGAAAGGGACGGAACGTTATAGCAGGATGGTTAGATCAGAGGAAGGATGTGTATTTGTTGGGGGAAGGAAATCAAGAAATCGTAACAGTTTGAAGACAGTTGGTAAAATATTTTCGTCCAGCGAATACAAAAGTTTGTTCAATCGGGTCGTAAACATCTGCCATTGTCTTTCGGCGTAAGTTATAGAGAGGGAAATGCTTAAAAACAACCCATTATTTAAATACTTGGTAAATATTCATCAGCTCATATTTTCCTCTCCTACATGAATTACTAGGCATTGTTATAGTAGTTTAAGTGTTTTATGTAATATATTTATTTCCTTTTTTTGAGTTTCCTCACTTTCCACTACGTTTCCAGATACATTTTCATGACCTTTCAATCACACACACACACACACACACACACACACACACGCACGCACGCACGCACGCACGCACGCACGCACGCACGCACGCACGCACGCACGCACGCACGCACGCACGCACGCACGCACGCACGCACGCACGCACACACACACACACACACACACACACACACACACACACACACACACACACACACACACACACACACACACACACACACACACACACACACACACACACACACACACACACACACACACACACACACACACACACACACACACACACACACACACACACACACACACACACACACACACACACACACACACACACACACAATGAAATAAAAACAACTAAAACAAAGCAACAAATATAGGTAAAAAGAAATAAAAATAAAAATGTTAAAAATGCAGCGGCGGAGTTTTACGAAAATTACATGTATTACAAAAATATACATAGACAAAAGGTCATATTGGCTAACATCCCACGAAGCGCCAAATATTCCGCCCAAATATCACGCTGGAGCCTCGCCGCGCCTCGCTGCCCCAAAAGCATGCAACCACTTTTTTTAGGAATGTTTTTATCCTTTTTTTTTTTTTTGCGTGCTATTTTCTTTATTTATGCCCTGGATTTATGGGTTCGCGTCCAGGTATAAAAAAACGGAAAGCGGCTGTGAAAATGGGGAGGTGGAGGATTTATGGGGAAGTTCAGAGAGAGAGAGAGAGAGAGAGAGAGAGAGAGAGAGAGAGAGAGAGAGAGAGGGGTTGGTGTAGTGGTTATAAAACATCCAAATAAGAGGAGAATATATCACAACAGAGAAAAAAAAGTAATATCGGTAAAAAGAAGACAATCGTACTGATGTTAAATTAAATTAGGAAGGAGAGAGATAATGAGGAGGATGGAAATAATAATGATAATAATGACAGTAATAATGATATGAAGAAGAAGGAGGAGATAGAAAAAAAGGGTTGAGATAATGGGAAAAGTGAAGGGGGAGGGAGCAGGTGCAAATACTGAGGAAGAGTATATAGATGGGTGTTTGGTTAAGGTGGTAGAAAGGAGAGAGAATGAGAGGGGAGGAAGGGGCTGCAGAAGAAGAAGAGGAGGAGGAGGAAGAAGAAGGGGTTGGTGAAGAGGAAGAGGAGGAGGAAGTGTGTTGCTGAAGAGGAAGAGGAGGAGGAAGAAGTGGTTGCTGGAGAAGAAGAGGAAGAGGAGGAGGAAGGGGTTGCTGAAGAAGAAGAGGAGGAGGAGGAAGAAGGGGTTGATGAAGAGGAAGAAGGGGGAGGAGGAGGAGGAAGAAGGGGTTGCTGGAGAGGAAGAGGTGGAGGAGGAAGGGGTTGCTGGATAGGAAGAGGAGGAGGAGGAAGAAGGGATTCCTGGAGAGGAAGAGGAGGAGGAAGGGGTTGCTGAAGAGGAGGAGGAAGGAGGGGTTTGCTGGAGAAGAGGAAGAGGAGGAGGTGTAGCAGCACAAAGACAAAGTAGCGTCATTAAAGCCATTGCCTGATGAGATAGTCCAGAGATGGATATTAAATTCCTTACATACAGGAGCCCCTACCCGCCCCTCCCCGCACGCACCTGTGATATTACCACCGCCACCACCACCACCACCACCACCACCACCACCACCGACACCACCGACACCACCGACACCACCACCACCTGACACCACCACTACCGCTACCACCACCACCACCGACACCGCCACCGCCACCACTGACACTACCACCACCACCACCACCACCACCACTTGACACCACTTTCATTACCACCACCACCACCACCACCACCACCACCACCACCACCAACCACCACCACCACCACCACCACCACCACCACCACCACCACCACCACTGACACCACCACCACCACCACTGACACCACCACCACCACCACTGACACCACCACCACCACCACCACCACCACCACTGACACCACCACCACTACCACCGACACCACTGACACCACCACCACACCACTACCACCACCACCACCACTACCACTACCACCAGTTTTGGAATTATTATACTGGTACTGTACTGATAAAACTGCGTAAAAGTGTCGGAGTAAAACGCGTGGATTAATAGAATACGAAAAAAGGAAAGAAATTTGTTCTTAGATCTACTTCTGATGTTATTGTTGTTTTTTGTTATTGCTATTGGAGCTGTTCATTACTATAATTATTATTACTAGCAGCAGTTACCCGTAATATTCATAAAGACAATTCCAGTGGCTTTGTGTATATACACAACATCGTATTTATGACACACATTCTCTCTTTCGAGAGAGAGAGAGAGAGAGAGAGAGAGAGAGAGAGAGAGAGAGAGAGAGAGAGAGAGAGAGAGAGAGAGAGAGAGTTCTGTGCAAGTTATGTATGCACCTGACTCAGTGAGCCCGGAGCGGACCAAGAGCGTGTCTGCAAGGAAGCTGCTTCAACAAAAAGAAAACCCATCTGAACCCATCTATTTAAGTAATGAAGAAATTGGGTAAACCTTGTCAAATATAGCTGATAAGTTGCTATCTCTAGAATGACCTTAACCTTTCCTGAAAGTTTGGTTGAAATTAGAACAGAATTGTCGGAGCCTTAGCTATACTGACGGACAGACAGACATACATTTAGTAATTTATAGTATGATTACTAAATCATAATCATTATCATTTTACTTTCAATAACAAAATCAGCATTATCATAACCAATATCATCCTTTATATCATCACTGTAAATTTCACAATTACTATCATTATCATCATTAATGTCATTTGATATTACTTAGCATTATCCAAAGACTACTTGTATACAGTAGTCTTTGCATTATCATTAATACTACTTGCATTTATCATCATTGTTTTTGGTGTTGCTCTCGTCTTCACTGTGGAACCAGGCACCACCTCGCGTGCAGGTGGTGATGATGGTGTTAAGTGTCTGTAGGTCAGAGTTAGGGGGCGGGGTGAGGGAGCTTGGAACACCATAAGTGGTAAAGAATATGGAAATAATATATAAACTATCATTTTATATTTTTCAAGTAATGATATATATACAGTAATAGCCGCATATAGTTTAAAACCCAAAAATAAGAAACATCGAGAGTACCGTAAAAAAGGTAAAAACAAGAAAATAAAAGATTATCAATAATACTTGATAATGAAGGTCTTGAATTAAAAGAAAAAAAGTAACTGCAGGGAGAAAGACTTGGGGGAGTGCTGTGAGAGAAAGAGGGAATGGTGAGTGAACGTAATGATTAGGGAAGTAGATAATTTCATGATGTAATATGAGGGAATAAGGCAAGGATAAAATGGACAGAAATGTTTACTATAGTTATTTTACTGAGACATTAAATATTGACCCGCCATAAACACAGCTGGACAAGGCACAGAGAGCGAGTGTTGTAGCTGTGTACTGCGTTACACACACAAAGATATACGTATAAAGCATGCAATGATGAAAACATAAATAAAATATTGAGGCAACAAAGGCACAGACTGGCGCTGGACACATTTCTCCGCTGCTTATCACATTTTTTTCTTTCAAAATCATCATAAAATGTCAGTGTCTGTGTGCAGGCAGCCATTACTATAACAAAAGATTTTTTTTTCTACACTTTAAACGACAAACTAAACGTTCCGTTTGGTCTACGTTTTGCTGTATATTGTTTTTCTTAGTATTTTTTTCAGTTTATTTCAGTCATTCATTTGTTTTGTTACACAACTCAATAGTCTTGTGGCCGCTAACTTGCTGGTGCCGCGCCCTGCCTCGCCTGAGCCACTACACTGCGGCACACTGGGTGGCACCGCAGGTCAGGCCCTGCGGCGGTGCCGTGTCCGTGCTGGGCCTCCCAGCACACCAGCTCCAGGAACTCCTGCAGCTGGTGCGGGGAGTGCCGCTGCAGCAGTTTGCGGACCCCCGCCACCACTTGCTCCAGCAGCCATTCAAGGCGAGGGCCTTCGATGGGCTAGGGCAAAATTGAGGTATACACTTCATGTCTTCACAGTCCTGGCTCACACTATTTTCTTCTTTCATTTCGGCTCGTACTCCTGCAACAGCAGCATAATCACGCTACCAAACTCAAAGCCTCCCAGATGCAACTTGGGCCCAAGGCTGCGGTACACTGGGTGGTGCTGCAGGTCAGACCCCGCAGCGGTGCCGTGTCCGTGCTGGGCCTCCCAGCACACCAGCTCCAGGAACTCCTGCAGCTGGTGCGGGGAGTGCCGCTGGACCAGTGCATCGGTCTGCTCCACCACCTGCCGCAGCAGCCACTCCAGACTCAATCCTTCCACATGAGAGTGTTCCACGCGTGTCTCCAGCTCTTGATCTGCCTCTTCTGGATCCTCGCTCAACAACTTTTCCATTTCCTCAAACACCATAGTGTCCAGCTCCTCGTCGTCATACCTCGTGCCCTTCAGTGACATGATGTCCACCCTGGCGGTGAAGTCATCACTCGGGGCCTCTCGTTGCTCTTCCTCGCACTGGTGTAACAGTTGCACCATCACCTTGCCCAGCACGAAGCCCCCGATACGCAGCTCCTCCTTCTTCGGGTCCTCAACGCACACCTACATTTCTTCGTCTTTCTTTTCTAGCTCATCGACAACTTTTTCAATATCCTCAAAAATCTTCAGCTCTAGTTCCTCGTCTGTCACAGGCCTACAGTCTTCCTTTGGCTTGCCGCAGATAACCTTCGCCTCGTTGTGTTTCTTTTCTGGCAGATCTACATCATTCATTAAAGAAATTACTGGACACTCAGCCGCCACGCACGGCTCAGGGGCTTTATCGTTCTTAACGCAGTTGTTCTTAGGGCCAGTTGCAAGAAGGTCTCGTCGTGTGCCCTATAGGGTACCGGCGTGGAAATGCCCGACTGCACAGGTTCAAGAACAGCGTCATTTCACCCCCATCGTGTGTCCCATCGGGAAAAAATCGTCGGGCGGTAACTCCCTACCGATGAGATGATCGATGAGCACCATATATAGAATAATCAAATACTTCCATTGAACATCAATAATCAACATATTCAATATGTGACACATTTCTGAGGAAGAATCAACGCGGTTACTAAGCAGAAAAGACAGCTAATTCATCATTTTCAGTTGCCGGGAACTCAAGACAAGCGGGTGGATGTCCGCGCCACCTATTGACAGCGGCTGGTGATATTGGGCGGGCGGGCGGAGTACACCGGCCACGAGTACACCCACACCTCATAACAATACGTTGTCATCCACCTTACCTGTGTCTAACTGAAGAAGACTGATCAATTACCACGCCTGTGAACGCATCATAGGATATCACCAGGGCTCATATGGTTCTTCAACGGAACATTGCAGCCCTAACCAACGCCTATACCCGCTCGGTATTCCCGCTGGGATATAAGTGAACAGACTTTAACTATGATTGAATGTATGTGTTACTTTTATGCAGTTACCATTTTGAAATGATAATAAGTAATATGGCTAAATATTACTGACTAGAATCATCTAGAAACGCAAAGAAATTGTAACCATGAGAGAGAGAGAGAGAGAGAGAGAGAGAGAGAGAGAGAGAGAGAGAGAGAGAGAGAGAGAGAGAGAGAGAGAGAGAGAGTTCAAATTCAAATTCAAATTATTTTATTTCCACTGAAATAGTGGTTATTCTTTACATTTCCAATAAAATACATCATAAGATAAAATACAAAAATAGAATTAAAATATCACATACCAAAAAGTTGTGTCATAATACTAAAACAATGCTAAAAGGATACAGACATTGCTAAAAATTATGGTAGGTTATATAATTGATGTGTTATTTAAAAGGAGGCTGGTAAGTTTACTTTTAAATGTAGGCAAGGTAGCAGCATCAGTGATATTAAGTGGCAGGTTGTTCCATATTTTAGGCCCTATGACATCCATACTTCTAGCACCCGCATCTGTTTTTGTTTTGGGTACATATAAACAATTTTGTTGTCTGGTTCTGCTTTTGGTTACTTCACGAACAGTAGGAAGTTTCTTGAACCATGCAGGATAAAATCGTGTAATACCTTAAAGACAGTGGTACATGTGTCCAATAAATGCTTCTCTTTTACTTTTATCCACCCTAGTTCTTTTAATATAGGCGTTACATGGTCGTATTTCTTAGCACCACCTATGGCTACCTGGGCTGCAAAGTTTTGTAATTTTTGGACATCGCTCATTATAGTTAGATTTGTCGTGGCCCATATCCGAATACAGTAGTTGATTATGCTGAGTACTAATGACTGCACCGCAATTATTCGGGAGGGTTTGTCAAGATTGTCACTTACACGGCTTATGAACATTAGTGTACCAACAACTTTTTTATGTGCCTCATTGATATGTTTGTCGAAAAGCATAAACCGATCAATGTACACACCTAAATTTTTAACATGATTGCTCGTGATGGTATCCTCATCTATTTTGATGACGGCATTGGAAGGGACATGTGACAAAAGTTGCCTGTTTCCAATAAAAATACACTGCGTTTTGCTTGAGTTAAGCATTAAACCATTACTAAGAAAATATTTCTTGACACATTTTAGGGTTTCTTCAGTTTTTCGAATGAGACATGTAAGTTCATCTACATTACTGGTATGTATAAATTGAGTGTCATCAGCATATTGGATTATTGTGCAGTCCTTGACATATTCAGCTAAGTCATTTACGAAGATATTAAATAGGATTGGACCCAAAATTGATCCTTGTGGGACGCCATAATCAATTTTGTGTTTACTTGAAATAGAGTTCTTTATGCGAACAGATTGGGTTCTGTTCCTCAAATAGCTGTGAAACCAGTAGGAATCAATTTTGAGCTTAAGGCATTTATTTATAAGAATCATGTGATTAACACTATCGAAAGCTTTTGATAGATCACACAGAGTGAGCAAAGATATTTTTCTGTGGTCCATGTTATTGTATATTTCATCGGTAATGACAGTAAGAGCAGTCTCAGTGGATAATCTGGGCCTGAAACCATGCTGGCTATTTGATAGAAGCTTTCTGACTTCTAGGTGGTGTATTAGCTGGTTTACAATTACTTTTTCTAATATTTTTGATACTATAGAGAGAAGTTAAATAGGTCGAAAATTGCCCACGTTATCAGCGTCCCCATTTTAAAAAATTGGCACCACTATGGCATGTTTCCAGGCGTCAGGGAAAACACCAGTAACTATGGACGTGTTGATAATACATACATGTTACATATAATGCTATTACATACAATGCATCCCTAACAAGTTTCAATGGTATAGCATCCGAGCCAACAGAGTTAGTATCATTTAGATCTTTAATAGTCAATATTACAGTGTTTACGTCAACAGGTTGAGGTCTAAAATAGTCAGTGTCCATAGAAACAGTATTTGGATCTTGAGGTGTAGGCACGTTTTCACCCAGAATACATTGTGTTCTTTCATTAGTATTTTTTCCTACGTTTGCAAAGTAGGTATTAAATTCTTCTACTTTATTTCTAGCTTCATCAAAAGAATGTTCTTTAGATTTACATTTTTTGTTAGGAACAATTTCCCGAATGAGTTTCCAGATTGCGGCAGTATTTCCTCTACAGTTATTAAATTGTGTGTTGTAATGTGAAGACTGAGCATTGCGAATGAGGGTAGTGACAAACTTTTTCTCTCTTTTATACTCTTCTTGTAGTGTTGTATTCTGACGATCAGCTTTTAATTTACTCTGAACATTGTTTCTGATCTGAATAGCATGACTTATGTTATCATTCATCCATGGAGCGAAAGGTCTACGAATTACTTTTGTAACAATTGGATCACATTCGTCTAAACTTTTAATAAAAACATCAGTAAAAATTTTCACTTGCTAAACTCATTTACATCGTCAGTTAAAAATATTTTGCGCATGTCATGTGAGTTCTGCATTAATATTGAAGAAAAAGTGTCTTGACTGTAGTTTCCTAGGTGACGAAATGTTTTAATAATAGGTTGGCGTTTGGGTTTACTCATGTCAACTTTTACACTAATAAGGTCATGGTCGGCGATTACTTGTGGAACAACATCATGTGTTAGAATTATATCAGGGTTGTTAGTTATAATCAAATCTATGAGAGCAACAGAGAGAGAGAGAGAGAGGGGAGGAGGTGAACACCGGCGTGGCGTTGTCATGGTAACTCAAATGACCAACCTCAGAACTTGTGAAATCTTTTCGTACCGCCTCTTTCTATTGAAAACAGCATGGCTAATACAATTATTAGTATATTTTTATGTTATGGAAAACAATAATTCATGATAGAAATGACTGGAATGAATTTCTTTATAGTAGTAAATATTATTATTCTATTTATCGCATGGGTTGGTACACCTCGCTCCCGACGTCGGGACATCATGCCGATGGGGGTAAAATCAGCCGTTCATGAAACTCATCAATGGAGTATCACGACAGTCGGGCGCCCCAATCACTATAGTGTACTCGATGGAAAACGTCCATTTCTTGCAACTGGGCCTTAGAGCGACGTCCGCGCGGCCTCTTGCAGAGCTTGAAGCACCCACCAAAGGCCAGGCAGCCTCGGGGTTTATCGCATTTGTTCATCTCTAATTTTGAGCTCTGATGACCCATGAGAATTATCTTACTTGCAGTCGCAACTGTCAAACACCTAGGGTGGCAATATTAAGGATCTATTTTTTTCAAAATAATACGTAACTCCAAGCTGGCCCGCCCCTCACGCCAACTCAACAACGATTAGAATATGAAAATAAAAATGATAATAATATAAATAATAGCAATAATAATAATAATAATAATAATAAATAAATAAATATTTAGATAATATAAAATATAAAAATAAATTCTCTCTCTCTCTGAATTTACTTATCCCGAGGAAAGAGGATAAAGGATGAGGAAGGAATGACGGAGAAAGAATGAGAGAGAGAGAGAGAGAGAGAGAGAGAGAGAGAGAGAGAGAGAGAGAGAGAGAGAGAGAGAGAGAGAGAGAGAGAGAGAGAGAGAGAGAGAGAGAGAGAAGGTCAGACATCTTGTCTCATTATTACTATTATTATTATTTTTTATTTTTTATTATTATTATTATTATTATTATTATTATTATTATGACTTATTATTATTCCTACTAGGACTGGTGCTGCTGTTGCTGCTAGTATACTACATCTACATCTACTACTACTTTACTACCACTTCTACTGCCCATCCGGCCGCCCCTTGAAACGCATCAGTAGCAGGTAAGATTTTCGTCGGCCCCTCCACCAGACTACAGGTTGAACCGACGCCTCCCCCCCCCCCTTCAGGACGTTCTTTAAGAGTTATGGAGGGCGGGAGGAGGGCAGGCGTGTAGTAGTAGTAGTAGTAGTCGACGCGCCCTCCGCTGGGAAATCACTCTTCCCGCCAAATATTCCTGCAGACAGGGAAGCTGTGTTTGGGTAGCGTGGGGGGGGGGGGCGCTTCTCTTTCCCCCCACCTATTCTTCCCTATTCCCTCCTCCTCCTCCTCTTTTGTCTTTTACCCCCCATCCCCTTGCCTCTCACTTCTCCTCTCTCTCTCTCTCTCTCTCTCTCTCTCTCTCTCTCTCTCTCTCTCTCCTCTCTCTCCTCTCTCTCTCTCCTCTCTCTCTCTCTCTCTCTCTCTCTCTCTCTCTCTCTCTCTCTCTCTCTCTCTCTCTCTCTCTCTTCAATTTTTACCCATACTTTCCCATCCGTCTCTTCTCTTTTCCTCCGTTTTTCGATATTTCCCATCTCTCTCCTACCTCATCTCTACCCATCCCCTTTCCCTCCCCTTTCCTTCCCTCCCCTTCCATCCCTTCCCTTTCCCTTCCCTTCCCTTCCCTTCCCTTCCCTTCCCTCCCTTCCCTCCTTCCCTTCCCTCCCTCCCCTCCCCTCCCCTCCCCTCCCCCCCTCCCTCCCTCCTCCCTTCCCTTCCCTTCCCTTCCCTTCCCTTCCCTTCCCTTCCCTTCCCTTCCCTTCCCTTCCCTTCCCGTGTGCCCCCGTCGGTGTGCTTGCCAACAGAGTAGCGTCGCGGCGGAGGCTCAATGGCAGCACAAAACAGAAGGCAACGGCGTGCGAGACAAAAGCCGCCCCGAGGAAAGAGGAGAAAGAATGAGGAAGGAAGACGAAGAGAGAGAGAGAGAGAGAGAGAGAGAGAGAGAGAGAGAGAGAAAAGAGAGAGAGAGAGAGAGAGGAGAGAGAGAAGGGGAACTTTGTTGGGTACTACTCGCATTGTGTTGGTTGGTGTTGTTGATGATGATGGTGGTAATATCCTAGCGTTTTTTTTTCCCATTTTTTTTTCTAAAGTTTGCGCTCAAGCTTTTGTTATTTAAAAAAAATGGAGGTATCTAGACTAGACCTTTCTGCTTGTGTGTGTGTGTGTGTGTGTGTGTGTGTTCACAATTCATCAAACTTTGGATATCAGAGTTCAGTCGTCAACTACATAGTCAAGTTGTCGTAAGTACACCCCCCTTCCCCCCGAAAATACGACTGTGAATACGGACTTAATTTCACTCGCATCGGGCTGAGGGTCGTTCAGTGTGCCTTGCCGATGGAGCCAAGTATTCACAGGTTGGCTGGAGGGAAAGGGGGGGGGGAGCTAAAGGGAAGACGTCGTGGGGGGGGAGGCTTCGAGGGGAGGGGGATTGAGGGGTGGAGTTGGGACCCTGAGACCAAGCACTTCTCAAGGGAATTAATTACCAGGCAGACTCGTGTCAATGGAATCACATTACACTTTCACCAGACACAGACAGACAGACAGACAGACGCCTCCTGCCTCACTACACCTCATTCTCTTTTTTCTTCTTGAGTTTCCTCCATTTCATGTCTCTTTCTTTATTTTGTTCTATTCTATCTCAATTTCATACTGATGAAATCTCCTTTTTCATCTCTTTTGTACTTTCTACTGTCCTTTCTTTACCCTTTTCCTTCCTTTCTTTTCTTTTTTACTTTACTTCAGAACGTATCACTTTCCATTTTTTCCCATCCAAATTTGGTTATCCCTTCAAAACTTATATATGTCCCTTCTGTTTTTTTCTATCCCTTCACTTCTCTTCCCTTCGTCTTCCAATACTTTCCCTTCTCATCCTAAACCATCTTTTTTCATCTCACATTATCGCTTTCACCTCAAGTCTCGTTTATTATCCTTCCCTTCCTACCATATACAGAGACTCTTCATAGCGGTGTCTCTGCGTGGGCGACACTGATACGGGTACTCGTCGTCGCTGCAGAGTGGTTCCTCAGATGACAGTATAGGTGAAGGGAGATGACGACGCATACAGAGAAGTGCCGCGGACAAAGAAGGTGGACGATTCTTGATTTCAGACTTCGAGGAACCCCCATGTCCCCTTGCTCTCTAGTCTCCATTTCATGTACGCCTCCTCCTCCTCCTCCTCCTCCTCCTCCTCCTCCTCCTCCTCCTCCTCCTCCTCCTCCTCCTCCTGTTCTTCCTGCATTTCCTCGCTTTTCCCAATATCTCCCTGTTAATTTCTCCTCTCCTCTCATCTTCCTCTTCAACTCCTGACTCCTGACTCCACCTCTCGTCTCCTCTTCCTCTCACTTTCCCTGCCATGTCCTGTCTCCTTCCACCTTACACCACCCTCCCTCCCGCCCCTCCTCCGAGACCACCTCCTTCTCCTCCTCCATCCTGTGTCTTGGGGATCCTGAGAGGCGCATCTCCGTCTCCTTGACTCCAACCTTGTACCCATTACAGTATGCTTGTGTTTGGAAACTTGTATATATATATTTGGCCTTTTCTTGTTCCTCCTTTTCCTCCACTTTCTTCTTCTTCTGCGATGTTTTCCCCCATGTCTGCCTAATCGAACCAGATACATTAGCTCGCCTCGCGTTGCCTGAACACACACACTCACACACACTCACACACACTCACTCACCAAGGCCAAACAAGCACTTGAATCCACCTGCAGCGGTATCTTCTCCTCTCGAGGGAAAACGTACACATTGTAAAGATTTCCTCCCTCTCGTCTATATCTCCCTCCTCTTCCTCCTCCTCCTCCTCCTCCTCCTCCTCCTCCTCCTCCTCTCCTCCTGCTATATATAATACTACTAGTATACTACTACACTACTATTACTACTACTACTACTACTACTCCGATCCTCACCACCTCGTATATACTAACACACACACACACACACACCCACACCACCCACCCACCCCACCCACCCACCCACCCACCCACCCACCCACCCACCCACCCACCCACCCACCCACCACCCCTCCCACCCACCACCACCCACCACACCACACACACACACCACACACACACCACACACACACACACACCCACACACACACACACACCACACACACACACCACCACACACACACACACACGCACACAACCGGAAACAAATTTAGCCCTGTTATGTATTTCTTTTTCTTTTCTTTTTTTCCTTTTCCCAATCCTCTTCTTTTTTTTTCCAACAACGTCGGGCATTTTTGGCACCGATTTTTTTTTACGGGGGGCGGGGGGCGGGGGGGGGGGGCGGGGGGGGGCCTCGGTCGGTACTCGCTTCTGGTATTTTTCTTAATTAAACGAGGAAACAAAAGTCTCAAAAAACACAAATTTCAACGGACCAATTATGCATGCGAAATTAAACAGGAGGCTTCTATTGTTGCCAGAATATTAAATAGACAGCGGCGCACAACAGCCAACCACGCTGACGCAGACTAACCCCCCACCCCCTCCCTCACCCCCTCCCCCTTACCCCCAACCCCTCCAGCACCCTCACCCTCACCCCCCAACCCCTCCAACACCCACACCACCAACCCTTCCAACATCCCCTCCCCCTTGCCCCCCAACCCCTTCAACACCCCCTCACCCCCCCCAACATCCCCTCCCCCTTGCCCCCTTACCCCCCAACCCCTCTAACACCCCCCCCCCTTACCCCCAACCCCTCTTAACACCCCCTCCCCTAACCCCTCCAAACCCAACCCCCCCACCACACCCCAACCCTTCCAACACCCCCTCCCCCCAACCCCTCTAACACCCCTCCCCCTTACCCCCCAACCCCTCCAGCACCCTCTCCCTTACCCCCCAACCCCTCCAACACCCCCTCCCCCCAACCCCTCCAACACCCCCTCCCCCTCACCCCTTCTGCAGGCACGGAGCGAAGAGGCGGGGAAATGGGAGTGCGCGCTACCCCATTCATGTAGGTCAAACAATTGTGGATTACATAACGGAAAGTAGAAATTGAGTAAGATTAATTGATGTGCATAAACAAAGGGTTAGTCTCAGGGGGAAGGGGCGTGTCGTTGCCGCTATGTACGGCACGCCCACGCCCACGCCTCGCCACGCCCCTTATGTACCTCCTCCAGCTGAGGGGCGCCGCCGTGATGCCCTGTGAGGCTTGGTATTTTAAGTGGCTTTGTTTCAAGTGGGGGCGGCAGAACGAGAGAGAGACAATTTTAATTCATGGAAATAAGTTATAAAAGATGATTAGCATGTATGAGAGATTAGAAAAAAGAATGAGGAAGGAAATGTAGCACTGGACATAGAAAAGGGAGAAGGGAAGGAAAGAGGGGAGCTGGGGAAGAGGAGGAATAAATAGAGAAATACAAATGGATAACTAGTGTGGATGAAGCGATGGTGAAAACAAGTGGAGAGAGAGAGAGAGAGAGAGAGAGAGAGAGAGAGAGAGAGAGAGAGAGAGAGAGAGAGAGAGAGAGAGAGAGAGAGAGAGAGAAACGTGTTTAATGAGCATACAATAACCATATCAAATTGCATAACTACAACTGGGCATGAAAAAAAATAGCTACACATCAATATAAAATTTCCCAATAACATCCTTAACATAATAATAACAACAATAGCAATAAACAGGCAGAGAATACAGTATTAGTAACGAAGGAGACGAAACACGATGGCAATGTGGCACTAATTGTGGCAGCTTGGCGCTCAGTGTGGCGGCATGAGCGCCATCACAAAGACGAGGGAATAGAAAGCTATCAAGAAGGCGTCGCTCGCTCTCTTCAGTAAGCGAATCACGACACTGCTCCTACTGTGTCATTAGTAAGGGTTGTCGTCGCGCCCACCAGGGAAGGGGAGACGTCCAGAGGCTGCCAACCTTACTATTCGTATGATTACTTTTATTATTATTATTAATTGTTGTAGTAGTAGAAGTAGTAGTAGTAGTGTTAGTAGTAGTAATAGTAGTATGAGTAGCAGTAAAGAACATACTGTAAGTCTTTATCTGCAAGGGAGGTAGTCTTCTATGGACTTGGGGTAGTAAATTTACCTGATTGGCTGAACGCAACATATACGAAGTTGTGATTGGCTAACCAAACCAAGAGTAGTGTAGTTTTAAGTTAGATGCAGGCAGCTGAAGGCGGCGAGGATTGGAACTTTTTGCACCTTAACTCCTAGCTGAAAAAAAATCATCCTTAACACGATCCTCCTCGAGGCTGGGAGCGAGGGTCACGGCGGCCGCCACCTCCTCCTCGAGGCTGGGAGCGAGGGTCACGGCGGCCGCCACCTCCTCCTCGAGGCTGGGAGCGAGGGTCACGGCGGCCGCCACCTCCTCCTCGAGGCTGGGAGCGAGGGTCACGGCGGCCGCCACCTCCTTCTCGAGGCTGGGAGCGAGGGTCACGGCGGCCGCCACCTCCTCCTCGGTGCTGGGAGCGAGGGTCACGGCGGCCGCCACCTCCTCCTCGAGGCTGGGAGCGAGGGTCACGGCGGCCGCCACCTCCTCCTCGGTGCTGGGAGCGAGGGTCCCGGCGGCCGCCACCTCCTCCTCGAGGCTGGGAGCGAGGGTCACGGCGGCCGCCACCTCCTCCTCGGTGCTGGGAGCGAGGGTCCCGGCGGCCGCCCACCTCCTCCTCGAGGCTGGGAGCGAGGGTCACGGCGGCCGCCACCTCCTCCTCGGTGCTGGGAGCGAGGGTCCCGGTGGCCACCACCTCCTCCTCGGTGCTGGGAGCGAGGGTCCCGGCGGCCGCCACCTCCTCCTCGAGGCTGGGAGCGAGGGTCACGGCGGCCGCCACCTCCTCCTCGAGACTGGGAGCGAGGGTCACGGCGGCCGCCACCTCCTCCTCGAGGCTGGGAGCGAGGGTCACGGCGGCCGCCACCTCCTCCTCGAGGCTGGGAGCGAGGGTCACGGCGGCCTCCACCTCCTCCTCGAGGCTGGGAGCGAGGGTCACGGCGGCCGCCACCTCCTCCTCGAGGCTGGGAGCGAGGGTCACGGCGGCCGCCACCTCCTCCTCGAGGCTGGGAGCGAGGGTCACGGCGGCCGCCACCTCCTCCTCAATGCTGGGAGGGAGGCTCTCGGCGGCCGCCACCTCCTCCTCAAGGCTGGGAGTAGCACCAAAAGGAAGGAAGATAATAGCCTACAGGCGCTATAGGCTCAGATGTTATAAAAACAACAACAAAAAACAACAACAAAAAACACCATTCTTAACGCGTGTTCTTGGGAGGACAGCCTGGAGCTACACTCTAGGACGGACACAGGTTCTATTCTTCTTAGATCCAAGATGCCACCAACTCCACTCTGGTGACAAAAGGTTCCAAGATGATCAAAGAAAAGATCCTTAATACGAAGCCCATCCCTCAAACCTTGCTCCTGCAGTAGCTAATCATATCGACCATGCCAGTCTTTGGTGAACGATTTGTCTACGGTAAACTTATGCTTACTGAGGAGCAGCAGCGCCTTGTGATGAGTCGCGCCACTGCGGCTACACGGGAACGGGAACTGGCCCGTGATAGAATGATGCAGCGGTAGAATGAAATCTCAGGGCAGGACATCGAGCGGCCTGCCCTTAGCTCAGAAGATCAGCATGTCTTCGGCAAACCCGAGCTCAGCGTACAGCAGCAGCGCGTGGCAAGGAGCCGTGCCGCCGCGGCCAAGTGGGAGCGGGAACGTGTCCTCAACTTGATTTCGAAGCGGGAAACTAGACGCCGGAGGAGGACCGTTGAGGAGCAGAACCCCGCGGTCGTGGCGGAGGGATGGAGGACTGTTGAGAAGGACGTCCTCAAGCCCGCCGAGGAGGACCTTCACAGCCTTGAGGACAGCCTCTCGCCGCTGGGGGACAACGGTACAGACAAAGCCCACATGTCGACACAGACCGACCATGCTGCTGACTGTGAAGAAAAAACCAACCAGTCGACACAGACGGAGTGCTGTGCCGCCCCGCCAGAGGATACTCGGGAGACGCTGGTGGTACCCGTGGAGAGGTGCGTCGCAGGCCCCTCGATGGCGTCCTCTCCCCTGTCCGAGGCCATCGCCGCTCCTTCACGGCAGAGGACCGTGCTTGTGCCCCACCAGCGGGGTCATCACGTGGTCTGGCGTCAGGGCAGCGTCCAGCAGTATCTGGAACGCAGCCTGTCGTGGGTGAGGTTCTTTTACCAAGCCGGAAGGAGGCGTGCGTTGGTGGTGGGCGGCGGGGGCGAGGCGTTGGCCGGCCGCATCCTGCTTGAGGAGCGTCGCCAGGAGGCTCACCGCTGGCTGCCTGCACTCACCGGCACTGAGGACGTGGGGCTGCTCGGGCACCTGCCACGCGGTGTTGCCTTCAGCCACGGCGAGTGAGTCCCCAGCGTGATCGCGGAGCCCATGATTATTCAACATTCTTGTTGAGAGTGTGCTCAGCGTTGTCTATGGACGCGGTATCGATCTCCTCCGTAATCCAGAGGACCCGCCGCTTGTCTTTTCTTTTTTATAAAACCTGAATAGATTGTCATCAATGGATTGCCATCACTTTAAAGTTTTCCTCATTTAATGCCTTCTATATTTACATTATAAATACAATATACAATTATATAATTACAATATAATACATTATATTTTCTTTACCTTCTATTTTTACCTACCTTTGAGTATTGTGCTATTACGGAAGTGTGTGTGTTATTCAGTTTGTCACCGTGAAGAGAGAGTAAGAGAGAAAGAGAGGAAATATGGCCGTAAGGCGGATGTCATCTTAATGCAAATACGCTTTTCCTGTACATTGGAGACGACATCCAAGAACGATCTAGACAAGGGATATTGATGATAATGATGATACCACCACCATCACCAACGTGACATAGTAATAGTAATAACAGGGGTAGTATGTAGTAGTAGTGATAGTGGTATTTATACTATTAAAAGCTAGGTTTTGACCCGCGCTAGCGGAGTGGTATTGTTTTCAGTACTTTCTGTTTGTCTGTTTGTTTGTTAGTATGTTAGTCATCATGATGACTCAAAAACTGTTCAAGGTGTCTTTTCTAATTTTTTTTGTAACAAGATATGACCAAAACCTTGCCCATGTTCGAACTTAAGTACTGTAGGTTGATTATAATTTTGATTAAAATGAAGCTAGGTCGCAGCTCTCAAGGTTGCACTCAAAGTCAATTGTATCCTTCACTAAGGACTGAGCGTAACTTTCTATTTACCCGAAAACCGTTCAAGGCGTCCCGGCAGGGCGGGTGGTAATGACCAACACGATGAAGGAACTGAGGCGTCAAGGTAATCACGTCTCCTGTAGAGAAACCCAAGCCAGGGGGACGTACCCTCACACGTGCCACTCGGCGTACTCTTCTTGGAAGGTGTCAATGGGAGCACGTGCCTTCACAATACTACCTTTAAATTGACTTGACTCTCTTCCTTACTCCTTCAGCTTCCGTGTCTGAAGTCACTCAGCCGCTTCCGAGAATCCCCATGCAGGTGTCAACACGAACAGGTGTCTGGGGGTGGGTACTGTACCTCGGGGGATCCCTTTACGTCAATCCCTTGAGCCTCCTCCGTTCTGTGTGTGGTGTCTTTGCTGCTTTGTCTCTTAACGCCGACACGTGCTTCGCTGAGGCCCATGGTGCTGTGGTCAGGTCATGTCACCAGTCGAGGGAGGAGGAGGAGGAAGTGTT
This sequence comes from Chionoecetes opilio, assembly GCA_016584305.1. Lineage (NCBI taxonomy): Eukaryota > Metazoa > Arthropoda > Malacostraca > Decapoda > Majidae > Chionoecetes > Chionoecetes opilio. The sequence continues at coordinate 189,109 of JACEEZ010015098.1, forward strand.
GGGCGATGAGGCTCCTTAGAAAAGTTTGTGGAGAGAATGACAACGATAGAAAGGCCTGGATTGTTTTATTTTGCATGCGTGATGATAACAATGATTGGTGATATTGGTGATTTTTTTTATAATGGTAATAAAGATATTGATAATAACGACAGCAACTACGTGAACAGCGGCAGCCTTCACCATAATAGAGCAAAGAATGTTTTCACGCTCTATTAGGCAAAGTAACTAATACATAATTATATAACTAATATATCAGTTACTTTGGTATTAGGGTTAAGCAGGTACTTCCAGGCGCAGGGTGAGGGGTAGTGTTGGGCAAGTTCACTGATAGAGGCAAGACCTTGGTGTCGGGGAGGCTGGTGCAGGCAGGTCCCTGGGGCAGGGAATTGTGCTCGTGGTCCGTGATCAGTTTCCGGTAAGAGGCAATGGGAGGGTGTCACGCCAGTGTGTATGTATATGTGTGTGTGTGTGTGTGTGTGTGTGTATGTGTGTATTCACCTAGTCACCTAGTTGTATTTTACAGGGCCTGAGCTACACTCGTATGGCTCAGTCTCCATAGCTTCATTTTATCATTCATCCTTAGTGCTTAGTGTTGGCCGAAGCCACCACCCCGGGAGGCGGGTCACAAACCCTCAGCTAACACCCGCTACCCATTCACTGCTGGGTGGACAGAGGCTTGGGTTTTAACCCCTTCGCGCCGAGATTTTTCCTTTGCTATTATTATAAATCGTCTGTTCTTAACCATAAAATTACGAAAACTAACTGAATAAACCAAATTAGTTAGTGGTAAGGATACTAAACAGGTCATATCGATAAAATATGGCTTATGTTCACTAAAAAAACGTCTAATGGTACCCAAATTACAATGGAAATTACGTTCTGGGTCTCAAGGGGTTAAGAAGACCGCCCATCTCTCTTCGCTCCGCTCGGGGACCGAACCCAGGACTTCTCGGTTGTGAACCGAGCGTGCTACCACTACACTACGTAGTACCCTCTGTGTGTGGTGTGTGTGTGTGTGTGTGTGTTGTGTGTGTGTGTATGTGTGTAGTGTGTATGTGTGTATGTGTGTGTGTGTGTTTCGGAGGTTCAGGCTCTTTGTCTCGTTGTCTTGGTCAGGACTGGTACCTGGGCAGGACTGGGGTGTGTCTTGAGGTGGGCAAAGTAGCACGCGGGTAAGTGTATCATTCCAGCTGCCGGTGTGCTGTGTATGTGTGTGTGTACATTTGATGCAACGTCTTATTTAATGTTGAGCGGAACACCCTGGGTCGCTGAGCGCCCTTCGCCTTGCTTGAGTGTGATTGTGTCACCCCAACACTGCAGTGCCAAGCCCGTCGCCTAGTATCAGGAAACCGTGTTGTGCCACCTCAGGTTATAAGGGTCACGAGGTGTGATGCGAATTATGTATTTGTATATGTATTTATAACTTTCACTGTCATCGCCATCTTGGGTGCACGTCTTTTTTGGCCTCCCCATTACGGCGTGTCACTTTTTTCCTTGTCATGGCCAACACCTGCATGGCCAACACCTGCATGGCCAATACAGGCCTAGCCAACACCTGCATGCCCCCCGCCCCATTGGTGCCTCGTCGGCCGGAGTGTTGTGTATCATAACTTCCCGCGTGATCCCGGAACACTGCCTCATGTTGCCGCGAGGTCGTTGGTAGCACTGCTGAATCCAGTGCAAGGTGAGACTGATCCTTGGCAACACTGGTGAGGCCAGTGCAAGTCTAGACATCGATCGTTGGCAGCACTGCAGAATCCGAAGTTAAGCGAGACGTATCGACCCTTGGCGATGCTGCTGGGTGCATTTAAATGTGAGTCATATCAGCTGCTGGTAACACATGGGGCGCTGGCAACTCTGTCAAGTTTCGAACATTCGGGTACAAACGTGAGTTGGGTGTTGGCAACGCTGTCCAGGCCGAACCCGTGCCAGACGTATCGGGCGTTGGCAACCCTGGGCGCCACAATGCACGGCCGGCACAGTAATGATTTCCGTCGCGCCAATGGACGGATCCTAAACTAACCTTTAATTTTTCATCTTCTCTTCCTGACTGAAGAGCTTCGCTCAGTCGAGATTTTCAAAATATCACTTGCACGGCTCCGTCAAAATCTGGATGTTAATCAACAGTAACACAAACAAGGAAATGAAGAAAAGTAATGGAATTGAAAAATATACCAGACTTCTCAGTGTTCAACGGTTCTATGTTTTTAATTTTCCAATTTTTCATCTCCTCCTAATCCAGTGATTCAACAATAGAAATCAGGAACAAATTTACTTTAATCTAATCAGGCGGCGATGACTCCCCATCCAGGTGATTCGTGTAACTACCTGTGTCCGTGATGAAAACCGCTACCTGGAAAAAACAGAAAAATATTGAAGGTAAGAAAGGAAGAAGATGAAGATAGAAGGAGTGAGAGAGTTGGGTGGGGGAGAGGGGAAGGGCAGGAGAGAGGAAGGGCAGGAAGAGGAAGACGGCGGAGGGACGGAGGGAGGGAGGGAGAGCAAAGGAAGAGAAAGGAAGAAAGTGGAAACTGAGAAAGAAAGGAGGAGAGATGGGAGGGGAGTCTAGAAGAGGGGGTAACGGGGGGGTAAAGCTTGGGTACTTCTTGGTTTGACTGGGTGGGTCCGAAAGCAGGAGGGGTTTGGAAGGGAAAGAGGTGTAGAGGGGGTTGTTGGAGAGTGTGGAGGGTAGTGGGGGTGGGGATGTAGATGGGAGGGGGCAAGTTGGGGGGGCGAAAGGCAGTCTGACTCTTAAGAAAAGACGTGAATTTGAGACGTCTGGGCCTGAAATCAAGAGGAGGAGGGGGGGTAGAGGAGGAAAGGGAAGAGAGAGGGGGTAGATATGAAGGAGAAAGGAGGGTGGCTGGTGGGGGGAGGGGGAGGGAGACTTATGAATCAGGAGGATGGGGGGGAAGGGGGGCGTCTTGCAGCGAGGTTAAGAGGCAGGTAGCTTCTATTCAGACTTGAGGACTCTAGATATTTTCTTAAAAACTCGAATAATTTCTTTACCTCTGGCTCTGTTTCGTTTCGCTTCGTTCGTTCGTCTAGAAATTCACGACGCTAAGCTCACCTGTCGTGCCCGCCAATCGATCTCGCAGCTCAGGTATTTTGGAGGTCTAAGGCTTTGGCGACGGGGGGGAGCGGGAGGAGTGGCATCGCTAAGGTGAAGGACATATGAAAACAGGTGTTTGTCTGGGTATATCCTCGTCTGCTCCGTGTTCTCGTTTTCTTTACTCGTAATTCATCCTCCTAGCTTCTTCTTGTCTTTCTTCGCGTCCGCGTCTTTTCTTCAGGCGTCTTCATCATCTTGTTTTCAGTCACCTTCCTCTTCCTCCTCCTTCTGCCCCCTCCCACTCCTCCTCCTCCTCCTCCTCCTCCTCCTCCTCAGTAAGACCGAATATGATGAGGTGGCACCGTGGGTCCTTTACTCTCAGCTTCGTTCATGCTGGCACCGTCGTCGACTACCGAGAGAGAGAGGAGAGAGAGAGAGAGAGAGAGAGAGAGAGAGAGAGAGAGAGAGAGAGAGAGAGAGAGAGAGAGAGAGAGAGAGAGAGAGCAAGGAATTCCAAACCATGCCGCCCCCGTCCACAAGGCCAGCGACCCCTGAGCCAACACAAAGAAAGTTTTTAATTACTCGCTCTTGTAATTGTACCGTCATTAAAGGAGAACCCTGGAGCCTTCTCATTCTGGATTTTTTTTAATGTGTAATTTTTATTTTGGATGGAGTGGAGGGAGGGGGGGCGGGGGGGCAGGTATCGGTCAGCCGGTGCTTGTGTGGAGCCGTGGACGGGCGGCACTCACTGTGATCTTGAACAGGTAAGCCGCCTCATCTGTCACCTGTGTGGGTTTTTAACAAGTGCTCTAATTGGTGTCCTGGGGTTAATTAGAGGTGGCGGCAAGGCTGTGACTGGCCGATTTTTTTTCTCCCTCCCCCCCCACCCCCTTCAATTTTTTGTCGTTGAGCTTGAGGGAGGGAGGGAAAGGCTGGGTGGTCACTAGATCGTCGGTGCGGAGCGGTTGACATCACGTGTCCTGCCGCCCTGTCATCTGCCCTGGACGTCTGCCCCGCCACTTTTTTTTTTTTTTTTTTTTTTCTGCCTCGCCAGACTAGCCCAGCCTCTCCCCTTACCACCTCCTACTATTCTTTTATCTGTCTCGTCCTAGCCGTCCTCACACCACGCTGAAGTGCAGGTCGTACATAAAATAGTTTAGTGCAGTGTTTGTTTGTATGTGTGTGTGAGGGGTGGGGGGGGGGCGCATCAAAACGTCAAAAACTGATCCTATCATTTCATCAAATCTGCAAAAACTGAGCAATCCATCAAATTTTCCGGATGTTTTCATTTTGTCAAAAACAGTTTTTCACCATATCCTATCAATGTGTCAAAAAAGTTCATATCGTTTCAAAGCATCAAAAGTGAGAAGTCATCGATGCTTCAAAAAATGCAGAGGTTATCAAAACATCAAACTGACAAAAGCCATCAAAGCATAAAAAAATCCAGAAGTTATCAAAGTATCAAAAACCTACTGGAACCTAACGCAAATACTACAACATGTGTTACCGGCCAACCAGAGCAGAGTCATCGCCCTTGCCTTGTTTGATCAGCCCATCAACGTGAACAACCATACCAGGACAAACATCCGCAAATTCCGGCAGTACTTCTTTCGTTACTGGATCAACGCTGTGACTACACAAAATCTTTCAGTTCATGATTTTCCTTCTGGAACCAATAACTTTGCGAGTCATTCCATTCCAGGCTGAAGGCAAGAATACGGGTGTGCCACCCGTCCATGTGGTCTTTCGTTGGAAGGAGAAATATGCGAGAGGGGAGTACAGTCACATGCAGTTTATCTCGGCTGTGGCCTACACGATGGACACACATCTTCTGCTTCTAGAGACGACCCCAACTCGGGACGGAGAAGACTCGGATGATGCTGATGAAGTTGCTGTTGACCAAGAATATGAAGCTTCTCAGCAAGAGAATCATCGTCTCTGCGCTCTGTGTTTGGCACCCTGAGAGAGAACGATCTGTTTCAGGCCTTGCCATCATGCTCAGGTCTGTCCAGGCTGCAACAACGCCATGGAAGCCATGGGAAATCCATGTCCCATCTGCAGAGTCCCGGTGCAGGAGCGATTCGAAATATTCATTATGTAAGATATAAAATACTGCTTCATTTCTAGTCTTGAAAGCTGCCGATTAGTACTAGTACACTACCCGCTTCAAATTCCTGTTTTCAGAAGGAAGTATGATGTTTTTATTTCAATTTTATGATTCTTAGGTTATTGTTAAAGTAAGGTACTTGAAATAAAGACAGACATTGATATGCATCTTGTTTTATTATTGTGCCGCACCGTGCTTCATCTGCTGTACCAGTACATAATGTGTTTTGATGCTTTGCCAAGATCTGAAGATGTTTTTGACACTTTGCAAAGATCTGAAGTTTTTGATGCATTGATAGGATTTCATCCAATTTTGATGCATTGAGGACATCTGGTGTTTTTGATGATTTGATAATATCTAGTCAGTTTCAGCCTCTTGACACATTGATGAGATCCAGCTTTTTAGATGCTTTGAAAAGATTGGCTTTTTGACGTATTGAAGGGAAGGGGCTGACACCCTTGGATTAGTTTTGACGCTTGGTATGCGCCCCGGTATACGTGTGTGTATTTCAATCACATATTGGTCTTGTCCACGCGAGACGGACTCGCGATCACCAGTTTTACCCTCCCGGAGCGAGCTTGGAGGTCATTATGAGCGATCTTTGGGTAATGCTGGGACCTCACACACCACATCCACATCACATTAGGCACCACACCTTTGCTCAAGGGGGACAGTAACCGCCCTAATTTGTCAGTGAAAAATCCCCGGGAGAAAGCGAGGATTCAGAACTCCTAACCACAGAATGGGGTGCCTAAGCTCTATCCACTGAACCATCGTGGTGTGTGTGTGACGTGTAGCGCTCCTGCGTGCTGCACACGTGGTGGTGGCCTTGTTAAGCCCGGCATGGCAGGCCGCCAGCACCCTGGCCGTCCTGTGGCCCACTGCATATTGTAGTTAAATTTCCAATTTATCTATATAACACTTTAATACGTAATTATTAGGCAACAGTAACTCGATAATTGCATTACAGAACTGTAGGATTTTTTATATTGTCATATATATAATGGATTCCACTAAGCTGCTTCTGGTGGGCGGTAATTGATAGTGCGTCAGGCGGCCGCCCGGGATAATTGTCCTTTATCAGTGATTATTGAAAACACAGTAAGGACGATATGGACTCATTTCATATTATGTTAAGCTAAAACCTGCTAATGAGTGGGCTTAGAGTGGGCAGCTGGTGGTGAGGGGCACCGCTGGACTGCTGATAGGCACGGCAGCAGCACGGCGGGGCCAGGGCAGTGATCCGTCCGTGGTGCGCGGGTGTGGCACGGCGGGGCGTGAGGCGGCCTGGTGAGGAGGCATAAGGAGGGCGGCATATAGTGCGTGAACGCCATGCACCGCCCGTGCCCGCCGCCCACCGCCCACCCGGCACCCACGGGACAGTAGATTGAAAACTGATAATACAGTCGCGCTGTGCTGGCACATCGCGAAGCTGCCTGACATTACCATTCGGCAGGGGGGGAGGTGGAAGGGAAGTAAAGCTGACACGCTGCTCGCTCTTCTGTTATTTAAAGACCCAAAGCTGATACCTTTTTTTTTTCATATCATATGTGATTTTTTGTTATTTTGTTTGTTACTATTTTTTCCCGTTATTCGGGTATCACAAGGTGTCATCACGCCCGCGGTGGTCAGGAGGGGTGTGGGCGTTACCAGTTAACTACACATAAAAGTATCTCTCTTCTTATGACGACATGAATGACCATGAAGTACTTAGTTTAGAACTTGAACCCAACGTTACATAATTGTGTGTTTTTTCATAGATAACCATTCTCTTCTGAGCCCAAAACAGGAGGCTCAGGAGAAGGAATATTTTAGTTAAGTGCTGAAAGTGTGGAATGTGTTATGTTTGTCTGTCCAACACACGTGATCCTTATAATAAAGGCCGATATGGGGGGGGGGGGGTGTCTGCAAAGGAGATAAACAATGTGTAATATGTATAAACTTTTTCATGTCACATTTAATGGTGTCAAGTTTTATCACCATTCCCTATACACGTTCATAATATTAGTGTACCGTATGTGTGTAGTTGTAGGCAGGCAGCAGCAGTCTTAAAGTATCCTAGTTATGTTGCACGGAAAAACGCGTTCATATTTAAAGCCTGAATTTTTTTTTTTTCCCGCCAGTGGGTCGATGTGCGTGCGTGCAGTGCCGAGTGAGGCGCTGCACTGCCATGCCTCAGCGCCTGACACGATTTTTCAGAATATATTTGTGTCGGGTAGTGTTAGCGTTTTCGAATAACAGTGGATTTTTGCACAGGATTTAGGTGTTACTCGTACGTGTAGCGGATGTTTGTATGAAATCCACGGCCTCTTGCCCTACTGTGTCACCGCCATTTTGGTATTTGGTGAGTGCTCTGTATGATTACCTTCCGTCCTTTGTGTTCCTTGTGATCTGCCATGTCCAGGTCACCACGTCACGTCACGTCACCATGTCATGTCCAGGTCACCAGCAGCGTGTGAATGACTCCTCGGTGGTGACGCTCCCTGGGTTTTGTCACTACACATATTTCACGACGTAGAACATTGTGTACATAGTTGTAGTTAAGGTGAGGTTATGTAGGCTTGTTATGGGGACCACTGCACGAGTTAAGGTGCCCCTCACACTGCCAGTATCTGCCCTCTTCCTCCCACCCACCTTCAGTCATGGATGCAAGCCCTCATCCCCCATTCAGTCCTAGATGCAAGCCCCCATTCCCCTTCAGTCCTGGATGCAAGCCCTCATCCCCCTTCAGTCCTGGATACAAGCCCCTCATCCCCCTTCAGTCCTGGATGCAAGCCCCCGTTCCCCTTCAGTCCTGGATGCAAACCCCTCATCCCCCTTCAGTCCTGGATGCAAGCCCCCATTCCCCTTCAGTCCGGATCAAGCCCTCATTCCCCTTCAGTCCTGGATGCAAGCCCTCATCCCCTTCAGTCCTGGATGCAAGCCCCATTCCCCTTCAGTCCTGGATGCAAGCCCTCATCCCCCTTCAGTCCTGGATCCAAGCCCCCATTCCCCTTCAGTCCTGGATGCAAGCCCCCATTCCCTTCAGTCCTGGATGCAAGCCCCTCATCCCCCTTCAGTCCTGGATGCAAGCCCCATCCCCCTTCAGTCCTGGATGCAAGCCCTCATCCCCCTTCAGTCCTGGATCAAGCCCCCATTCCCCTTCAGTCCTGGATGCAAGCCCCCATTCCCCTTCAGTCCTGGATGCAAGCCCCCATCCCCCTTCAGTCCTGGATGCAAGCCCTCATCCCCCTTCAGTCCTGGATGCAAGCCCCTCATCCCCCTTCAGTCCTGGATGCAAGCCCCTCATCCCCCTTCAGTCCTGGATGCAAGCCCCTCATCTCCCCTTCAGTCCTGGATCAAGCCCCTCATCCCCCTTCAGTCCTGGATGCAAGCCCCCATTCCCTCTTCAGTCCTGGATGCAAGCCCTCATCCCCCTTCAGTCCTGGATGCAAGCCCCTCATCCCCTTCAGTCCTGGATCCAAGCCCCCATTCCCCTTCAGTCCTGGATGCAAGCCCCCATTCCCCTTCAGTCCTGGATGCCAAGCCCCCATCCCTTTCAGTCCTGGATGCAAGCCCCATTCCCCTTCAGTCCTGGATGCAAGCCCTCATCCCCCTTCAGACCTGGATCCAAGCCCCCATCCCCTTCAGTCCTGGATGCAAGCCCCCATTCCCTTTCACTCCTGGATGCAAGCCCCTCATCCCCCTTCAGTCCTGGATGCAAGCCCCCATCCCCTTCTTCAGTCCTGGATGCAAGCCCCCATTCCCCTTCAGTCCTGGATCCAAGCCCCCATTCCCCTCCAATCCTGGATGCAAGCCCCCATTCCCCTTCAGTCCTGGATGCAAGCCCTCATCCCCCTTCAGTCCTGGATGCAAGCCCCTCATCCCCCTTCAGTCCTGGATGCAAGCCCCTCATCCCCCTTCAGTCCTGGATGCAAGCCCCTCATCCCCCTTCAGTCCTGGATGCAAGCCCCCATTCCCCTTCAGTCCTGGATGCAAGCCCCTCATCCCCCTTCAGTCCTGGATGCCAAGCCCCCATCCCCTTCAGTCCTGGATGCAAGCCCCCATCCCCTTCAGTCCTGGATGCAAGCCCCCATCCCCTTCAGTCCTGGATGCAAGCCCTCATCCCCCTTCAGTCCTGGATGCAAGCCCCTCATCCCCCTTCAGTCCTGGATGCAAGCCCCCATCCCCTTCAGTCCTGGATCCAAGCCCCTCATCCCCCTTCAGTCCTGGATCCAAGCCCCTCATCCCCTTCAGTCCTGGATCAAGCCCCCATTCCCCTTCAGTCCTGGATCCAAGCCCCTCATTCCCCTTCAGTCCTGGATCCAAGCCCCCATTCCCCTTCAGTCCTGGATCCAAGCCCTCATTCCCCTTCAGTCCTGGATGCAAGCCCCCATTCCCCTTCAGTCCTGACAACCCCCATCCCTTCAGTCTGGATGCAAGCCCCCATTCCCCTTCAGTCCTGGATGCAAGCCCCTCATCCCCCTTCAGTCCTGGATGCAAGCCCCTCATCCCCTTCAGTCCTGAATGCAAGCCCCTCATCCCCTTCAGTCCTGGATGCAAGCCCCTCATCCCCCTTCAGTCCTGGATGCAAGCCCCCATTCCCCTTCAGTCCTGGATGCAAGCCCCCATTCCCCTTCAGTCCTGGATCCAAGCCCTCATTCCCCCTTCAGTCCTGGATGCAAGCCCCCATTCCCCTTCAGTCCTGGATGCAAGCCCTCATCCCCCTTCAGTCCTGGATGCAAGCCCTCATTCCCCTTCAGTCCTGGATCCAAGCCCCTCATCCCCCTTCAGTCCTGGATCCAAGCCCCTCATCCCCCTTCAGTCCTGGATGCAAGCCCCTCATCCCCCTTCAGTCCTGGATCCAAGCCCCTCATCCCCCTTCAGTCCTGGATCAAGACCCTCATCCCCCTTCAGTCCTGGATCAAGCCCCTCATCCCCTTCAGTCCTGGATGCCAAGCCCCTCATCCCCCTTCAGTCCTGGATGCAAGCCCCTCATCCCCCTTCAGTCCTGGATCCAAGCCCCTCATCCCCCTTCAGTCCTGGATGAAAGCCCCCATTCCCCTTCAGTCCTGGATCAAGCCCCTCATTCCCCTTCAGTCCTGGATCCAAGGCCATCCCTTCTCGGATCCAAGCCCATTCCTTCAGTCCTGGATCCAAGCCCCCATTCCCCTTCAGTCCTGGATGCAAGCCCCCATTCCCCCTTCAGTCCTGGATGCCAAGCCCACATCCCCTTCAGTCCTGGATCCAAGCCCCCATCCCCTTCAGTCCTGGATGCAAGCCCCTCATCCCCCTTCAGTCCTGGATCCAAGCCCCCATCCCCCTTCAGTCCTGGATCCAAGCCCCTCATCCCCCTTCAGTCCTGGATGCAAGCCCCTATCCCCTTCAGTCCTGGATCCAAGCCCCCATTCCCCTTCAGTCCTGGATGCAAGCCCCTCATTCCCCTTCAGTCCTGGATGCCAAGCCCTATCCCCCTTCAGTCCTGGATGCAAGCCCCCATTCCCCTTCAGTCCTGGATCCAAGCCCTCATCCCCCTTCAGTCCTGGATGCAAGCCCCCATCCCCTTCAGTCCTGGATCCAAGCCCCTCATCCCCCTTCAGTCCTGGATCAAGCCCCATCCCCTTCAGTCCTGGATCCAAGCCCCCATCCCCCTTCAGTCCTGGATCCAAGCCCCTATCCCTTCGCGGATCCACCCTCTCCCTGAGTCCTGGATGCAAGCCCCCATTCCCCTTCAGTCCTGGATCCAAGCCCCTCATCCCCCTTCAGTCCTGGATGCAAGCCCCTCATCCCCCTTCAGTCCTGGATCCAAGCCCCTCATCCCCCTTCAGTCCTGGATCAAGCCCCCATTCCCCTTCAGTCCTGGATCCAAGCCCTCATCCCGCTTCAGTCCTGGATCAAGCCCTCATCCCCCTTCAGCCCTTTGGACCCAAGCCCCCATCCCCTTCATTTTTCCCCCTTTTTTTCCCCCGGGATCCAAGCCCCCACCCCCCTTCAGTCCTGGATCCAACCCCCCATCCCCTTCAGTCCTGGTCAGCCCCCCCCCCCTTCGCCTGGTCCAAGCCCCCCCACCCCCCTTCAGTTCCTGGATCAAGCCCCAACCCCCCCCTTGTCCTGATGCTATCCCCCCCTTTTTGTCCCCTTTTCCCCCCCTCAACCCAAGTTACCCCCTTCAGCCGAAACCCCTTCCCCCTTTTGGCCCCCTTTTATTGGGTAGCCCTATTTTTCCTAAAACCAACCCCTCACCCCCCCCTTTTTCCCCTAAAACAGATGAACGGGGAATTACGGCCAAATAAGGTGATACCACTTTTTTTGATCCCCTTCCTTACATCATGTTCCCCGGTCCCCCGAAATCCGTTTTTCCCCGAAAGAAATTAAATTTTTTTCACTGTCATTTTCCCCAAAAATAGGAAGAACAAACGAGTGAAACGAAACAGGCCCGGAAACCCGCTTGGGCCCGATAGGATTCCTGGGGCAGAAAAACGAACAGCTCCCCCCTTTTCCGGGCAAGAAGGGTGTTAAAAAAGGGGGCAATTTAAAATGGGGGGCCCCTGGCCCTAAACGTTGAAGGGAAAAAAAGGGCCTTGGGCCCCCCACAGGCCCCTGTTTTTGGGGGCCCCGCCGTGAGGATTTTGAGGGCCGACCACGCGGGCCCCACGCGAGGGCCCGCCCCCGGCAAGGGGCGGGGCACCCCCCCGCGGTTTTTCGGGCCCGGGGCGGCTGTCTTGCTTGCCGGTTCGGGCCCCCCGGGGTGGGGGGGGGGGGGGCTTCGGGGCCAAGGAATTTAAAAGGCACCCCAAAAGGGGGAACCGCTTAATCCCCAAAACCCCGGGGCAAATTTTCACCGTTTTTTCCCAGGCTTTTTTTTTTTTATACCCCTGTCGGGGCCTTGGGTTTTAAAAAAAGAAAAACCGAAATCTTTTTTTGCGACGTGTTATCCAAGTTATTATAAAAAAAGGGTCTTTTTAGAGTACATAATCTTTTTCTTTGGTAGGGGAATGCACGCCCAAAACAGTTAAAAACCAGACCCACAAAAACCACAAAATTTTAAAACCAACTTTACAAAAAAAAAACAACACACACACACACACAACCACACACACACCCACACCCCACACACACACCAAAAAACACACACACACACACCACAACACACACAACACAACCACACCACACACACACACCCCCACACCAACAACCACACACACCACACACCAAAAACACACACACAACCCCCAAAAACACACACACACACACACACACACAAACCACACCCCACACACACCACACACACAACACCACACCACACCACACACCACACACACACAAACACCCACCACCACACACACCCACACAAAACACACAACCCCACACACACACCCCACACACACACACACACACACACACAAAACCCCCAACACACACACACAAAAACACACACACCCACACACACACACACCCCCCCACCACACACACACACACACACACAACACACCCACACACACACAACACCCACACACACACAACCCACACACCACACACACAAACACACACACACCACACACACCACAAACAACACACACACACACACACACACACACAAACCCCCCAACACACACACCCCACAACACACACACACACACACCACACCAAAAACCCAACCAACACACACACACACACCAAAACCCCACACCCACCCCCACACAACACACACACACACAAAACACACACACAAAAAACAAAAAACACAAACACACACCCCACACACACTACAAAACAACACCCCCACAAAACCCCACACACACCACACACAACCCCCACACAAAAACACACATCACAACAACACAACACACACACCACAACACCCACACACACACACCAACACCACACACACACACACACCACACACACACCAACACACACACACACCCCACACAAAAAACACACAACACACACCACACACACCACACACACACACAAACACACACCACACAACACAAAACACAACACAACACACACACCAACCCCCACCCCCACACACACCCACACACACAACACACACACACACCCACACACACACACAACACACACCCAACACACCACACACACACACACCACCAACACACACACACACACACACACAAAACCACACACACAACACACCACACACACAACACACCACCCCCAACAACACAAAAACGTGGTTATATTATGTTTTTTAAAGTCTCTACATTCATTTCAACGCCAGGTTTCACCCCCTCATACTCGAAATATTTACTAAACGCGGCCATTTGGTCCTCTTTGAGCAGGGGATGAGATCCCGCTCTACCCATAGATAGGTCGGGTTATTTAGCTTAAATTTTTTTGGGGGAAGGTAACAATGGCGGTCGCATGTCAAGTACGTGACAGGCATTGAATGGATGGGTGAATTACACACATCACAATACATCCTTTTTTTTGATTTTTCTATTCAATAATTATTATATATATATTATATATATATATATATAAAAATTATATAAATATATATATTATTAATTAATTAATATATATAACTACCGCAAAGCCGCCCCGGGGGGGACTTTTTGGCTACCCCGCGGAGGGCTATTGGGGGGCCGGGCCCCCCACCTGTGTTTGGTGGGCCTTCGGCCCCCCAAACTGGGACTCTCCGATACCCCTTCTAACTTTCCTGAAATCATGGGTAAAAATGTATGTTTCCCCCCCCCCATTCACTCACCCTTACCCCACCCCCCACCCTTTCACCCCTTCCATCCCCCCCACCCATTCACTCACCCATTCCCTCACCCCCCACCCTTTTCAATCCCCCATTACCCATCCCCCCCACCCTTTCACTCCCTTACCCTCACCACACACCCTTCACTCCCTTCCCATCACCCCCCCCCCATTCACTCCCCATTACCCTCACCCCCACCCATTCACCCCCCATTACCCATCACCCCCCCCCCCATTCACTCACCATTACCCATCCCCCCCCCTTTTCCCTCACCCATCACCCTCCCCCCAACCTATCACCCCCCCCCCCATTCACTCACCCATCCCCCCACCCATTACCCATCCCCCCCCATTCACTCACCCATTACCCATCACCCTACATCAAGGTTTTCCTCAATTTCAAAACCCACTTTTTTTTTCACAATTCTCGCTAATAGGCTGCTAAAAAAAGAAGAAAAAATGATCGGATCTCTATAAGTGGGGGTTATGCCTTCCCCTGGGCAAACCCATTCCAAAAATGTCCATATAGGTGTTTGCCCAGGGGGGCGGAACCTATACCACACACACAGCGACAGACAGAAGACACACTTTTGCTTATATTTTTATATATAATATATATTATATATATAATTTTATTATATATATAATATATATATATATATATATTATTTATATATATATAATATTATAAATTATAAGAAGAGAGAGAGAGAGGAGAGAGGAGAAAAAAAAAAAAAAAGGTATTCGTGTTTTCAAGTCATTCGGATTTTCTTTTAGAGCTCAACTTAGTTTTGGGTAATTTTGCTATAATAAAAAATAATAATATTGATGTGATAATAAAGTAAATATGACAATTGAAAAATACACATATCTTGCAAAAACATGTCCCAAAAAAAAAAACTTACCTTTTTTTCTTTTTTTCCCAAAGGGGAAACAGTTTCTGCGATTATTCTTTCTTCCTTTTTTTTATTGCTATACGCAAATTTTCATGCAGTTACTTTTCTCCCCAATTGTTTCAAAAAAAGGAAAAAAAAAAACGAAGAATTTTTAAGGGTTCTAGCCCAAATTTAATACTTGGTACTATTGATGCCTAATATTTTTACATTATGAAAGGCACACGATTTTTTTTAATATCAGCCATTTTTAAATTTTAAATAATCTCGCCAGGTTTTTAGGGGGCCCCGGGGAAACCATAACAAAATCAATGTGTAATTACGTCATGAAAGGGTTTTTCGCAAAAAAACCCACACCGCCTCTGAGTTGTTGTCGCTATAGGGTGTGGGTGCGTGGTGCGGGTGGTGCTGCTGCGGCGTGCGTGCGTGCGTGTCCCCCTCTTCTTCTTGGCAAACCCAAACCAAATTTTTGTTAAGCGGCTTGAAACCTAAACATTTTTATCGGTCACCCGCGGTAGTGGGGGAAAAACCCTCCCCCTTTCTTTTCCGTGGTAAAAATTGTCTTTTAGGGTATAATAGATAATTAAAAATAAAATGGAAAACAAAACTATTGTGCGAACAATTTGTTACGGGGGTCCCTGGTGCCGTTTCACCTTGGTGGTGGGGGGCATAAACCCCCCTCCTCGGAGCTGTGGCGGAGCCTTGGACAACGCCTTGAGGGTGTCCCGGGCCTGCGGCATGGGGGGACTGGGCCTCCATGCCACTGCTGCCTGGCAGGGACGGGGCTCCTGGCTCACTGGGGGTGGGGTGGGCCCCCCCGCCCCCCCCGCCCCAGGACCGCTGGAGGCCCTGCGCGGGCTGTCGCGAGGGCTGGTGGAACCTCCTGGGAATCCCCGCAGGACAAACACTCCTTGGCTGCATCGAGGGGCAAAGACAAGGCTCAAATGAAAATGCGGCCCTTCACGACAAAAATCATGTGCTTCGCGGTGTGTTTCGGGTGAGTTTTTTGTTTTTTTTGGCTGTGCGGTGTTGTGCGAAAGTTTTTCTTGCAGCAGAACCCAAAACACTGAAAACAGATCGGTCGGCGATCTTTTGGCGTTTTCGAAAACTTCCGGCGGGTTTGGAAAATTTATTCTTCTGGAGTGAATAGTCGGGGAAAAAAAAGTTATCGTTTTAGAAAGTAAGAGGAGCCAGAAATTTGGTATGCGTGCGATCTGTACCTTCTTTTAAGACACAAATGTGTTCACCCCCACAACATTGTGCATGGGGGAGGTTTTAAAAAGGGGCTGAGAAAACCCCAGGGTCCTAGCGGGGTGTGGCCCACAGGAGCCTCGAGCGGCAGCAAAGAAAGGCGCCTGTGCAAAAAAGGAAAAATACCCATGAAAGCTGGAAAAATGCTGGGAAAATCCTAAAATTAAAAGCATTTGACGAGATCCCACGATTGGGTCCGTCGGCAAAAAAAAAAAGAATGCCGGGAAAGATAAAATCGCCGGAAGACCGGAAAGGGAAAAGTAAAAAGAAAGGGAAAAAAGGGGTGGGGCGGGGTCGCACTTCCAAAAGCGTGTCAAAGGGTCGGCGTAAAACACTACGGATATTCACGAGAACAGGTCCGGCAGTCTGGGGGAAGACCCCGGTAAGGTGTTGGGGCCGTGCCCCGGGCAGCGGCAGCACGTCATCGGGCCCCGGGGGGACACTGTCCACAGACTGCGGAGGGCTTTTTCCCCAAGTGCGTATGACGGTGCCCCCCGCCCCAGGGTCGCACCCCCCAACACGTCACCCTGAGGCCCCAAAAAAAGGGGGTGGCCCCCCCGCCCCAAAGGGCTCACCCCCGCCCGGAGGTTATGAGGCAGAGTTGCCGAGGCCGCCGAGCGGCGCAAGGGGAACAGAGCCAAAGTGGGGGTGGGGAAGTGGACCTGCACCGGGGGCCACCTGGTGGCCCCCCGGGGCCCAGGGGTCATAGCTGGCTCCGAAGTACCCCAGCGTGAGGTAACGGTCCCCCCGCCACCCCCCTCAACCCCCGTCACGTTTTAGAGTCGTGGGCCCGCCCCCGGTGCCGCTGTCGTGGCCCACCTTAAGGCCCGCTTGCACGCGGGGGAGCGGCGGCGACAGTTCTTAAAAGGGAAAGAGAAACAGCAGCGAAAAAATCCAAAGGGGGCGGCCAAGGAGTGAGGGGGTTGTGTCTGTTGATGACTTTTTTAATGAAACGTTTGCTCCGTCACATATGATTTTAAGATTTATTCCCCCCCTTTTCTTTTTTTTTCTATTTTTTGCAAAATTTTTTCATTTCAGTTTTTGTTCCCAAAGTCATTAAAAATGATGCTTACGAGTATTTTTTCTCTCCTAAATTTGGGGCGCAAGAACTCTTCCCAAAAACAAAACACACCACACGCACGCACACGCACACGCACACGCACCACGGCCGACGCACGCACCCACAACACCCCACACAACAACACACACCAACAAACCCCACACACACACACACAACCCACCCACACAACCACACAACAGGGGGTTTTTGATTTTTTATTTAATATCCTTTTTGGTTTTGTAAGGTTTTGGCCTCGTAAGTGAGGTCAAATACTAACCCACTTAATAACATTGAAAATTAACACTTATAAGGAATAAACAAATACTTATAGGAATAAAAACACATTGGGTGAATTGAAAGAACTTTTGATAGTTCATATTTCTTTTCACAGGTCAACATCATGTATATTAGCGGAAAGCACACTTATAACGCTTATGATATATGGTACCTATTTCTACGTACGAAAGGTTTGCAATGGAGGAGGAAATATACAGGGCATTATTCGCCAGCAGAAGGTCCTCTTTCTACTGCAAAAAAAAATAGAACAACAACATGTAAAAAAAAGAAGGGGTCACCATCGCAAAACAGTCATCGCGGCTTCCAGGTATGTATAGTGTTTTTAAAGAATCACGTCACCCCACGCCTACTCTACTCGCCATAAAATGGCCATTGAAGGGGCAAGATGTAATTATTTTTTAAAAACTGTACATAACAATTTCCACGTAACATCGAGTTTTCAAAGACATTTTCAACATTTCGTCACTGCTCGTGATGTGTGTAATAGAACCATTTTTGTGTTCTCCAATAGAGACTAGCGCTGTTCAGTCTTGATAGTGGCACCGGTTTCGCATAACGATGTGTTGATTGATAGAGTTGCCTATTCATATTATTATCTACATATATTACTTTAGGGACAAAAAAACACTGATTTGCTCTCAGCCACTTGATATATTATGAATATATGCTATTCATGAATACACACAGCTAGTAAAACTTGTAGCCTTTAAAGACGATTATGAAATATGATGTTTGAATAGAAAAACTAACATAGGAATAGCAATTACCTGTAAAAACTGTAATATTCACCTGATCAGCTAATCATTACAATCAAATCCTCGCTGTGAGGAGGAACCGATACGACTATCAAGATTGTGCAGTGCTGGTTTCTTGTTAAGAACAAAAGAATGGCTATCCACCCATCACAAGCATTACAAGCCTGCCTCGCTTCGCCTCGAGTTCAGCGAGATGTGGAATTCCTTTAATCCTGCACAGCAAGAGCCAGAATATATTGAACCTATTGAAAAAAATAATAGACCTTAATATACTTCACCAAATGTCCGTCTGTCCGTTTATCATCCGATCATATAATGTCCTTGGCGGAGGTAAATACAAGTTTTCTGAGTGTTTTCCACTTATATTGTACAAGTGAAAAGTAATATTAGAAATCAAAAGTTTCGTTCCTTAAATTCTTCAACATCCTTAAAAGTGGTTTGCTGTATACCTCATTACCTCCGCCAACGAAGTTGGAGAGGTTATGTTTTCACCCCGATCTGTCTGTCTGTCTGTCTGTCTGTCTGTTAGTTAGTGTACAGGATTTCTCAAAAAGTTATGAATAGATTTGGACTAAACTCGGTATACCAAGTCTATTTGGTATAAGGAAGAACTGATTAAATTTTGGATGAAATCTATTGACAACTGTTGCCATGGCAACCAATTTATGAAATATTCGGGCGGAGGTATGCGCTCTACTGAGTGCCCCCCCCCCTAGTTGTTATTGTTTTCTAGGCCAAAACCCGTGCAGGAACCTAGACGGAATATGGAATATGAGAACTCAAAAAATAGAAGAAATAACGTATGCGGAAGAGGCTTTTAAAGGAAAATCTGGTCTATGCACTTCGTCGTGGTTCAAGGCGGTCGTGGCGAAAGCAAGACAAATGATCGTGAGCATGACGACCTACCTGAATGCCTACCTGCGTGCCTGGAGGAGTTATTAAGACTGCGGCAGGAGGAGGAGGAGGTGTGGGGGGAGGGCACTCACTAATGGGGATATGGTCTGAGTAACATGGGTCTTGGGGACTGTCTATGGGTAAGGTTGTGTCGAGATAATGAGTTAAAAATGAGTTTTAGTCTTTGAGGGCACTGTTAATACAAGCCAGTGGTGGCGGCGGGACGCGAGTCATGACCACTAAGTGAACCTCCAGGGCAGCGGGGCCCGAGGGGAGGGGGAGGGGGGGAGACACTAATTTGTCCAGTGCGGTGACTAATTGAATTCCGTGACCAATTAATTTTGTAGCAACATGTTGGTTTTCCGTAATGTGAATAGTAATAATAATTATATACTGATAATAGTAAAGATAATAATAATGTTGATGATAATAATAATAATAATAGTGATAATGATAGTAAGGATGATAATAATGATTACAATACTCAATCAATCAATCATTAGGGGTTGTAAAAAATATAATTATAATTGTAAATGATAATAAATAGACATACTAATAATCGTAATTGTACTGTCAGGTATGAGGGCAGGTGATCATTAGTGAGTTGGCTGGTGTGTTATTCCGAGCACTAGTGAGGGAACATCTTGCCTTGTGGGGACCGGCCTATACGCGGCGGGGACTTAATGCGAGGATGACACGGACTCGGACGTGGCGAAAGGCCGAGGAGGAGGAAGGGGAGGTGTGAGAAGTAGAGGAAGAGGAGGAGGAGAAGTGGGAGAAGAGGAGGAAGAAAAAGGAGGAAGAAGTGGGAGAAGAGGAGGAGGAGAAAAGGGAGAAGAGGAAGAGAAGTGGGAGAAGAGGAGGAGGAGAAGTGGGAGAAGAGGAGGAAGAAGTGGGAGAAGAGGAGGAGGAGAAAAGGGAGAAGAGGAAGAGGAGAAGTGGGAGAAGAGAAGGAGGAGAAGAGGAGGAAGAAGTGGGAGAAGAGGAGGAGAAGAAGTGGGAGAAGAGGAGGAGGAAGAAGTGGGAGAAGAGGAGGAGAAGTGGGAGACGAAGAGGAGGAGGAGAAGTGGGAGACGAAGAGGAGGAGGAGGAGGAGAAGTGGGAGAAGAGGAAGAGGAAGACGAGGAGGAATGAGTAGTGACAATGACCGATAATATTTACCAGCGTCTTAAACATTCCCATTCTGTAGCCCGGAAGTGGAGTACCTGGATGGGCAGGTGTTAGGTTCCGGAAGGTACGCGGCGAGGCTCAGGTGTTGCCGCTTTGCTGTGGATGCGTTTCTGGCAATGACTTACATGCCTCGAGTCAGGACGGTGTTATTCGGCAGCAGGCAGTTTGTCCAGCATAAGTCTCTGATACCTGACATTCTGAGTGTTCCTGCTGCTACTGTTACTGGTGTTGCTGCTACTGCTACTCCTACTGCTGGAGCCGTGAATCCCGTGCTTGACGAGTAAACAGATGCCCTCCCAATACCCAGTGACAGTGAGATGTGGAGGTCAAAGCGAGTGGAAGTCCTCTGGTAATAAATTGTGTTACGTAGTTCGGTATTTCGTTGCGGGTTGATTTATGACTTACGCTGATTTCTAACCCGCCGTCCAGTGTGTCAATAACCTGGGAAGCCGCGGGTGATCTGTCACTTCTGGCTGGGCGGGCGTGGGCGAGGCATGGGCGGGGATGACGATGGGTTGTTCATGGACTTAGCTGGTGGACTAGTGAGGTGTTTGGGAGCTTGATATGTTGATGGCGTTAAGTCGATTGCGTAATACGTTCTCACCGAGCGGGGAAGTCTCTCGAATCGGCGTTGATGAGACCAACGTCACTTATAGAGACCTTGGATGAGACCTATAAGTGGCAGAAGGTGGGTGGTTATAGAAAGTGGTTATAGTGGCAGAAGTGGCCGCTTGTTGAGGGTGTGAGGCTAGGCAGAGGTCGAGGTGAGGAAGAGGCACGACCGGGCTGAAACAGAGATATGACTTGGCTAGTTTAAGGAAGGTGAAGGGGAATATAGAAACAACCTTGTATTTTCTAAGTTGATGGAAGCTGCAACACAGGGAGGAGGGAGGCGATGAGCGATGGGTGTTGAAGGGATGTAAATGTGCTTATGACATGTGAGAAGGAGAGGATAGGAGAGGTGGGCGCTACAGGGACTTAAATGGATGTGCTTGTGATAGTGTGAGAAGATGACCCAGACTGATGGCCGTACTGCATGTAGAGTGACTTTGTGTGTGTGTGTGTGTGTGTGTGTTTTCCCTTTTACACATTCTCTCTCCCTCTCTCTCGCTCGCTCTCTCTCTCTCTCTCTCTCTCTCTCTCTCTCTCTCTCTCTCTCTCTCTCTCTCTCTCTCCTCTCTCTCTCTCTCTCTCTTCTCTCTCTCTTTCTTTCTTTCTTTCTTTCTTTCTTTCTTTCTTTCTTTTCTTTCTTTCTTCTTTCTTTCTTTCTTTTTTCTTTCTTTCTTCTCTCTCTCTCTCTCTCTCTCTCTCTCTCTCTCTCTCCTCTCTCTCTCTCTCTCTCTCCTCTCTCTCTCTCTCTCTCTCTCTCTCTCTTCTCTCCTCTCTCCTCTCTCTCTCTCCTCTCTCTCTCTCTTCTCTCTCTCTCTCCTCTCTCTCTCTCTCTCTCTCTCTCTCTCTCTTCACATTCAGTTTTTCCTACTATCACAAAACCCACAAGAGCTACTAACAATTCAGCTACTTTGATAGATCATATATGGACAAATAATTTATGTAACTATGAAACAAGTGGAATTATCTACACCCAAATTAGTGATCATTTTCCAATATTTTCGTCCTTTTCACTACCAAATAATAGTAATTCAGTAGCTTCTTATGTATCATACAGGAAAAGACTGTACAACGATGAATCAATAAGTACATTTAAATCTGCTCTATCTAACTATAAGTGGGAAGATCATATGACTGGACAGGATGTTAATAAAGATTTTGATATTTACATGAATATCACACAGCTATATAATAGATATTTTCACGTCAAAGAACACAAAGTTAAAAAGGAACACACAAATAAACCATACATTACAGAGGGAATTAGGAACTCAATTAAACATAGAAACAAGTTACAAAAACTTTCAGCTAAATGGCCATTAACTTATGAAAAGGAGTTTAAAAAATATCGAAATATGTTAACTTCTATAATTAGAATTGCGAAAGATAATTATTATAAGTCTACTTTGAAAGATAATGCAGGAAATCCCTCAAAAACTTGGCAAATTATTAATGATATTTTAAGAAGAAAAAATAGATCAAATTGTAAATCTTTTATTATGCAAGGAAAGTCTATTGCTGATAATCAGGAAATAGCTAATGGTTTTAATGATTACTTTTGCAATGTGGCCAGTAACCTAGCTCAAGGTATTGAAGTACCGCTAACACATTTAAAAAGTTACCTTCCTCCGTCTGTGCCCTTTTCCTTTTACTTCAGACCTACAAACCAGCATGAAGTTGGCAATATTATTGATAGTATGAAGAAGAAATCACCGGGTCATGATGACATAAGCATTAGTGTAATTAAAGCATGCAAGCAAGAAATTATTCCTTAGAATACATAATCAATAAGTCGTTTGTGCAAGGCTGCTTCCCAAATCATTTACAGATAGCCCGAGTAGTTCCTATTTTTTAAAAAGGTGATCAGTCCCTGTTTTCTAATTACCGTCCGGTTTCTATACTACCTAGTATTAGTAAGATTATTGAAAAAATAGTAGCACATAGATTACTGAATTATCTAACAAATAAATCCCTTTTAACTAGCAATCAATTTGGGTTCAGACCAAACTTTTCTACTGAACTGGCAGTTCATCACCTTACACAACAAATGTACAATGCTCTAGATAATAAAATGTTTCAGCTGACAGTTTTCTGTGATCTTACTAAGGCATTTGACACTATTAATCATTCTATATTGTTGCATAAACTTAAAGTGTATGGCATAAGGGGTCCGGCATATAATTGGTTTAAAAGTTATTTAAATTCAAGAAAACAATACACAGCTTTTAATAACACCACAACACAGCGAAAAATTATTAAATGCGGAGTGCCACAAGGATCGGTTTTAGGGCCACTATTATTCCTGAGATATATAAATGATATAACGTTATGTACCAATAACCTAAAATTTATATTATTTGCGGATGATACGAAAATTTTTCTTCAGGGGCGTGATTTACCTGCGTTACAAGATACTATGAACAGGGAATTAACTCATGTCACTAGTTGGTTAAAAAGTAAAAAATTATCATTAAATATAAACAAAACACATTTCATGTTGACACACTCGCAGACTACAAATTCCCATCCCATTGACATCAAAATTAATGGATTTTTAATTAAACAATTAGAAGAAGCTAAATTCTTAAGAATTATTATTGATAATAAATTGCAATGGAAATCTCACATAGAAGAAGTAAACAATAAATTATCTAAAATTTCTGGCATTATATATCAAATACGTAGATCGTGCAATTACGAATGCTTACAATTAATATATAATTCCTTAGCATACACACATCTACTTTATTGTTCTTCTGTCTGGCGGGGTACTTATAAGACTTATATTGATAAATTATTCATCAGCCAAAAAAAATTAATAAGCATTATGTCAGGATGTAATAGGTTTGCACATACAGCTCCCCTTTTCCGTGATCTTCAACTTTTAAAAGTACAGCATATAATTACATATCAAACTATTATATTCGTTTATAAATGCTTAAATATTTATGAAATGAATTATGGTTTTGAGTATGCTACACACACCAACGTCCAAACAAGACTCACAAACAATCTTAAAATCCCCTTATGTAGAACCAGTCATGCCCAACACAGCGTCATATTCAGAGGCTCTAAACTCTGGAATGAAGCTCCACTAGATATTAAAACCAGACCCTTTAACTCATTTAAATTACAAGTTAAACTACAGTTAAAAAGTGCATACTAAGACTTACAGTTTGATACAATTGTAATTACAGAGTGCCTTACAGCAATCTTATTAGAACATCATATATGTGGTGTAATTCATAGCAGTTGGTATTATTATTATTATTATTATCATTATTATTATCATTATTATTATTATTGTTGTTGTTGTTGTTGTTGTTGTTTTCCTATTATTGTCATTAATTATTATTGTTAATATTATTATTATTATTTATTATCATTTTTAGTACGATTATTATTATTAATCCACTACTACGTTACTACTACTACTACTACTACTACTACTACTACTACTACTACTACTACTACTACTACTACTACTACTACTAACTACTTAATATAATAATAGTATTATAATTATTGCTACTACAGGCTTGCGCGATGATCTTTACGCAATCCGTTCATTCGATATTTACCGGCGATTTAAAGTTTTCCAACTATAAAAAATGCAGAATGTATGATCGTATTTCTGACAGCGACGTACATTCATTGCACACTCACCGTGTGGAAGGAGGGTCTACCTCCTCTCCTCCCTACATAGGCGGTTACAGTTGCGTGATTTTTGAACTAATAGCCTCCACGTTTCACACCCTACAATCCGTGTTTTGCATGTTTTGTGGATACATAATGGGTGGAAACTACGGATGGCACAACGTCAGCAATCATGATTTTACAGGGATCATAAAAGGAAATTTGCAACTAAGGATAGCTTAGAACAGTGCAAAATTGATCGGGATTTAAGGCTGGCGAGAGGTGAATCTCCCGCTCCCAAAAACAACCGGGAAACAAAAAACTTGTAACAGAACCAGGAGCGTGTTAAGGCGACAGCTTGAGATCAATCCTAGCCTTACAGCCAGAGAACTGAAGGAGGAAAATCATACTCTTCTTGGTAATGTGTCGCTTCGTACTGTACAGGAAACTTTGAAACGTGACCTTGGCTACAGGTGTTACCGGGCGCGGAATAAGCCACTGATAAATGACCGCCAAAGGAAGAAAAGGCTTCACTTTGCAAAGAAATACAGAGATTGGCCTCTCGACAAGTGGCGGGCTGTGCTGTGGAGTGACGAAAACACATTTTGTGTGAGTGGAGGAGGACCAGCAAAAGTGTACCGTCGCTCCGGCTCAGACCCCACCGAGCCTTGCTACACACGAAAGACCACAAAACACCCTCCCAGTTTAATGGTGTGGGGTTGCTTTACTTTTCATGGTATTGGGAACTTAGTTATTTTCCCAAAGAACACAACTGTTAACAAAGTGGTGTATTTTGATCTTTTAAATGACCACCTGGAAGCCTGCTTTGAAAAGACAGAGGCACAGATTTTCCAACAGGATGGAGCATCCTGCCACACAGCTCTAGATGTGATACAGTGGCTTGATGACTACAAGATTGGGAGAATAGATGACTGGCCAGGTAATTCTCCCGATATATCACCCATAGAAAATCTTTGGGCCATCATTAAAGGCAAACTCCGCTCACGTGACACCTCTACACTCCCCAAGCTTGAAATGGAGCTCCGAAAGTGTTGGGAAGAATTTAAGCCTGAGTTCCTTCAAAATCTTGCTGACAGTGTACCACGTCGCCTTCAAAGGGTCATCAAGGGGAAGGGCTACGCAACGAAATACTAACTACAATTGTAAGTGTTGATATTCTACATTATTTTGTTATAAACATGGTGCGTCATACGTGTAAACATTCCCTTTTCGGAGGCGCGCACTGATTATCCACGCAAACTGTACTAATATTACTGTTATTATTATTATTATTTTTATTATTATTATTATTATTATATTGTTATTACTATTATTATTATTATTTTTTATTACAACTACTACTATTATTACTACTACTACTACTACTACTACTACTACTACTACTACTACTACTACTACTACTATACTACTACTACTACTACTACTACTAGTTTTTATACTACTAATTGTATTTCCCGTATTCACGACTGCTCTAGCTAACCAGTAGTGCATAGCGTCCATAACGAGCCACGAGCTCAATGGACAAGATTTACACCTATAAATGTTATTCACTTGTTTTGTAAATATAATGTTAATAAACAATCAATCAATCAATCAATCTCTGCGCCCTTTGTCTATGTTGTACCCTTAATTATATATGTATTATGTATAATGTGTACATTATTCACAATAAACGTTTTGATCTGATCTGATTCTCTCTCTCTCTCTCTCTCATCTGCTCTCTACCTTCTAATGTACATTCTCCATCTCTTGATCTACTGCATCTTCTCTCTCTCTCTCTCTCTCTCTCTCTCCTCTCTCTCTCTCTCTCTCTCTCTCGCTCGCTCGCTCTCTCCTCTCTTCTCTCTCTCTCTCTCTCTCTCTCTCTCTCTCTCTCTCTCTCTCTCTCTCTCTCTCTCTCTCCCTCTCTCGTCCCACCACGCCTCCATCACTCCTCTCCTCTCTCTCTCTCCTCCACACCACGCACGCACGCACGCACGCACGCAGCAGCACGCACGCACCCCACGCACCACGCACGCACACACACACACACACACCACACACAACACACACACACACAGCACCACACAACACACACCACACACCACACACCACACACACACACCCACAACACACACACACACACACACACACACACACACACACACAGAATGTGGATGAACATTGCACATTTTCGGTGCAACAAAATTTAGTACCCAAATTATATAAAGCGTATTTTTTCAGTCATATTTATTACGTTACCAGCTAGTTGGCTCCACGGTGCGTCTGGCTTGCGGGCGTGGTGCAGGGGAAAGGGAAGGGAAGGGTGTATATACAGTGTGTTATTTAAGGGTTATATAGTGTGTATTAAGGGTGTTATAGTGTGTATATGGATCCCCTGCTACAGCTCCAACACGCTCGATCCATACGTCTCTCTCAGGCCTAAATCCGGTGCTGGTTCGCATCCGCACCAGCTCTTAGGGTTCAGTAAACAGACGCCGCCTCATCCTGGTCACCTGGGCTGCCTTATTATCTACTGATGTGACAACGCAGTATACCTTAAGCCATTAATGTTACCGTCCCCACAGTCAGGTGATAACGTGCCTGGCAGCTGGCCGAACACATGGATGGATGGATGAATTAATGAATTGTTCGGTGCGTGTCTTGGTTGGTCGAGGTGTGGGTATAGTGGTCTAAGCAGTGATGGAAGCGACGAGGAGCGATTGGTTCCTGCTGGCGAGACGGTGTTAATTCCGTGCAGCATGCAGGAGCCCGTGGAATGACCCACTCAGCACTCTGGCCGCCCCTCGCCACCTCCAGGCGTCCCTCCAACCAATGAATAACAACGGACATCCCTATTGGGCATTCCGATGTCGAGGTGTTCCCGATGAGGTGACCCGAGCAATGAACTTGGCGGCGGGAGTGGTAGGACGGGCGGGCGGTCAGGTAGTGCTGCCGCGGTGGACAGTGATGGCATGGCAAGCGGCCGCCTCAATTTGTCCTGCATACGACATGGCGCTTTAATCATCACACAATGTCGAGTTTTACGGTTGTCTGGGAGTGACTGCGAGGCGATGGGGTGGGAACGCGGCGATAACCTGACGAATAGTTAATTGAATTGCTTGATTGCGAAGGCGTTTGCGAGCTCGCCATCACGCCCCTCCAGCCATCAGCACGCAGCGCCCGTGCACAGCCTGGCGCGCCCATACTGATGCGCGGCCCACGGCGGCTGCATAAACATGGGCAGCGCTGTGGCCCACCAATTCATTACCTGCTGGGTTTACCTTGTACATTTCAATAGTAATGAGTCCATTCACTCCATCTACATATTCTAGTCCAGTGGACGTTTGTTGTTTGTTAAGTGGCTCTTAAGTTTTTGTATTAATGGTGATTCTGGTGGTGGTGTTATTGGTAGTAGCGGCAAGAACAGTAGTACTTGTATAGCAGTTAGTAGTAGTTGCTGAAGGTAGTAGTGGTGGTATTAGAAATTAATAGTTGCTGACCACTTCCACCACCATTACTACTATACTGCTGCTCAGTAGTATTTGCTGTGGTAGTAGTAGTTACTGATCAAACACACACACACACACACACACACACACACACACACATTGCTCCAGTACTAACACCTGTACCTAGTTCGGTCAGCGGTGCCGTGAACACATTAGAGCAGGTGGATCGTTAGGGTTAACAAGCGAGAGAACACCCGCATCCCAAGTGCCTCATTGGAGTTCCGCGGACCACTTAACCCTTCCTCCTTGCCTCCCATATCCCGCCGCCTTCTCTGGATCCTTCCTTTTCTTCTTCTTACTCTTTCCTCTTCCCTGCCACATTAGGTCTTTCCTCTTCCTCCCCCCCCCCCCCCCATCACAATTTCCTTCCTCCCTCCTTTTCCTTGGCCTTCCCTCTCTCCCTTTTCTCTCTCCTATACTGAGCTGCTTCTTCACCATTTCTCTCCT
>JACEEZ010015098.1:222500-232500 GCA_016584305.1 Chionoecetes opilio
TTAAGTATTGATATTAAGAAGTATGAATATGATAGCAGAACAAGGCAGGTGTCTCTCTCTCTCTCTCTCTCTCCCCCTCTCTCTCTCTCTCTCTCTCTCTCCTCTCTCTCTCTCTCTCTTCCTCTCTCTCTCTCTCCTCTCTCTCTCTCTCTCTCTCTCTCATCCTCTCTCTCTCTCTCTCTCTCCCCTCTCTCTCTCTCTCTCTCTCTCTTTCTCTCTCTCTCTCTCTCTCTCTCTCTCTCTCTCTCTCTCTCTCTCTCTCTGGAGACAGAAAGGAGAGGAGAGAGAGAGAGAGCGAGAGTCATAAACACTGTATTACATGTATAAAGCAATTCGATTTATCTTTCAGAGCATCATACTTACTACGGGTAACTTCTGCCAGTAATAATAACATTAATGATAATAATATGATCATGATAATAATAATATAATAAGATCAATTGATAAAAATACACATTTACTTGCGACACATGTCTCATATTCCTTATCTTTTTGCATTGATCTAAGATAGAAGACAGTTCTGCGGTTGATGTTTAATATTTCTTGCATATATTCCTTGTATTGCTTTACGAATGATTTGCATGCAGTTACTTTTCACTCCTAAATGTCGCAGAAGGAAAACAAGAAGAACGGAGAAATTCTAAGCCTTCTAGACCAATGCATAACATTGACACTATTGAAGCCTGATAGTTTATCAAATATGATAGGCTCACGATTATAATATGCAGCCTCTTTTCACCTTTAAACGTCTTCCTCCGTCAGGTCCCTCGAGGGGCGTAACCAACCCACGGACTGCCACTCAAACTGCATTAACACTGTGTGTGTGTATGTGTGTGACACTGTGTGTGTGTGTGTGTGTGTATATATATATATATATATATATATAATTATGTGTGTGCGTGTGTGTGAGTGTTTCCCTCTTCTGTCTTGGCAAACCAGCCAATCTTCGTCACTGCGCGGGAAGCCTAAACATTTGTATCAGAGTCACGCCGCGGTAGTGGAGGAAACCATCCCCTTTCTTATCACGTGGTAAACATTGTCTTTTAGGATAGTAATAGATATATTATAAAATAAAATGGAAAACAGAACTATTGTGCGAACAATTTGTTACAAGGTGTCCCTGGTGACCGCAGCGTGTGGCAGGACGCCTTGGACAACGCCTTGAGGGTGTCCGAGGCCCTGCAGGCATGGGAGGACATGGGCCTCCATGCCACTGCTGCCTGGCAGGCACGGGAGCTCCTGGCTCACTGGTGGTGGCTGGGCCCTCTGCGCCCCGCCCCGCCTCAGGAGCCGCTGGAGGCCTGCGCGGCGCTGGTCAGCGAGGACTGGTGGAACCTCCTGGCCAGCTCCCGCAGGACAAAGCAGCTCCTTGGCTGCATCGAGGCACAAATCGTCAAGGCTCAAGATGAACATAACGCTTTCACGACAAAACTCATGTGCATTGCGGTGTGTTTCGTGGCGAGTTTCGTGTTTTTGGCTGTGCGGTGTTGTGCAGCTCGTTTTTCTTGCAGCAGAACCAAGACACTGAATCCAGATCGGTCTGGCGACTCTGTAGGCGTTACAGAAGACTCTCCAGAGCATAGCACAGAAACTTATTCTTTTGGAATGAATAGTCAGGAAAAAGAAGTTATCATTGAGAAAGTAAACGAGGAGCCAGAAGTTTTTCTTGAGGAGATTGCCGTGGACGTGGATGAGAAAGAGGTGTCTGCAACGGAAGTTGAACAAACAATCGATAAAAGTACTTCAGACAAAGTAGACGAAAATTCAGGTGAAAAAGTAACATCCGTTGAGGAAACTGCCGTGGAAGTCGATGAAATTCAGAAAGAAGCAGATAATTCTGAATTAAATAGTCAGGTATCCGTGCGATCTGTACCATCTGTTGAAGATACAGATGTGTCGCCTCCACATAACCTGACGCAGTGCGGGGAGGTGAAGGAGGAGTCTGAGGAACCCGTCGAGGATCCTAGCGGGGATGTGGCACCACAGGAGCCTCGATGCGGTCAGCAAGAGGAAGAGGCGCCTGTGCAAAGGAAAGATACCAGTGAAAAGCTGGAAAAATGCTGGCAGAAGACTCCTAAGAATGAAGAGACATTAGACGACGAGTCCGACGATTGGTTGACCGTCGGCAAAAAACAAAAGAAGTGCCGGAAAGAAGTAAAATCGCCGGAAGCACCGGAAGGAAATGCTAAGAAAGAAGGTACAAAGGGTGTGGAGGCGAGCGTCGCACCTGCCAAGAAGTGTGTCAAGGCTCGGCGTAAAGCAGCCTCACGGGATGATTCACGAGAACAGGTCCGGCAGTCGTGGAGGGAAGACTCGGTGAAGGTGTTGGTGGCCGTGCCGCCGGGCAGACGGCAGCACGTCATCGGGCCCCGGGGGGACACTGTCCACAAACTGCGGAAGGACTTCCCCAACGTGCGTGTGACGGTGCCCCTGCCCCAGGATCGCACCGCCAAGCACGTCAGCCTCGAGGGCCCAAAGAGTGAGGTGGCCGCCGCCGCCAAGGACATCACCGGCCGCCTGGAGGTTATCGAGGCAGAGTTGCGCGAGGCCGCCGAGCGGCGCAAGGGGAACAGAGCCAAAGTGGTGGTGGAAGTGGCACCTGACACGCGGCGCCACCTGGTGGGCCCCGGGGCCGAGGGGCTCATCAGGCTGGCTCAGAAGTACCCCAGCGTGAGGGTATCGGTGCCCCCCGCCACCAACACTCACTCCCGTCACGTGAGAGTCGTGGGCCCGCCCGCCGAGGTGACCGCTGTCGTGGCCTACCTTAAGGCCCGCTTGCACGCGGTGGAGCGGCGGCGACAGTTCTTAAAGGAATGGAGACAACAGCAGCGACAATATCGCAAGGCGGCGGCCAAGGAGTGAGGCGGTTGTGTCTGTTGATGACTTAATTAATGAAACGTTCGCTCCGTCACATATGATTTGAATGATTTATGTCTCCACTATTTCTTATTTTTCTCTCATCCTTTGCAATTTAATCATCTACATTTGTTGTTCCCAATGATCATTAATAATGATCAGCATTACGAATATTTTCTCTCCTAAATTTTGTCAAGAACTCTTCCAAAACACACCACACACACACACACACACACACACACACCACCACAAAACCACACACACACCCCCAAAACCCCAACACACCACAAATTTTAGATAAATTTCCCCAATTTTCGGGATTCCCCGTCTTACCTACACGTGGTAGTTCCTGTTGACTTCTTTGGGACTTGGTGGCGCAGTGGGCGTGAATTCTAATATTATCAATTATAATAATAATAATAATAATTTTATTCTCGCCCAGAGGCATACAGACAAAAAACAAAGCAATAAGAACAAGCCAAATAATAGGTGGGGAAACCCTAAAATCCTAAAACTCCTCCTGACCTTCTATCCCCTCCTCTCCCCCTTTGATTTTGGGGGGAGGCGGCTCCGAAACTCCTATATCACCTTCTATATATTTAGGCCCCACAGCCACACATGTCCGCGTCTTTGTTACGTTACCGCCACGTACAAAGAGCCATCCTAAGTCATGCGTTACCGTGCCCGTACCTCGCGTCATGTCGGCAGGCCGTAGCCCACTCCCCCACCACACCACCGCCGCCCTTCAAGCCACTCCTCTCCATCCTCTTTCTTGGGATGAGTACACACACACACACACACACTCTCTCTCTCTCTCTCTCTCTCTCTCTCTCTCTCTCTCTCTTTCTCTCTCTCTTCTTCTCTCTCTCTCCCCCTCTCGCCCTCAGGTGGAAAGGTTGGTAGAGACGGGGTTTCCCCAAGTGCGCGTCCCTGTCATTCGGTCGCGGTTCGAGTCCGCCTATTTTTCATGCTGACGTGGCGGCGCTTTTTTAAGTCTAACCTTGTGTTGGTATTGCAAATGTCTAGATAGGATAAAAACTTACTTATCTTACTCTCTCTCTCCTCCTTCTCTCTCTCTCTCTTCGGGGCCCCCTCCCATCTCTCTCTCTCTCTCTCTCTTCATCCCCCGTCTCTCTTTTTCTCTCTCTCCTCCTCTCTCTCTCTCTCTCTCATCTCTCCTCCCCCTCCTCTCTTTTTCTCTCTTCTCCTCTCTCTCTGTATTACTCTACGTACCATTCATGTCTCGAGGTATATAGGTACAGGTAATTTCAGGTACTTTGTCTTGATAGGAAGCCGCAATACGTTTTTGATTTTTTGAGTTTATAGAGTTTTTTGGGCCAAAAAAATTATAAAAATGATAAATATATCACATTTTATAGGCTTAGTCTGCGGACATGAGCTCCCTAGGACAAAATCAGTTAAAACATCATTATTTACATACTAACGGAGCCAATAATTTACAAATAATTAAACATCCAAAAATAAAGCTCTAGTGCCAACATATATATTTTTTTTAAGTACCAAATTTTTCGGACCAAATTTACTGTTTTTTTTTTTTATTCTATAACACCTTGACTTTGCAAATTATATAAATACTGTTTAAGTTTAAATTTAGATGAATTGAGATTTGTTGCTGTTTTGGTGTGGGAACCTCAGCCAGACCAAGTCGCTCCGTGACTCATTGTCTTCACGCAAACCAAAAGAAAGCGAAGGAAAAAATAGATTGCGAGAAAAGCAAAAACTTTCAATCTATTTTCCGAATATTCCAGGAAACATGTAACTGAACGCTTCTGTCCGTGACGACGCCTGGCCAAAGCGGGTGGGGGGGGGTTAGGAGGGGTGCAGGTGGGCCAAAAGAGGTATTTGACACTAGGGGGTGGAGAGAGAGAGAGAGAGAGAGACAGAGAGAGAGAAAGGGGAAAGGGGGAAGAAGGGAGGAGAGAGAGAGAGAGAGAGTCATGAGGCTACCCATATGGTGTCCCTCAGCCCTTTATGAACACCACTTCTATATCAACATCGTAAAATGTACAATGCAATCATGGTATTGTTATGTCTCATATTGTAAACCCCAACACCACTACTGCCATCTACCCTCATAATCTATTCATTCTCTTCTTCCCCTTCCATTCCTTCTACATCCCTCCATTTTCTTCTAGAGGGGGAGCTTCTTTCCTATACCACTCATCTCGCTTTTTCTCCTTCCACATATCTTTCTCCTCCATCCTCGTCACTACCCTGGCGACCTTCACCACCACCACCACCCCAAACCACCCCTCCAATCACCAACCACCACCCCCCAACCCACCATCATCCCTCTCCAATCCCCCCACCCCCCACCACCACCAACACTACCACCACCACCACCACCACCTTCAACAGACGGCAACAGGACAACCCAACAAAGCCGAGGAAAGAAAAAATGGAGGCCAAAAAAACCCGAGAGGGGGGGAAATACTTCAATGACAAACAAAAACGTCCCAATTTTTGCTGTTCCTCTCCTTTGGGCGAGGGGGGCGTGAAGAGAGAGAGGAGGAGAGGAGAGAGAAAAGGGGGAGAGAGAGAGAGAGAGAGAGAGAGAGAGAGAGAGATATACTGATTGGAAGACGACTTGTATTCAAAATGAGAGAGAGCGAAGAAGTGGGAGGAGGCAGAGAGGCGGACAAAATTCTGAAATACAAGAGAAATGAGTAGGTATACTCGTATAAGTCTTTGCCACAGGTGTGGAAAGTATCAAGATGACACAGACTAAGACAAATCATCACAAGTCAAGTTTTTGTGCACCTTGTTAACTTTTTAGTGATCAAGAATGAGTAAATGCCTAGCCAGTTTGTGGATTTTGATCGTAAAATGTAAAAAATGTATAATAAAGAAAATAATAAAAATGATGATATTAATAATGCTATAAATAAAGGATTATGAGTCTAAAAATAAGTAACACAAAAACTACAGTATCAATAATAATGATAATAGTAATAATACCAATAATAACAGTGATGATATATAACAACAGCACCTGCGCTTCCTAGCAGCAGCTGCTGTTTTAATTTATTGTAAGTCTAACATTAATGTTTATTATATATATTCTCTCTCTCTCTCTCTCTCTCTCTCTCTCTCTCTCTCCCTCTCTCTCTCTCTGCTCATCTCTCTCCTCTCTCCTCTCTCTCTCTCTCTCTCTCTCTCTCTCTCTCTCTCTCTTTTTCTCTCTCTCTCTCGCACTCTCTCTTCATTTCTTATCTCTCCGTCCGTCGTGTCAGCCCGAGTGAGAACTTAATCATGAGGCAACGCAGTGTTTACATTCACATTTTCCTCCCGGCCCTGTATGGCGCCGCGCCGTGTTGGGCCAGGCTGTGAGGGCGTGGCTTGCACACTGTCTGTTTCTACACATATCACTCAACATTTTCTCATAGGTATTTTCTTCTTCTTTTTGGCATGGAAATGTACGAGCTCACGTTATATGCACGCACACGCACACGCACGCAAACCACTCTCCATCCCAACACACACATAACAAAGTCAAAGTGAAAGTCAAATTCAAAAATATTTATTTACCCAACTATAAACCGAAGAAAATTAACATATCCCAACATCTAGGCAGAGCTCTTTTAATGTGACATTTTTTTTAAAGAGCTAATAAATAATATACATGTAAATTACAATAATTACCTAGGGGAACAGCCACGTCTTCGTCTTTATAATGACAACATAAGAGTCGATGTCGCTACTCATACACTTATAGTATCAATAAACTCCACATACTAACGAAAAATATCCATGTGTAGCCTATGCTTTTGACTTACTGCTTTGAGGCGATCAGTAGAGGACTCAGTTATTGACAAATAGACACATAACAGTCCTGAGGAGAATTTTGATAGTGACAGCCACGTTTGAAAGTCTCCGCGGACATCTGTTCCTGAGAATGGCTTATATTTTTTATGGTATTTTGATTTTTCTTTCTGTTGTGCTGATCCGATATTGAAATTTTCCAAGTGTTGCCACTCAATATATGGTTCCTCCACTTCCTACTTACTAATGGCAGCGCTGTAGGTTCTATAATCCTCCTGTATCCTCTCCTAATGCTAATCCTATCCTAATTTGATCCTTCTAATCTAATCCTGTCATAATCCTCTCCTGTAGACGCCCATCCTGCTTGCATATTCTCGTTTTCTGGCCAGTATTTTCGCTTTTACTTTTTAACTTTTAAAGGGTTGGTTTTACGATGGGTTACGGTTGGGTAGGTTAGGGGGTCCAGGATATTTTTTGGAAATTTTTGGGGGGGAATCACAATTGGGGTTTTTTAGAGAAAACCCAAAGGGTTTGGGTTTAGGAGCTACACCCAAAGCGTCTTAACTGGGAAAACCAAACCTCCCCCAAATAGAGTTTGGGAAATAGCCTCCCGCCCCCCCCCCCCCCCCCCTCTTTTCTCAGGTAGGGAGAGGGCGTGGCCTTGAAACAGCCATTTAGGGACGTGCTTATTTGTTACATCTGAAGCGTTTGGGAAAAACCCCGACCTGAAGGGACCCCTTTTAACCAAACCTATCTGCCCGTCTGTCTATATGATTTTTTCCCTATCTATTCTTTTTCTGCCCTGTCTTTTTTTCCCTATTCTCTCTCTCTCCCCCTCTCTCTCTTCTCTCTTTCTTTTCTCTTCCCCTCTCCCCTCTTTTCCTCTCTCTCTTTTCTCTCTCTTTCTCTCTTTCTTTTTTTCCCTTTTTTCTTTCTTTTTTTTTCTTTCTCTCTCCCCTCTCTCTCTCTCTCTCTCTCCCTCTCTCTTTTTTTCCTCTCCCCCTTCTCTCTCTTCCTCTCTCTCTCTCTCTCTCTTCCTCTCTCTCCTCTCTCCCCTCTTCTCTCTCTTTCTCTCTTTTTCTTTCTTTCTTTTTCCCTTTCTTTCTTTCTTTCTTTTTTCTTTCTCCCCTCTCTCCCCTCTCTTCTCTCTCCCCTTCTTCTCTCTCTCCTCTCTCTCTCTCTCTCTCTCTCTCTCTCTCTCTCTCTTTTCTTTTCTCTCTCTCTCCTCTTTTCTCTCTCTCTCTCTCTCTCTCTCTCCCCTTCTAAAGTCAAAGCCCAAAGTAAAAATTTTTTTATTTGCCCATTTTTAACCCGAAAAATTTAAACATTTCCAAATATAAAGGCTGACTTTTTTAAATGTAAACATTTTTAAAAAGAGTTTCCCAAAAAAAATTACGAAAATTTTCAAAAATTTAAAACCTGGGGAATAACCAAATATAATACTTACGTACCTCTATTCATACTGTGAACTCTTCTGGTTTTTTATAAAGAGTTAGAAGTATCGTAACGCATTTTCCCACATAATCCCAACCCAAACCATAACACAAACACTAAAAATTATACATAAAAACACATAAAACACGTACGCGCACTAAAATCAAAAACCCCATACCAATGCACATATACATACATCCCACATACCCCATATACGCATACAATCCCCACATTACAAAATTTCCCACATACACATACATACGCACCCAAAATATACATATAAAATTACACACAAAACATATACACCACATCCCTTAATATCCCATTATCCCGGTTTTTTGTTGTTTTTTTTAATTTTTTTTTTTAAAAATACACATAAAAACATGTTTAAAAATTTTAAACTAAGGCTGCAGAAAAACCCATACTTCCCTTTAAAAAACTCATATTACCCCATTAAAAAGATATTACTCAGATTAACAAACATTAATTAAATTGTTACATCCTTTTTAAAAGATATTTTTTTTGCTTTTATCTTAAAAGAAACAATTTTGTTTGTTTTCCCATGAGTACCCCGGGGAAAAAAAAGTTTTTTTTTCCATTCGAGACAGCCTGCGTATGTTACAAAATCCCCTTCGGGCTTCTGATCGTGGCCCGTGGGGGGTTCTTAACATGATTTTTCCCTTTAAAATTTAAAATTGTGAACATTAGATACTCTAACAAAATAAATGACTGTGGGATTTTTTCTTGGGCTGAAAATCCCAAACTTTAAAAAAATTTCTGGGCCTTTATGAAAAACCTTTAATTTTTAAATACCCATGTTAAAACAAATAATTTTGGTCTGTGTGATCCCAACGTCCAAACCCCTAAAATCATCCTAATAAACCCTTTTTTTGTAGCAGTAATAAGGGGCTGAAAATATATTTTTTTTAAAACCTAAAGGCCCAAATAAAAATTACAATTTGTAAGTAGGGGATATATCAAACTGTAATACAATGTGATTAATGTTTTTTTTAAACCGATTTTTTTTTAATTTTAAAATATAATTCCTAACGACCTCGAAATTTTTACAAAAAATAATTTTCACATGCTCCTTCCTAATAACTTTTTATCAAACTAATTTTCCCAAAAAATTTTTTTGAAGAAAATCTTTGGAAAATCACAGTTTCCAATTTTTACTTTAGGTGTGTTGGCTAATAAATTTAATTCCCCCGCAAATTAAGGGAAATGGGGGTTTTTTTAATATTAAGGAAAAAATCTGTTACTAATAACCAATTAGCTACATTATTTGTTCTTGATTAACCAAAAACCCAAGGGGGGGTGAAACAGGCTCAGAAAGGTAAAAGTTGTGCCCTCGCGAACAGTATAAAAAAATTTTAGTGACGAAAACTGGTTTTGCATTTTATAAATAACAGAAACCAAAAAAGGTCCGAGCGTGGAGCCCTGAGGAACTCCCCTTGAAACCAGTTCATTGGATGATTTTACCCGTTAATTTTGTAAACCCGTTTTTCTCCCTGATAATAATTCGAAAACCCAAATTTTGTGTCCTTTTTTTATACCATAGAATTCAAATTTTTTTAAATAATATTTGAATGTTTTTTTTGGGGATCGAAGGGTTTTTTTTAAATCAAGGGAAAACTGCCATTTTGGGAAATTTTCCTTTTTTATTTTCAATCAAAATATCGTTTTATGAGTTTTTTAAAAATCCTGTTTGTTGGGGAGAAAATTTTTGCGGAAACCAAAATGGTTGTTTTAAAATGTTATTTGTGTCTAAGAATTGTATTAGGGCCCCTCATACATCACTCTTTCTATTATTTTTTTCTTAAAAATTTTAAAAAACTGATATTTTGGGGGGTAGTTATGTACTGTAGTTTATCTCCACCCTTTTTGAATTGGGGTGATTTTTTGGGGAAATTTTTTTGGTTGTTTG
>JACEEZ010015098.1:237500-240000 GCA_016584305.1 Chionoecetes opilio
TCTGTACGAGTACCTCTATTTTTGGCCATTCAGAGTCCTTGTTTTTTGGAGAATTTACCAAATTGAGAATTGGAGAATTGGAGAACTTTTGGAGAAATACACTTGGGATTATACTCCTCAACTTTTAAATAATCGGAAGCTTTCCAGGGCTCATGAAATACTCAAGAAAATCAGTATCCATAAATGAATAGGAATAAAAATAAGACTTGTAATTTCACGGATACTTTACACTTTTATGAAATATCTATATGAAGAAACCTAAGTAAAATATATTACTGATATTTATCTTATTCTGCAAATTCTTACAACGTATTGTGGATTGTGGCAAACATAGATGACAGTAGAACTAAGATAACATAGATAACAGTAGGTTCTACTGTTATCTATGTGGCAAATCTAGTTCGGCAAAGAGGCAAAATTAATGTAGGCGCAGGCCCCCAAGTCATCCCAAAAGTTCCACTCCTCCTCTTCCATCTCGGGAGGAAACTCGCGCTCGATATCCCAGGCGTCGGCGAGGTCGGGGAAGTATTTATCCTCGTATCCTGGTCGTCCTCGGGGATTGAGAAGTACTCGTCCTCGGTCTCGCACTCATCCTCGCAGGAGGAGAGGTATAGGTGTCCTCGCTATCAATATTCCAAGAATCTGCGAGGCCAGGGAAATATTCGATCTGAGTCTCGCAGCCGTCCTCTTGGGCGAGGAATATTCACCATCGGTCTTGCACTCATCCTCGAGGACGGGTCGGTCCTCGCCCTCGGTCTCCTATTCCTCCTCCACTTGGGCGGGAGAGTCCTTGTCTCCGGTACACATGTTCCCTCC
Organism: Chionoecetes opilio; assembly: GCA_016584305.1. Lineage (NCBI taxonomy): Eukaryota > Metazoa > Arthropoda > Malacostraca > Decapoda > Majidae > Chionoecetes > Chionoecetes opilio. The sequence goes on from JACEEZ010015098.1 coordinate 238,317, forward strand.
CTCAGGCTCACCGCCGAGGGCCTCCGTCACCCTGCTCTGGGGTTCCCTGAGGCGCCTCACAGCCCGTCTCCTGCCCAGGACCGTCGTCTGCCGGGCAGGGGCTGTCCACCTTTCCTTCGCCGTCTTCCTGCCTGCGAGCGCCGCCCTTCAGGTATTGCGCGCCGCCACCACCGAGGCGCCTGCCATTACAGAACACCGCCCCGAGGCTGAAGTAGAGCACCGTGTTGTCCTCAAGTCTTGTCAGCCTCAGGCCCTGCAGAAGGTCGGCGAGGGTCATGGCCTGGGTGGCGACGGGGCCGCCGTCCGCCAGGCAGCTCACCCTGACGGGGGTGTTTCCGTCCTTCTGCCTCAAGCGCCCCACCTTCATTTCACCACGGCCTCCTGGGCGGAGGTGTTCCACACCGCGCCCTCGTGATGGGAGACGCACTGCCAGGTCTCGCGGGGGAAGGTGAAGGAGGCGATCACCCGCCTCCCGCGCTCCCAGCACCCGCGCGCACACCACACACCACCCACCCACCCACCCACACACACCACACACACACAACACACACACACACACACACACACACACACACACACACACACACACACACACACCTGGTTGTACCCAACTCACAATTATAACTCAAGCGTGAAAATTGTTGTAGTGTCAGGATGTCTGACAGTGTTTTATATCAATTTAGTGTTTTCTATCAACATCTAATCCTCGGGAGTGTTGGCAGATGGATCTTTTTCTTTTTTCTTTTTAGTTTCCTGTCCGATACATATCTTTATAGCCAAGGAAAATATGGACTCACGCTTTTTCGTATACCTTTGCACACGCCTCCACTCACACTGCACGACCCCTTCCTCCCACCCTTCCTACCGATACCTAATTTTTTCAGGTAAACATCCCATACTATAAGGTTATTTTTGCCTTCCATAATCATTAGTCTTACTGTCACTCTTCTATATTAATAAAAGCGAAAGTGTGTCTGTCTGTCTGTGTGTGTGTGTGTGTGGTATAGGTTCCGCCCCCCGTGGCGCAAACACCTCATATGGCACATTTTTGGAATCGGGTTGACCAGGGGAAGGTCATAAGCCCACTTATGAGATGATCCGATCAGTTTTTTTTTTTTTTTTTTTTAGCAGCCTATTACCGAGAATTGTGAAAACAAAAGTAGGTTGCGAGAATTGAGGAAGCCTTGATGTAGGGTGATGGGTAATGGGTGAGTGAATGGGTGGGGTGATGGGTAATGGGTGTGGGGTGATGGGTGAGTGAATGGGTGGGGGGTGATGGTTGGGGGTGATGGGTGATGGGTGAGGGAATAGGTGGGGGGTGATGGGTAATCTATAATAATATAAGCAAAAGTGTGTCTCTCTTCTGTCTGTCTGTCTGTGTGTGTGTGTGTGTGTGTGTGTGTGTGTGTGTGTGTGTGTGTGTCTGGTATAGGTTCCGCCCCCCGTGGCGCAATCAACTCATATGGCACATTTTTGGAACCGGGTTGACCAGGGAAAGGTTTTAAGCCCAATTATGAGATGATCCGATCATTTTTTTTTTTTTTTTTTTTTTTAGCAGCCTATTAGCGATAATTGTGGAAAAAAAAGTGGGTTGCGAGAATTGAGGAAACCTTGATGTAGGGTGATGGTAATGGGTGAGTGAATGGGTGGGTGATGGGTAATGGGTGTGGGGTGATGGGTGAGT
>JACEEZ010015098.1:250000-262500 GCA_016584305.1 Chionoecetes opilio
CGTGAGTTTCGACAGGGGATGCTTGCAGCCTATGTTGATCTCAAGAAGGCGTTTGACTCAGTGCATCGTGAGTCACTCTGGGATCTTCTGCGACTTCGAGGGATTCCTGCAAGGACTATTGGTTTGATAACTGGTCTGTATTCTGGGACTGAGAGTGCTGTGAAGTGTGGGGCAGGTGTATCCAGCTTCTTTCCTGTGAATACAGGAGTGAGGCAGGGTGCGTCCTTGCCCATCACTTTTCAACGCTTGTATGGACTGGGGTATTGGACAAGGTTGTAGATCAAAGTGATTGTGGAGCATCCGTCGGCAACACCAAGATCACTGATCTTGTTTTTGCCGATGATGCAGTAATCTTTGCTGAGTCGCTGGAGGTCCTGGTGATGGCTCTCGAGGCGCTGCACGAGGAGGCAAAGCCTTTGGGACTTGAGGTCTCCTGGCTCAAGACCAAGGTCCAGGTATTTGGAGACTTACTAGATGAAGCAGTACAGTCTGTTCATGCGTGTGGCGAGGACATTGAGATCTTGGAAAGTTTTACATACCTTGGTAGCGCAGTCCATAATGACGGCGGGTCACGTCAAGAAGTCTTACGACGGATTGGCATAGCCCACGGTGTTATGGACTCGCTCAGCGGGAGTATTTGGCGTTGTCGGTACCTGTGCAGGAGGACAAAGATCCGGATCTTCAAGTCGCTTGTGATCCCTGTCTTACTCTATGGTTGTGAGACATGGACACTAAATAGTGACTTGAAGAGACGAATCAATGCCTTTGGTAATAAGTGTCTTCGCAGAATCATGGGGTATCGCTGGGATGATTACGTGTCAAATCAGCGATTGCACCGTGAGACTGAATCGAGGCCTATTACCTGCATAGTCCGTCAGCGCCAACTTCGGCTATATGGGCATGTGGCACGCTACCCTGAAACCGATCCTTCCCATCGGGTTGTATCTGTAAGAGACAATCCGGCGTGGAGGAGGCCAAGGGGGCGCCCACAAGGCTCGTGGCTGGGGCAAGTTGATGTTTCTTGTCGAGAGCTGCTTGGTATGGGAAAGGAGCCTGCATGGGAACTCGCGCGTGGTGACCCCCGGGAGTGGCGTCGTAGGGTGGGCGAGGCGACGCGCCCCCCGGCGTATGCCCCCAATGATTGATTGATTGAATGTTACTCATCCCCCTAGTGAAACTTTATGTTGTCAAATACAAACATGCGAGAAAAGTCAGAAAACAATGTTTCCTTTCTATTAAACTTTAACAAGTGATGTAGGGCAGCTAGGTACGCTGTCAGTAGAAGTGAGTAATTAACATTTGGTATAATTACAAATAACAGAGAGTCAAATCATATTAGCTTTTCTTATAATTTTAAATATAGCGGTGAAAACGGAACCTGATGACAGTTAATATTATCAAACAGCTACGTATTTATCAGTCTATCATAATATAATAATATAATCATGATAATAGTCATTCATAGTTGCCATCATCAAGTCCATCATAGTCTGGATACTCCTCCTCCACTAGATCCTCCTCCTCCTCCTCTGAATCAACAGTCTCCAGCAAGTTTGTCAAGTGACGATGGTAGGATGGGCCCACATGACCACACTGGCTCCAAGATTCCTTGTCCTGTTTTCTCCCAGCCTTGCCCAGCATCATATGGCTTGGGTCTCGAGAAAATCGGTTGATGAGCACGCTTGTAACATGCCACCCTGTAGTTAGTTCCCTTGTGGTGCTGTATACCAAACAAATCGATATGCATCCCTTGGCAGCAACCTTGATGAACTCTATCTTGTCACTAATATCATGGTTCTTCAGACGGTTCATCAGCTTCTCGCTTCGATAGTCCTGGTTGGGAAAGTGTTGCTGTTCAAGTTCGGTGATGTAGATGAGGCGCAGGGTGGAGAGCTGTATGATCCGTTTCTGTTCAACTATATGCTTCTGGATGTGTTCTACCACCAAGTTGAAGGCTGCGTTATGGGCAGCAGCCCTATGGGTCTGATCAGTGTCTACTGTCTACGTTACGGTTCTCCTCTCGCTCCTGTGTCCGAATGTGATTTCGATATTCCGTGGTGAAGGACATTCTGCATTCGGAATGGAACTGTGCTTCAACGGCAAATAAGTCCTTTCCTTTCACCTGTCGGTATAGACGAGTCTTTCCCAGTTCAAGGGCCTGGGACTCGATGCTTTTATATGCTAATATTTCCTCTGGGTTTCCTCTCACATTTCTGAAAGATGTCAAGGGACCATAGTCTCGGATGCCTATTGCGTGTACGATACATGATGGGCATTTAGGGTTTTCAGATCTGGCTGATATTTTGTCGCTTTTTCGTTTCCTCGTGCTAGCCATGATTTAGTTCAGTTATATTCCACCACCAGAAAGAACTGCGGATGTACCACACATAATGTTAGGTCACTGACATACCATCTACACTATCACTATCACCAATGCATCTAAGGAGAAGGAAAGTAGTGTTAATTGACATCGTATACAGGTTAGCGATACACATGAGCAATACAGTATTGTATGAGAACAAACATATATACAATATATATATATATATATATATACATATATGACATGACATGGAGCAAAGCAGTGTTTACAAATGGCAACTGAACAATACTAAGCTGTATTATCTAGTTGCCCATGATTAACTCGTAAAATCTATAATAATATAAGCGAAAGTGTGTCTGTCTGTCTGTCTGTCTGTCTGTGTGTGTGTGTGTGTGGTATAGGTTCCGCCCCCCGTGGCGCAATCACCTCATATGGCACATTTTTGGAACCGGGTTGACCAGGGGAAGGTCATAAGCCCACTTATGAGATGATTCGATCATTTTTTTTTATATTTTTTTTTAGCAGCCTATTAGCGATAATTGTGAAAAAAAAAAGTGGGTTGCGAGAATTGAGGAAACCTTGATGTAGGGTGATGGGTAATGGGTGAGTGAATGGGTGGGGTGATGGGTAATGGGTGTGGGGTGATGGGTGAGTGAATGGGTGGGGGGTGATGGGTGAGGGAATAGGTGGGGGGTGATGGGTAATGGTAAATATAAGCGAAAGTGTGTCTGTCTGTCTGTGTGTGTGTGTGTGTGTGTGTGTGTGTGTGTGTGTGTCTGGTATAGGTTCCGCCCCCCGTGGCGCAATCACCTCATATGAAACATTTTTGGAACCGGGTTGACCAGGGGAAGGTTTTAAGCCCAACTATGAGATGATCCGATCACTTCTTTTTTTTTTTTTTAGCAGCCTATTAGCGATAATTGTGAAAAAAAAGTGGGTTGCGAGAATTGAGGAAACCTTGATGTAGGGTGATGGGTAATGGGTGAGTGAATGGGTGGGGTGATGGGTAATGGGTGTGGGGTGATGGGTGAGTGATGGGTGGGGGTGATGGGTGATGGGTGAGGGAATAGGTGGGGGGTGATGGGTAATGGGTGAGTGAATGGGTGTGTGGTGATGGGTAATGGGTGAGTGAATGGGTGTGTGGTGATGGGTAATGGGTGAGTGAATGGGTGGGGGGTGATGGGTAATGGGTGAGTGAATGGGTGGGGGTAATACATACATTTCTACATCCATGATTTCAGGAAAGTTAGAAGGGGCTATCTGGAGAGTCCGTGTTTGGTGGGCCGAAGGCCCACCAAACACAGGTGGTGGGCCGAAGGCCCACCAATAGCCCTCCGCAGGAGCTAGCCAAAAAGTCCGCCCGGAGGGCGGCTTTGCGGCTAGTTTAATATAAAACTAAGTTTTATCGAATGTATGTATTTGATGTAAGTACAGTTTCACTAGGGGGGTGGGTTACATTGGTAACAATTAGTGTATGATAATCATATATGTATGTCCATTGTTTGACTGCATTAGATGGGGAAATAATAGACGATGATTTTGATATGTTAAACTGACCAGTATGTTGTATATTAGTGAAGTTATTGTCATTTATGTTGAAAGTTGTCGGCGAAACCGAAGTAATTTTTCCGCCTTTTTTTTAGGTTTTTGCCGTTCCATGACTAAACTTGTACCAATTACTGCATTAATTGTTCTTATTACAATAGGCCATGTTATTCCTGTCACGTGGGCACCAAAATTTTATTTGTAACTACATTATTTGTGATTTTATGGACATTTTGGTAATTTCGAGAAAGTCAAATATTTCGCGATCGACGAAATTTAAGATGGCCGCCATACGAACCCCATGAGACATTAGTTGACGGTGTTAACATTGATTTTTGTTTTCTAGACATATTTGTGCATCTAAAAAAGTAGGTCTCATTAGATTGTCCAGGGGGTGCACGTGGGGTCCACTGGACTACTAGACTATATATACCTGTCTGCCGATTGCGAGTGTGACGGTGGACTCTAGGGGCTGCATGCGCCTTAACTGAAGATCTGAACATCACAGAAAATGGAATCTTCACCTGAGACCACAGGTGTCACTATAAAAAAAATCCAGCCTGCGCCACCATCGGGCGAGATCGACAAACATCAAGACTCTCCATATGCCTACAGGCGCTATAGGCTGCAATGTAAAAAAAAAAAAAAAAAACTACCACTACGACCACCACGACCACCACCACCACTACCTTCACCTCCACCGTCATCACCACCACTACCTTCAAGACCACCAGCACCACCACCACTACCTTCATGACCACCTTCATCACCACCACCACACCACCACCACCAACCACTACCATCACCACCACCACCACCAACTCCACCAGCACCACTACCTTCACCACCCACCACCACCACCCCACCACCACCACCACCACCACTACCTTCACCATCACCACCACCACCACCATCACCACCATTACCTTCACCACCACCTTTGCTACTCGAGGATGCCAGAATTTTTATGCTGATTGGGATATATAGATTCCTTTATTATATTTTGAAATTTTTTATGTAGGAGAGAGAGAGAGAGAGAGAGAGAGAGAGAGAGAGAGAGAGAGAATTACATAAAGTTTGAGCCAAGGACAGCCACACAAAGAGAAGAACTGGCCGGGAGTCACGTGACGAACACAATCCATCAGCTGGCGACAGACAAGTGACAGGCGAGATGCGTCATGAAAAAGATTGCATCGTTCCTGCCAACTCCCTCTGCCTCCTCTCTCTCTCTCTCTCTTCTCTCTCTCTCTCTCTCTCTCTCTCTCTCTCTCTCTTCTCTCTCTCTCTCTCTCTCTCTCTCCTTCTCTCCTCTCTCTCTCTCTCTCTCTCTCTCTCTCTCTCTCTCTCTCCTCTCTCTCCTCTCTCTCTCTCTCTTCTCTCTCATCTCCATCTCTCTCTCTCTCTCTCTTTCTTCCTCAGTCTCCTCCTCTCTCTTCTCTCTCTCCTCTCTCTTCTCTCTCTCTCTCTCTCCCACCTCCTTCCTGCCTTTCTTCCAACCCTCCTTCGTTCACTCCACTCTCTTCTATCATCTCTTTAACCTTTCCTCGTTCCTCCTCCTCCTCCTTCCTCCTCTTCCTCCCTCCTCCCTCTTCTCCTCCTCCCTCCTCCTCCTCCTCCTCCTCCTCCTCCTCCTCCTCTTTCTCCTCCTCCTCCTCCTCTTACTTAGCTTTCCTGGTTTTTTAATGCAAATCTTCCTCCTCTCCTTCATATTTTCATTCTTTAATCTCCCATTTGTTTCTTTCCTTCTAGTTTCTCTTTGGTCTTGTCCTTGTCTTCATCATTTTAGTCTTTGCTTTTGTCGTCTTCCACGTCCTCCTCCCCCTCCTCCTCCTCCTCCATCCCTCTTCCTATCCTCCTCCTCCTGCGAGTCCTCCTCCTCCTCTTCCTCCTTCTCCTCCCCTCTTCCTACTCCTCCTCCTGCGAGTCCTCATCCCATTCCTTTCGCTTTTCAGGATTCTTAAAATATTTGATAATGTTCTGTAAGAAAAGGCATTTCGAAACACAAACCCACACATTCCCTGGAAAATAACGGCGCGGGATTTGACGTAAAAATGTGCAGCAGCAGAGTCGTGAAGGAAAAATAGGAATGAGAGAGAGAGAGAGAGAGAGAGAGAGAGAGAGAGAGAGAGAGAGAGAGAGAGAGAGAGAGAGAGAGAGAGAGAGAGAGAGAGAGAGAATTATATAAACTTATTCCATACATTTTTTTGAACTCATGCTCGGATATTTATTTATGTAAAGAGAGAGAGAGAGAGAGAGAGAATGATATATACTTGATGCCATACTCATTTCTTTTATAAGTATGTTCGGAAATAATTTTTTGTAAAGGATATATATTGTTCGGCTTGTGGTATCGATTAAAATGCGTCACGTATTTTTTTTTTGTTGTGTGTGTGTGTGTGTGTGTGTGTGTGTGTGTGTGTGTGTATGTGTGTGTGTGTGTGTGTGTGTGTATATTCGATGACTTCCGTCCCTGTCTTGCCTTCAGGGACGCGGCAGCCACTGTATCCGGATTAAACAAAGGTTGCAATGTTTATCATCGTTATCATTATTATCTCCTGCGTATGATTTTTTTGACGAAGAATTCCGGACTTTGCACTCTCCTTAACTCTCCTGCAACATTCACACTGCTTTTTCTTTGCTTACACTTTTCAACTTTCAACTTTAGATACATGATGGTTTCTAATTGTCTTACTTTTTTGTGTCTTCATTACTATGTTTTTTTTTCTTTCTTCTTGTATTTTCTTCTTTTATCTTGTTTCCCCTTGTTTTTTATCCTCCATCTGTTTACTGTTTTCTTCTCTCTGTTTCCGTTTCCTTATTCTGTTTCTTGTCCATCTTCGTTGTCCTCCTCCTCCTCCTCCTCTTCTTATATTAAAATTTTATTTGCATTCATAACAGTGTAAAAAATTAATTGATGAGACGAAAGTATTATTAAAAATCTATAATGACTTTTTCTCGCCGGAAAGGAAAAAAAAAACGGTATCCAAAAATTCGAATCTAATTTCCTTTCATGTGATATATTTTTGTTCCAATTACCATATTTTTTCCCTGGAGTAATGAATGTCCTTGTAAATTTCAGTAAAATGTCTCACTTGTTTTGAAATATTTGTTGGTAAAGAGAATTCGGGAGTTGTTTATTGAAATAGAAGTTTGGCAGAGTTGACGAACGGAAAAGAGAGAAAGAGAGAGAGAGAGTTGATTGGAAGTTGTAGCGGCCTGTTCTTCCTCCCCTTCCCCTTCCCTTCCTATACTTCCCCAACCCCTCTCTTTTCTGCTCTTCTCCCCTCACTTCCCCTTCCCTTTCTCTTATCTCCTCCCCTTCCTCACTTTCCCCTTCTCCACTTTTATCTCACCTCCCCTTCCTCCTACCCCCCATTCCCCTTCGCCTTCCCCTTCCCCTCCCTGTCCTCTTCCCCTCCCCTAACCACCCCTTTCCCTCTGTCCTGATTCCTTACCTCCTCCTTCCATAACCTTCCTCTCCCCTCCCATCTTCTCTCTCCCTCTCCCTTTCCTTCCCATTTGATGTTATGTCCCTCTTCCCCTTCCTTGAGAACTTACCTCCGTCAAGTCACCTGTGATGATGATATTGATGTGATGATGTGATGTAGGTGGTCATTATCATTATCACACTACCCAGGAATTTACTGTTAAGTGGGGTAATTCCTTCTCGCTGTCCTTTAGTACTGCCAATGGTATTCGGCAGGGGGGGATTTTATCTCCCTACCTGTACAATGTGTACACGGATGATCTCAGTGCCAATCTTCGTGATACAGGTATCGGCTGCCACATACATGATGGGTGCATCAACTCACTGAGATATGGTGATGATATGGTACTGCTCGCACCCACTGCGGATGCGTTGCAGGACCTTATCAATGTGTGTCAGGTGTATGCTGCCAAGCATGACATTGTCTAAAACACCACTAAGACAGAGTGCATGGTAGTATCACCGGCACGCACTCTGGTGAATTACCTCAAAACAGTATGGCTCAGTGGGTCTGCCCTCACTTTTGTGGATAGATTCACATACTTAGGCCATGCTATATCCCACGACATGACTGATGATGATGATATCATCAAGCAGACCACCAAGCTTCTTGTCGTGGGAAATACTCTACAGAGGAAATTCTCCTACTGTAGCAAGAGGTGAAGATGATTATTCAGGAGTCACTGCAACTCGCTGTGGTCGCCGGTAACAAGGTGGCCACTATGAACGCCTTAAGCTTGTCACAATGACATCCTTAAGACGCTTCTGGGGCTCCAGGTGCATGCAGCTCGTCCCGGCTTTCCTAGGAACAGGGACACAACAATCTGGATGTGATCCCGTCACACTCCGTGTTCACTTAAGGAGTAGGGTGGAGCTCTCTACGAACCCCACATCACACCTCTGTCAGCAGAGCTCCTATGTATGGCACCTACACAACACGATGGACTGGGTCGCTGTTTGTGCAAGAATGTGGGGTAAGCACACGTGTCCAGGTATGCTTTTCTAATGTACTTTGATACTAGTCCCCTAATGTCTATACTATGTTCTTTTGTTTGTTTTTGCGCTAGTACTTAATTTTACCCTTGGCTTGTTCTTGTTGCTTTGTTTTGCTGTATGCCTCCGGGCGAGAATAAACATATTATTATTATATTAATTAATTATTATATATTATCATCATCATCATAAAATCGTTTTTAATTGTTGTTGTGTTGTTGTTGTTGTTCTTCTACTTCTTCTACGAGAACACATGATAAAGCAGATCACAACAGCGGATTACTATTATTGTTTTTATCTTCTCTGTCTCGCCATTGTGCTGCCTTATATTTTTTCTCTCCTCACTCTCTCTCTCTCTCCTCCCACTCACTCATCCTCTCTCCCTCTCTCCTCTCCTCTCACTCACTCTCTCTCTCACTCTCCTCTCTCTCCTCTCTCTCCTCTCTCATACACTCATCATCATCATCCTGTCATTAAGGCCGAGTGGTAACTGTGACGCCGAAAGGATCCACAACAAATATAAAACACGTGATAGGATATTGCACACCACGATCGCATATCCTTCACACACACACACACACACACACACACACACCACACAACACACACACACACACACACCACACACACACACACACACACACACACACACACACACACAACACACAACACACACACACACACCACACAACACACACACACACAACACACACACACACACACACAACACACACACACACACCACACACACACACACACACACACACACACACACACACACACACCACACACACACACACACACACCTGGATCTCATATCTCATCACAGCTGTCCTTAAAGGTAAATTCAGACTTTCCCTAAATTAATACCTTATACCTTAATTACCTGTCTTATCATAACCATCACTTGACCTTGCTTGACCTGGCCTGCCTTGACCTTAGTGGGTGGATGAGGGCGGGCAGGTAGGAGACAGGACAGGTCAGTCGGAAGGTGTCTTGCGGCTCCTGAGAGAAAATGGAGATGGTAGTTGTAAGGGGTGACTCGCCTATCTAAGACTGACCTCCTCACGACACTAGACTATTATGTTGTTGTCTGTTCCTTTTCACGTGTTCTATGTTATTTTCGAAGCATGAAGAACTCTGTAGTGAAGAGGAAGGAGAGTTATTTGTTTTATGGTGAGGTAATTTTGTATCTTCTCCAAAATACTCGCGACCTTCTGTCTTGTTAGGGCTCCTTCCCCCTCCCTTCCCTCCAACCCTCCTTCCTTCCCTCCCACCCTCCCTCCCTCCCTCCTCCTCCCTCCCTCCCTCCCTCCCTCCCTCCCTCCCTCCCTCCCCCCCATAACCCCCTCCCTCCCTTCTCGCTTCGCTCTGCTGGAATGATGAAGGAGGAGGAGAGATGTGAGAAGGCGTGGTGGAGGAGGAAGAATAAGACGAGGGAGATGAATACAAGGAGAGACTGGAGGAGGCGAAGAAAACCGAAGGAGGGAAGAATAGTCTTGACTAAGAAAACTTGAAGTATTCCCGGAACACTCATGTATCCAGGAGCCCTCACCCCCCCCCCCCTCCCTTGTCCTCCCCGCCCCTCCCCTTCCCTTGTCCTCCCCTCCCCCTCCCTTGTCCTCCCCACCCCTCCCCCTCCCTTGTCCTCCCCACCCCTCCCCTTCCCTTGTCCTCCCCTCCCCCTCCCTTGTCCTCCCCACTCCCTCCCATTTTGTACCTTGTCTTCCTATCCTATTGCCACTCATTCGCATATTATTTTCTCCGTTCTCTTCTCTTTTATGTGTATACTTTTATTTGTTTTATTTTATTCCGTTTCATCACCCCTGTTCAGTCTCCATCAACGCAGTTCTCCCATCACTCCTACTATAAGTCAGTATTATGTATCGATGAATATAAATGTTTTGTCCAAGCTTTCTTACATCACTTGTTTACGTAAATGGAGTATTTATGTTATGTATATGACATCATCATCATCATCAGAGGTACAGGATATTCCCTGTGCTGAGGAGGATGGAGAAGGAAGGTGCAGCTTCAAGGAGGATATTACATTAAAGAACAAGATCTGTGAGGCTAAACAAGACTTCACATGTTCGTAGGTCACACCGCCACACACCTCACTGACTACCTTGAACCTGACAGGCGTAGCGTCCTGTCCCAAGGCAGCGTGGCCTTGTTCTGGGTGTACGTACAGGTGTATTGCGCCTCAGCACACCCTCTCACGGGGCGGCCCACGCGGCGCACACCACAAGCCTTGCTGCCAGAATAACACAAACAAGCAAGGAAGACATGACTGTGGTGGAACGGGACTCTTGTCATGTGCATTGCAAAAATGAGCTTAGAAAAAATGTAATATGCTGAAGATTTCATTCCACTAATGTGTGTGTATTTTTTATTTGTGTGTGTGTGGCTTTACGTCTCTCTCTCTCTCTCTCTCTCTCTCTCTCTCTCTCTCTCTCTCTCTCTCTCTCTCTCTCTCTCTCTCTCTCTCTCTCTCTCTCTCTCTCTCTCTCTCTCTCTCTCTCTCTCTCTCTCTCTCTCTCTATCGGTGTGTGTGTTCGTGTGTGTGTGTGTGTTTGCCTGGTCAGCTAGAAGAATATTACATAAAGAGTCCTGGCTTTGTCCCGGCGTCACCCTCTTCCACATGGCTCCCGTGTGCAGGCCCAGCATGGGCTCCGGTCCGCGGGTCGTTGCGAGGGCCCGCCGCTTCCCCGCGCTGTTTGTTTACCACACGTTGATGACGGTGTTTATCTGCACTCTTATCAGGTTTTGGGTCCAGGAACAATGCGTGACACTGAGTACTGCAAGCGGCAACCCAGGGCGGCACTGCGGGCGCCCTCACCACGGACGCGATAGCTGGACAAACAAACAAGCAAGAGTCAGGCGGCGGGAGGATCGGAATTAAGATATGCACGGCGGGCGGTGGGCGGGACGCGGAGGGGCGGGGCGGTGCGTCCATCCGTCAGACAGCCTCGTCAGCGCTTGCCGGAGTCGCCGTCTGAAGGCAACGCCCGTGACGATTGAGATCTCTGGGTGAAGTCGGATCAAGTCGCCTTATTTTTCCTTCCTCACGAATCCATTCTTTTAGGCGATGCCGTGGCGGTGTTCCTCGGCGCGATGCTTATCTTTGTCACCCACGCGTAAACATTTATCATTGCGATTGTGTACAAAAAAAAGCGGGGAGGGTGTAAGGCGTGGAGGAATATTGAGTGTTGCTGCGAGGGTGAGGGGAGGTGGGGGCGGGGTGGAGGGCCGGGTGAGGGGAGGTGGGGGCCGGGTGAGGGGAGGCGGGGGCAGGGTGGAGGGGGTGGTGAGCACAATAGGAAACATGTGACAGTTGACATAGCAATACAACACTGTCTCGTCCTCACCACTCGGCTGCGTCTTGGGTTGGATTGTGTTGCTTGTCTTTCAGCGTCACCCAAGTCAGGTTTGTTCTGGACGTCTCATCAGTGTTACGCACGTCAACGGTCCGTCCGCCCGCTGGGAGTGTGGGGGCGTGAGGTGCTTACGTAATGCTAAGGCGATGGTGCGAAAAACTGTGCGACGCGGACAGAATAAAATCCATGGAGTCATTTGCTTTGTGCTGCCAGACAAGAATATTATTTGAAGAGTAATCTTGATTGATGCGCGGTGACTGTTGTTTTCTGGCGTCGGAGATCGTCTGGGCGATATGTGTGGGCGGCGAGGGAGGCAAGGCGATGGGCGGGGAGGTACAAGGCAGGATGAGGGCGGGAAGGCAAGGCAAGGCGGCGGATGAGGTGAGGGAGTAATAGTACTCCAGTTATCATGCTAAAGTGTGACGCTATTCAATTGTTGGACAAATTATGTGTGTGATTGTGGCCTTGAGAGGAAGGAAATGATTGGGCAGTTGTTGCCGCCTTATTTAGGGCTGATGAGACAAGAGAGAGAGAGAGAGAGAGAGAGAGAGAGAGACGTAATAATATGTTTATGGATGTAAATTTTCCTCATTACTCTACGTACTTATAACCCACTTACATTATAATAATTATTAATTAAATTCAGCTAAAATGGATATTTGCTAATTTTATTTGAAACCCCTTAACCTGATGAGGGAGCGAGGAGGGTGGGAGGGAGGGGGAGGGGGGGAGTAGTGAAGAGGAGGAGGAGGAATACATAGGAATATTCGGA
>JACEEZ010015098.1:267500-280000 GCA_016584305.1 Chionoecetes opilio
CGTTGTTTCCTACATTTTCAGTCCCTTTAACTCAACAGTGAAATTTCGTGACAGTTTTCGCCCCATCGAGGTTTATTTCTTTCCTTCAGTCCTTGTTTCCTTTCTTTCTTTCCTTCCTTCCTTCCTTCCTTTCTTTCTTTCTTTCTTTCTTTCTTTCTTTCTTTCTTTCTTTCTTTCTTCCTTTCTTTCTTGCTTTCTTTCTTTCTTTCTTTCTTTCTTCCTTCCTTCATGTCTTCTACTCCTTTATTTATACTTCCTTTTTACTCTCTTTCCTTCTGTGTCTCTCTTATCCTTTCTTTCTCCTTCATTAAGCTTTCTCTCTTACACTTCCTTCTTTTTACCATTCATTCTCTTCCTTTTCTTCACCTTTGCCAGAGGTAGATTGTAGAGGGTGCGGAGAGCAGGAGGAGGAGGATAGAGAGGAAGGAGAAAGGTAGGAGGAGGAGGAGGAATGAGAGAAAGGAGGAGGAATGAGAGAAAGGAGGAGGAAAGGAATGAGAGAAAGGAGGGAAAGGAAGGAGGGAAAGGAAGGAGAGAAAGGAGGGAAAGGAAGGAGAGAAAGGAGGGAAATGAAGGAGAGAAAGGAGGAGGAAAGGAAGGAGGTAAAGGAGGGAAAGGAGGAAAATGAAGGAGAGAAAGGAGGAGGGAAAGGAAGGAGAGAAAGGAGGAGGGAAAGGAAGGAGAGAAAGGAGGAAAATGAAGGAGAGAAAGGAGGAGGGAAAGGAAGGAGAGAAAGGAGGAGGGAAAGGAAGGAGAGAAAGGAGGAGGGAAAGGAAGGAGAGAAAGGAGGGAAAGGAAGGAGAGAAAGGAGGAGGGAAAGGAAGGAGAGAAAGGAGGAGGGAAAGGAAGGAGAGAAAGGAGGAGGGAAAGGAAGGAGAGAAAGGAGAAGGAGGTAAAGGAAGGAGAGAAAGGAGGAGGGAAAGGAAGGAGAGAAAGGAGGGAAAGGAAGGAGGTAAATGAAGGAGAGAAAGGAGGAAGGTAGGAGGACTATTTTTCTTGTATTTAACATTTCCTTCGTATATTCCTTCGCTTCCTTGTTTCCTTCTTTTCCTCCTTTTACTTCGATGGCCTTGTGAGCGCTTCTGCCCTAGCGCTCATTCTGCCTTTTACCCTCGTTTGTTTTGAAGTTCTTTTATACTTGTTCTCAGGGAGCGTTTGGTGAGCTTGTGCGCCTGTTTTTCCTTCTTCTCTCTCTTCTTCTTCTTCTTCTTCTTCTTCTTCTTCTTCTTCTTCTTCTTCTTCTTCTTCTTCTTCTTCTTCTTTTCTTCGTCTTCTTATTATTTTTCTTGTTATTTTTTTTTTCTTCGTCTTTTTCTTCTACTTCTTTTTCTTCATCTTTATCTTTTTTCCTTATTATTTTTCCTCTTTTCCTTCTCTTCTCCTTCTTCTTGCTCTACATGAACGTTAGTAATGGTTTCGAGCATTAGGCATAAATATGTAAAGAGGGATACTCAAGTAATAGTAATAATAATAACAACAGTTTGATAAAGAGGGACAAATGCAGAGGAGTGGTAGAGGAGAATTGGAATGAGTGAAAACCAGACCAGCAATCAAGTGCGAAAAGGAAGCGAGCAAAGTAAACAGAACACTTGAATACAACAGGATAAGAGAAGTTTGAGAAGAAGTTTGGCCGGAAAACAAAGAAGTGGTGAATGAGGACCAGCTGGAGGGCGAGGAGGAGGAGGAGGAGGAGAAGAAGAAGAAGAAGAAGAAGAAGAAGAAGAAGAAGAAGAAGAAGAAGAAGAAGAAGAAGAAGAAGAAGAAGAAGAAGAAGAAGAAGAAGAAGAAGAAGAAGAAGAAGAAGAAGAAACACAACACAAAGGAAGAACAAACAGCAAGCAACTTGTTAGTCCATACGAGGCTTTTTGTGATAAACTACTGTATCTAATCTAAAGTGAGAAACATTAGATAGATAAGACAGGAAAAATAGAGGGGCAGGAGGAATTATATGAAGGTAAGTGATGCGGAAGGAAGAAAGGAAGAGATTTTAGGTCATGTTAAGATATATATATATATATATATATATATATATATATATATATATATATATATATATATATATATATAACAATTATAAAAGCCCCAAGGAAAGAAATTAATAAAAAGAGACAAACTATATACAGATGAGTAAGAAGCAGCAGTAGAACCACCAACAGGCCATCAGGTGTTGTGGCTCGCGGGGAGGAGGTATTGTTGGGGCGGGAGGGGGTATTGGGGGGCGGGGAGGAGGTATTGAGGGGCGGGGGTTGAGGTGAGGGCGCCACCACTGACAAGACAATGCAGGATAGAGACAAGTAAAGGCGAGTAAAAGGTGTGATAGCAAACAAACACAAACTCATCATGGGCCTTGACGCGGCGGCAGGGTGGTGCGGACCAGAGGGACACAAGGGGCGACCAGGCTGCAGGGGCGAGGGTGTGAGGCGCAGGTAGAGGCCGGGCACCCTACAGCACGCCACTCACCCGCCGCCTCCTCGACCTGCGGCGCCATGAATGTTGTTAGTAATATAGTTGCTTCATATCCAGTTAACATTACAGCAGGTTATTGGTCTATTGAAGCTGCAGTATAGTACAGCGCCAGGCTTAGGGCGGCACGGCGCTGGCTACTGGGAGACTCGAGGTTACCTGTTTGGGGTTCTTCACGCTTGTTAGCGTGAACGTATGATTGGGTCGAGAACATGTAGCCTCAAGGCGCTATGGATGGGTCTGTGCTTGAGGGAGAAGGATGGTTGTGGGAGGTTTGGCGAAAAGGCTTGTAGAGGACGAGGTTGAGAGGCGGTGAGGGGAGCAGTGTGTGTGTGCGTGGAGGGGTGTGTGAGGGTGATGAGTGGGAGGGAGTGCAGGTGCTTGTTAGTTCCAGCTGGATGCCCGACGCCCCTCGCAGCGCTACCCCCGTTACCCAGTGGTGGCCCAGGCGTCACCCCCACCTAGGGCAGGGCGGGGAGGGCGGCACGGGGAGTGAAGCTTGAAGAATGAACAAGAGAAATGGGAAGTAACAAGTGGCTGAAGGAACGACGTGCTCTGTGCAGCGTAAAGATGGAGTTCATGCACAAAGAGCGTCGTCTTGTGAACCCTGAGGCACCGTGGGACTCCGATGGTACCACTTTGCAAGGCGCCCTGACCCGTAGCTCATCATTAACGCCTCAAGCCTGGCGGGAAGCCTCGCTGCCCGTGAAGGCTGACTGATCGTGGGAGAACAGTCCTCTGTCAGGGAGGGAGTGAAGGCAGATAGAAAGGTTGGATTTGTTTGATGTGTAAGTAAGGGAGCGGCGGAGATGGTGGTGGTGGTGGGGCAGGGAGGAGCAAGACAACCCGATGAAGGGGATGAGGCAACAGGTAAAAGTGACAGGTGAGAGGAAACTTTCTCAAACCCTCGGATCACACTTGGCACCCAAACGTTTCCGCGGAATAAAGGAAAGACAAGACAGAACAGCGAATAATCGTGTGACGGACGCATCGCCTAATTCTGTGCTCGGCTGCCGCGGCAAGGCAAACACTGCAGCCCGTAGTTCATACAGTGAGTCCGACAAAATAAAATAGAAATAACATGCGCACATCCCCACCAATCTTCCTCGTCGTGTTTGAACGGAGTGATGTAATATTTGCACTTTCTGCATTCCGTAATACACAACTAACCGGGAACTTGTGGGAAGCCGGAGACCCCGAACACGGGAAATATTCCGCTCCATCCAGGCAGACAGAGGCAAAATCTTTCTCGCAGTCACTCACACACACACACACACGCACACGCACACGCACACGCACACACACACACACACACACACACACACACACACACACACACACACACACACACACACACACGCACGCCGTCCTGAGTTTTCCGTGGGACAGCTGTAAATGTTTAAAATCCTGTGTTGTCGCCTGCCATCACCTCCTCCCTCTCTCACTTCCTTTGTCGCCACCTTTCTTCCCTATGCTTCCTCCTGTTCCTTTCTCTCTTTTTCCTTTCTCGACATCTTTCATGCCTGCATCTCTCTCTCGCTCTCGCTCTGGCTCTCGCTCTCTCTCTCGCTCTGGCGCTCTCTCTCTCTCTCTCTCTCTCTCTCTCTCTCTCTCTCTCTCTCTCTCTCTCTCTCTCTCTCTCTCTCTCTCTCTCTCTCTCTCTCTCTCTCTCTCGTCATCCACTTTTCTCCAACAAGTAAAGACGTTTTTACTCTTTTATTCCATTTTTCGTATTTCTTTCTCTGTAATTTTATTTGCCTCTTATTTTTTCTTCTTGTTTTTTTTAACTTTTTAACCTTTCTCACTGGCCTGTCTCTGCTGCAGTGTCCCTCCCAGTGATATGAAGCCACCACCACCATGATTATAAGAGTATTTATTTTTTTCTATATTTTTATGTATATCAATCTCATTATTTTTTTACATCTATAGGTTTATGGCATTTGTTTTTCATATTTCTTTCTTTCTTTTCTCTTTCTCTCTATATATATCTCACTATCTTTCGTTAATATTTTCTTTTGCATCTCCATTTTCATTCTTCCTTTGCCCTTATTTCTCTTCGCATAACCTCCCTCCCTTTCCTCCTCCTCCTTTCTCAAATTTCCTCCCCAACTATCATTCACTTCCCATTTCTCTATTGTTTTCTTGTCTATTCTATATTCTATCTTTTGTTCTCCATCCTTTGCTTCCTCCTCATCGTATGCTTGACCTCCCCCCCCCCCCCTTTCACCTCTTCCTCCCACCCACCCACATCCTCTTCCTCCTCTTCTTTCTGACCTCCCCCCCCCAACCCAAACCACCAACTTTACCTCCCATTAAAGAAACAAAGGAAGTAAAGGGCGCCTCCTCCTCCTCCTCCTCCTCCTCCTCCTCCTCCTCCTCCTCCTCCTCCTCCTCCTCCTCCTCCTCCTCCTCCTCCTCCTCCTCCTCCTCCTCCTCCTCCTCCTCCTCCTCCTTCCCTTTCACAGATACCATTAGCACATTATGGAAGCACAGTGGAAAGGTCTTAATTATTGTGCTAATGCCTTCGCAGTTAAAAGTTTTGTTGCCTTTAATAACGTTTTAAATACAGAGCTGCCTGCCCGAAGGTTTTGTTTGGGTGAGGGGGGGAAGGGGGGTGGTTGGGGTTGGAAAAGAGAGAGAGAGAGAGAGATAGAGAGTTTTGGGGATTAGTCTCACGATTCTCTTTTCTCTCTCTCTCTCTCTCTCTCTCTCTCTCTCTCTCTCTCTCTCTCTCTCTCTCTCTCTCTCTCTCTCTCTCTCTCTCTCTCTCTCTCTCTCTCTCTCTCTCTTCTTACCCCAACCATCCCCGTACTTTTTGTGTTTCATTACTACTATACTTTAATGGTTTTCATGATTACATTTTTCTCGTATATTCGAAAAAGTGTTCCTCAATGTATTAAGAATAACCACTGTTAGTGGAAATATATTTATCATTACTATTACTCTCTCTCTCTCTCTCTCTCTCTCTCTCTCTCTCTCTCTCTCTCTCTCTCTCTCTCTCTCTCTCTCCTCTCTCTCTCTCTCTCTCTCTCTCCTCTCTCTCTCTCTCTCTCTCTCTCTCTCTCTCTCTCTCTTCTCTCGCCCCTACAATTTCTTCACGTAATCTAGAACATTTCAAGTTACAATGTGTTAATTTGTTCCACTATTGTTCTATATTTACATTTCGTCATGTTACTATTGATATTTCCGTTATGTTATCCCTGCTACTTATATGTGTGATTACTATTTGTTATTATTTACAGTGTTGTAGTGAGTTTGTTTAGGTTGATCTATTCTATATTATTCTAAAGGTTTTATATACCACCACCATGACGACTCTTTGACTCACTCACTCCCTCGTGGATAATGAATAGTGACTCACTCCATTTAGGCTGACTGACTCACCTCCCTCCCCTCCCTCACACCCTTGAAAACCCGCATTGAGTCATGACTACGTGATAGGACTGTATTAACACACACACACACACACACACAACACACACACACACACACACACACACACACACACACACACACACACACACACACACACACACACACACACACACACACACACACACACACACATGATACTATGCATCTCTTAAATGAAAACTATTAAATGCCGCGCACATCATGACTAGTTTATATATACACACACACACACACACACACACACACACACACACACACACACACAGAGACACACACACACACCACACACACACACACACACACACACACACACACCACACACACACACACACACACACACACACACACACACACACACACACACACACACACCACACACACACACACACACACACACACACACACACACACACACACACACACACATGATACTATGCATCTCTTAAATGAAAACTATTAAATGCCGCGCACATCATGACTAGTTTATACACACACACACACACACACACACAACACACACACACACACACACACACACACACACACACACACACACACACACATTATTACTACAGCGAGATGAGAGTTATATGACGTGTAATACCGATGCAAAAAAGATGAAAGAGGCAACACGGTAGTTTTTGGTAGTTTTTGTCAATCATGCCTTGTGTGATATTATAATTAATTTGCTGTTTTTTCATTTAACCAGAACAGCAATTTTCTGTATCATATATACAGAACAGCAATTATTAAATGGGTCCACAAGCAGTAACGATAGGAATGATGATAACAGTAGCAACAGTAGCACCACCACTATTACTACCTCTACCACTAACAACAACAACAACAACAGCAACATATACTCAACCAAAATAAGAGTAGCAACACAAAAGAAAAAAAACCGCCTCAAAGAAAAGTATAGATTCAACAAGAGTATATTCAATAACAATAACAACAACAACAGCAGCAGCAGCAGAAACAAGAATTGCAGACAAAGACACAAGGAGAAATAGCCATAAAAGTAACAGGAATGGTAATGATAATGATAAAGCCTTGCACACACACACACACACACACACACACACACACACACACACACACACACACACACACACACACACACACACACACACACACACACACACACACACACACACACACACACACACACAGAGAGACACACACACACACACACACACACACACACACACACACACACACACACACACACACACACACACACAGAGAGAGACACACACACAGACACACACACACACACACACACACACACACACACACACACACACACACACACACACACACACACACAGAGACACACACACAGAGACACACACACAGACCACACACACACACACACACACACACACACACACACACACACACACACACACACACACACACAGACACAGACACACACACACACACACACACACACACACACACACA
Organism: Chionoecetes opilio; assembly: GCA_016584305.1. Lineage (NCBI taxonomy): Eukaryota > Metazoa > Arthropoda > Malacostraca > Decapoda > Majidae > Chionoecetes > Chionoecetes opilio. Next base: position 274,845 of record JACEEZ010015098.1, read on the forward strand.
CACACACACACACAGACACAGAGACACACACACAGACACACACACACACACACACACACACACACACACACACAGACACACACACACACACACACACACACACACACACACACACACACACACACACACATTTACATCACTTGAGGTAATAACAAAAGGTAATCAACAATCCTTCCTCCTCACATTCCTCTTCCTCATTCTTTTCCTCCTTCTCCTTCCTTGTTTTGTGCTATCCTGTGTTCTTACATGTACAGTAAAAGCTCTGTTAACCGGCATTCGGGCTAACGACGCGCTCAAAACACCAGCACAAATCTGGCCAGCAAAAAAAGTCCATAAAACGATAATAAGATACGAAATATTCCAAATGCGAGCAATTTGAAATAACTGGTTGTAGTATAGATTTTCGCCATCAACTCCAGCAGCGCCATTTGCTCCACTTTTTATTTTATTTAATCTAGATATTTTGCTTCATTGTGTACATGTAACATATTTTGTGTCGTCTTTATTTTCCTTTAATTTTTCTCAGTTAACATTCACCTAACCGGAAAAAAATATGGCCGGCACTCAAAAGGTCCCACGGGTGCCGGCGGTTAATAGAGGTTTTACTGTAGTTTGATGGTAGTGGTGCGTTGTTAAGCAGATACCTTCGTTAAAGACCGTCGGACCTCCTATTATCTGTTCTTCTTATGTAATCATCCTACTCCTGCTCCTAACTCCTTTCCATTTTCGTTTCTCGAAATATACAGCATTTTTTTCCGGCCAATTTCGTCTGGAGGTTGTGGGTGGGTGGGTGAGGAGGGGCCTTCTACTTTACTGTCCTGTTTTTTATACCCATGTTAGTTAGTGTAGTGCATTCAAACAACTTGGTAAGGTACAGTAGGTATGTTGCTGTTTGGAACTTCCTGGATATTTCTTTGTGTTAGTCCTCCTCCTCCTCCTCCTCCTCCTCCACCTCCTCCTCCTCCTACCTCTCCTCCTCCTCTCTCTCCCCTCCTCCCTCCTCCTCCTCCTCCTCCTCCTCCTTTTCCTTCCCAGCTCCCTCGTGGTCTCACTTCTAAAACTCAAGAGGTAGACATCTCTCACGTGACGTTAATTTAAGTTTCGTCAAGTCTACAAGCCCGAGGGAGGCGGGACAGAGGCAACCCAAGTGGAGAAATGATGCAGGAAAAGTTGTGGTAGTGATGGTTGTAGTGGTGGTGGTGGTGGTTGTGGACAAGATAATGTTGGTAGAGCATCTCTCTCTCTCTCTCTCTCTCTCTCTCTCTCTCTCTCTCTCTCTCTCTCTCTCTCTCTCTCTCTCTCTCTCTCTCTCTCTCTCTCTCTCTCTCTCTCTTCCTCTCCCTCCCTTCCTCTCCCTCTCCCCCTCCTTCCCTTCCCTTCCCTCTCTCCCTCTCTCTCTCCCTTCCTCTCCCTCCCTCTCTCTCTCCCTCCCTTCCTCTCCTTCTCCCATCCTCCCTCCCTCAATAACGCCAGGGAGCAATAGTAGTAATAGCAGTAGTGGTAATAGGAGTGCGGAATAGAGTCACGCCTTGGGAGGAGCAGAGCTACAAGGGGAGAACAATGCGTAGGAAAGGGTGTAGGGGAGGGGGAGGTGGGGTGTAGGGGAGGGGGAGGAGGGGTGCGTAGGAAGGGGTGTAGGGGAGGGGGGGAGGGGAGGAACAAGGCCCAAGGGAGGGATGCGAGGAACTGTATAGCAAGGAGGGACCTGTGCCTTCTTGTGTCCTTACTGCTACTGCTACTGCTACTTCTGCTGCTACTGCTGTTACTTTTGCTTTTACTTTTGCTGTTCCTACTCTTGTTGTTCGGTTATAAAGTGAATGAGTTGTATATTTTTATTTTGTCTTCGTCTTTGTTTTGTTTTGTTTGCTTATGTTTTCTCGTTCCATTTCTTTCTTTCTTTCATTTTTTCTCTCTTTTTTTTTACGACTTGTATATTTCGCTTCACCCTATTCCCTTCTTTCTTCTCCTTTTTTTGAAGTTTCTTACTACCGTTTTACTTTCATTGCATTCAGTTTGCAATTGTTCGTTGTGCATTACGTACTGTTCTCCTTGTACTTTCTTTTCGTATTGCTTCTGTGGTACTAATCCTCCTCTTCACCCTCCTCCTCCTCCTTGTTTCATTTTATAAACTTATCTCATTCTTAGTTTTCATCTTTGTATAATTGTATTCATTCTCAACCTACTCTCTCACTTGGCTTCACTTCACTTATTCACTTACTATTATTACTGATTATTACTTCACTTATATACTTATTTCATGCTTAGTTTTCATCTTTATATAATTGTCTTCATTCTCACCCTTCTCCAGCACTTGTCTTCACTTCATCGCCTCCTTCACCGCCTCCTTCACCCTTCCTTCATTACCATCATCGCCTTCCCCCCTTCAAACACACAAGCCGCAGCGCCTCCGTCTCGTCTCCGTCTGTTGTCACCCGCCTCGCAGCCTCCTCGTCGTCACCACACAACTATACACTCCTCAGGGATTACTAACTCGCCCATTGAGCTTATGTGCGTCTTGTCTCCTTCTCCCTCGTGCTATTAATGCAACAACCACCACTGTCTGTCTGTCTGTCTGTCTGTATGTTTGTTTATTTCGTGCAGACGTCACAATAACAGTCAACACCGCCATTGCTGTTACACGCACTCAGCCCGCAGCAACCTCCATCACTTCCACCATTGCTCTCCATTACCACTGCTACTGCTACTACTACTACTACTACTACTACTACTACTACTACTACTACTACTACTACTACTACTACTACTACTACTACTACTACTACTACTACTACTACTACTACTACTACAACAATTCCTAACACAACTACCGACCGTTTCTACCTATATATCAGGTCATTTACGGAAGGTATGGAATGAGAGAGAGAGAGAGAGAGAGAGAGAGAGAGAGAGAGAGAGAGAGAGAGAGAGAGAGAGAGAGAGAGAGAGAGAGAGATCTATTGCTTCACCAGAGCGCTGTGTTTATAGAGCTGCCGTGATGGATACCTGCCTAGTTTATGCTTGCAGTGACGCGTGCTGCCGGCCCACGGAGGCTTTAGTTAAGATAAATAAACATAAATCACATGGATGGTTTGCCTGATTACACCACCAGCTGCTTCGGCGATGGTAGAGAGAGAGAGAGAGAGAGAGAGAGAGAGAGAGAGAGAGAGAGAGAGAGAGAGAGAGAGAGAGTCATACTATACGAGGCGTCAAATCAGGCCTCGTATCAGGCGTCACTCCAAAAATCTTCTATCTCCACTTCCCTTCTCCCCTTCAACAATCGACATTGAAATTCAATTCCGATAAATGTAAAGTAATGCATATAGGCAACGATAACCTCGAATATAACTATCAGATGCAAAACAAGTCGTTAAATGAAGTACAACAGGAAAAGGATTTAGGTGTCATCATCAGTAATGATCTTAAAACCAGTCCGCATTGCCTAGCTGCCAGTAAAAAGGCGAATATGATGTTGGATCATTAAACGCAATTTTGAACATAAAACTCCGAAAGTAATGACACGATTATACACGTCTTTGGTTAGGCCGCACTTAGAATATGTCGTTCAATTCTGGTCGCCTTGTTTCGTAAAAGATCAAGCCAAATTGGAATCAGCTCAAAGAAGAGCAACCAAACAAATTCCATCTTCGCGAAATTTACATTATGAAGAGAGACTGCGGAAACTTAATATGTTTTCCTTAAAGGATCGTAGAATTCGTGGGGACTTGATAGAAACTTTTAAGATCCTTAAAGGATTTGATATCATTAATCAAGAGAACCTATTTGAGCTTTCTCCTCAAGTGAGTCACAACAAGAAACAATGGTTTAAAACTGAATGGTCAGGGGTGCATCACAGATCTCCGTAATTTTTTTTTCAATGTTAGAGTTGTTAATCGATGGAACAAATTAACAGCTAATGTTGTCGAAGCCAGCACAATAACTTCATTTAAAAGCAGACTGGATGCTCACTGTAAAGTAAATGGTTTTTAAATTGCTCCGCGAGTTATATTATAGTGTTATAACTATTAGTACGATTAGTGTTATTGGCAGCATCATTTAGCATACTTCATATCCTCTCATTCTTCACTACGAGACTTCCATGTTCCTATCTTCTTTAGAGGCATGGTATCCTTTTCCAACTGTTCTCTTACATGTAGTTTAATGGTTACTAGTATGTAGTTCAGCAGATACCCTCGTTATAGACCAATAGGTCTCCTGGTATCTGTTCTTCCTATGTATTCCTGTATTCAATACTCTTCTCCCCGCCGCACACAACCCTTCCAGCTCCTGTCCCGCCAAAGTTTCCCTGCCGTCTGCCTCACCCACGGCTCATCGGCGATTGATTTCCGCCAATGAGAGAGGCTTATCGGGCTGAGGCCTGTCACGGTTTTTTTTTATCTATCTACATTTTTCTCTTTATACATTGAGGAAGGAAAAATACTCTTACCACGTTTATCTCTCTCTCTCTCTCTCTCTCTCTCTCTCTCTCTCTCTCTCTCTCTCTCTCTCTCTCTCTCTCTCTCTCTCTCTCTCTCTCTCTCTCTCTCTCTCTCTCTCTCTTTCTCTTTCTCTTTCTCTCTCTCTCTCTGTCTATCTCTCTCTTTCATACATCTCAGAGACACTTCGAAACAATTGAAGCATAGTTAATTACTGAAGTGATTGTGATCGTAATTCTTTCAACGATCAAGGTATACATATTTCTGACACGTTTACAGTCATCATATAGAACCTTAAAGCTCACGATAGACACAAGTCAAGCCAGTCACAGAACAAGAATCAAGGAGAAATCTGTGAAATTAAACTAAAGTGTCGAGGCTTTGCGAATCGTTTGGTACTTGCCTCGTGAACTTCAGCGGGAGGCAGGAGCGGCTTGGCGGCAGTGGTGGTGGCGGCGCCTGTGCTCAGGACGATTGGTCTGCCGTTTACCTGTATTTGTTTGTTGTGTAACGCATTTAGAGGGTTCGCGTATCCAGCTATAGTGTTACCGTATGTGTTGTGGTACGTTAAGGTACTATGGCTGCCTGCAAGCTTCGGGCAGGCCGGGTGAAGCAGGCCGAAGGTGAGGTGCAGGAGGCCCACTGAGCTGCTTTGCCGTGAGTAGCCTTTTTGTGTGCCATCATGTTTTCCTTGTGATATTTCTTTCATTCATCGTGTGTGTA
>JACEEZ010015098.1:285000-292500 GCA_016584305.1 Chionoecetes opilio
TGAGAATGAAGGAGAGAGAGAGGGAGTGGGAGAGAAAGGGAAGAGAGGAGAGGGAGGAAGGATAGGAGAAAGGATGAACGAATAATCACAGATTGTGATAAAATAAGCCACAGAAAAGAGGTATTACAGCTGAGTGATGATGATGAGAGAGAGAGAGAGAGAGAGAGAGAGAGAGAGAGAGAGAGAGAGAGAGAGAGAGAGAGAGAGAGAGAGAGAGAACAAAAATCCAGACCTTACCCTGAAGTCCAGAAATATGGACCGCGAGCAACTTTTTATGTATTTATTTATTCATTTATATATTTATCTATATATATTTTATTTTGCCGCGTGGAAGTGTCCTTTTCTTTAAACATCAGAAATACGTTAACTCGCCCACCAGACAAGACTCAAGACGTGGTAGGAGGAAGCGGAGAAATCTTGCAATGCTTTCTTCGTCTTACAAGGCATAACTTTACTCTTGTGGATTATTAAAGTTCCTCAGACATTTTTGTTAATTAAGGAGTTATGTGTGGACGGAGAATACTTACAATTCACAATATTAATAAAAAAAAACCACCTTAATTGATGTAGATGGAAAAATACATGTCAGTTCCCTTCAGTATTAGTCAAGAAATTTCAAATAAGCGCATTTTTTTAACCAGTATCTCTCGGAATTCATGTTGAGATAATGCCTTACAAATTAAGAATTATGGCAATCTTCAATATTATCATTACTCAAAACAAATATTGGGTACAGTACATGCCTTGCTCTCAAATGTATCCACGTATTTAAGTTTGAAATCTTCAAGAATATATTTTATCCTCTTTCGAAAGGGTTCATTGCTCCTAAAAGAAACAAAAAGCGAGCATGTTGGGGGGGTATTTTTATTTTTATTTTTAATTTTTTTTCGCATTATCATCAGCGTCTGTGTACAGCTTTGGTCGGCTAGACGTTAAGGTACTTCGTTCATCCTGGCTCAGTGTTGTTTGTTTTTCGTATGACATATAACGACGAGAGAGAGAGAGAGAGAGAGAGAGAGAGAGAGAGAGAGAGAGAGAGAGAGAGAGAGAGAGAGAGAGAGAGAGAGAGAGAAGGGATCGAATGGAAGACATCTGCACGGAATGAGAACCAGCCAGGTATTCGGTCTAATATTGTCTGATTGTGATTAGTTTAAGGTCTGTCTTGAGGGGGAGTGAAGACGGCTAGGAAGGGAACAGGGGAAGGAGAGGGGAGAGAGGTAGGTACGGGTGGGGGTGTTTGGAGGCTACAGGGGGGAGAAAGATGGTTGGGGGAAGTCGAGAGTATAATAGAAATTACGCAATGTGGACTGAAGTAGATGAGGGAGGCATGAGAGGGGTCTGTTTGGGGTCTATGTTAGAGTTGTTTGTTTTAATCGATCATGGAGGCTTTAGTTTATGTATCATGTTAGTTTGTACTCAAGGATTAGGAAGGCAAGGTATTAGTTAGTTAGTAAAGTTCAGGTGTTAGGAAGTTAGGATGCATATAACTAGACATTTGAAGTTGCTGGAAGATACAAAAATGAGGGCTCACACATTTGAAGGGATTGGGATGTGATACTTATGTTATTGAAGGAGTTAAAGGTGTATATGGAAGGGGAGTTTAGAAGAAGGGGTTGAGAGGAAGGGGGAGAGGATGGGATGATGGGAGGTGAATGTGATGGTCTATACGCAGCAGTCTAGTATTGGTTCTTTCCTTTCCCATCCATTCTATCATCCTTTCCCTCTATCCTATTCCTGCTCTTCGTCCCCTCTCTGCTCTCCTCTCCTCCGTCTCCTCTTCCCTTTCTCTCAATCTCTCCCGGCCGGCAGTCAGGCGTATTGGCGTATTGGAGGGTCGAGGGCGTATGGCTCACTCAGGTAATGGCGACCCAAGATTTACGCCTTTATTTATTTTCTTTGACTTCGCAGTTTTCATTCCTTTCCGTTGGTCTTTTTGCTTTTCGATTGATTGCTGCATCTTTTTTCATTCTCTTCTGCTTCTTCTTCTTCTTCTTCTTTTTCTTTTTCTTCTTTACCTTTCTTGCTCTGTGATTGGTTATATAGATCACTGAAAACCCTGACATTTAATGACTATCTTCGGGATTTAAGGTTCTTGTAGGGTCACTGCCGCCGCTTAGAATTAATCGGAGCTGGGACCTGATTGACTGCTGCCTCCCTAGAAAGCGGCAGACATAGCTATCACACTACCCTTGTACGTACATCCATTACACATACGTTGTCTTGCAATACATTACTAACACGATATTAGTCTCCTCCCATACACAAAGGTTAGTCTTAAGGTCTACTTTATTTATTTACTTTCCTCATAAATTCCATGTTAGTTTTTCTATGCTATATGGTTTTTTTCTCTTTTCCAACAATTTCGGCTTAAGAGATATATAGGTGAGGAGGCGCCTTGTGCTGTATTGCTTGTTTGTTTTTAACCCTCATGCTTGTAAGTTAGTTCAAATTTGTAAAACCCAACTCACAAGCAGGGACCAGTATTTGTTGCTGTATAACTAAACCCTTTGTAAATCTATGTTATTCCTCCTCCTCCTCCTGTTGCTTAGCTTCCATTGTTCTCTCTCTCTCCTTTCCCACACAAGCGAAAACTGAACCTTCACCCGAGGAAGCCAAGCGTTACGGAGTCTGTTTCCTTGCCCTGTTTTGCACTAAGTCTCGCCACTACCACCTTCTCCCTTCACTTCCTCTCCTTGTCTTTCCTTTCACTTCCCTCACTGTGCTTTGCTTACTCCTCTCTCGCTTTCTCTTTCTCGCTTCTCATTAGACTCACAATCCACTTGCTTCTTCCTTCCTCCTTCACTCAGCACTCACCGCCGCTGACTTCATTCATCTCTCACTATACTCACTATACTCTCTGACTCACTATACTCTCTGACTCACTATACTCTCTGACGGTGTTCAGCCTCGTCGTCTACATGTTAATTTCTTTGTCCTCTTCATTGGTTTCGTTCTCCGTATACTCCCCACCGTTCTCGTCTTTGATTTCCTTGTCCTATTCTCTCGGCCTCATCCTTCCTCCAATACCATCGCCGCCTCTGCCCCTCGCCCACTATCGCGGCTCGTTCAGCTGGTTATCGGCGCCCCAATTCCCACCGAGGAGGAGAAACAATACGCTGCCCTTCCGCCGAGGCCTCACCGGCAGGCAGTTGGCCTCCTGAAGGCTTAAAGACTCGACCAGCAGTAAATAGGATCACAAGGGCCCGAGGCAGCTAATCCCCAGCAGGAGGAGAGGGTGGAGCGAAGAGATAAGTTGGAGAGAGAGAGAGAGAGAGAGAGAGAGAGAGAGAGAGAGAGAGAGAGAGAGAGAGAGAGAGAGAGAGAGAGAGAGAGAGAGAGAGAGAGAGAGAGAGAGAGAGAGAGAGAGAGAGAGACCCATTTAGCTCTCACAGAAAATGCTAAGAACAAAGACTCCATTGAGGCACCTGTTTAGCGCTAAGATGCCACCTGTGCTCCCTCCTCCTCCTCCCCCTCCTCCTCCTCCTCCCCCTCCTCCTCCTCCTCTCCTCCTCCTCCTCCTCCTCCTCCTCCTCCTCCTCCTCCTCCCCCTCCTTCTGCAAGTGGATTGGCCGTAAAAATGGCATTTACTTTATCTAAATAGATTCAGATAGAAATTACGTACTACATTATAAAAAGAAACCACCTAATTATGCAACAAAAAAAACTTTACTCAAAAAAAGGAGACAGGGATAAGATCTTGGTGTTACTGTTTCAAAAGATCCAGACTCGAACAATTGGGGCACTGAAGTAGTACACGCTGCAAACAAACTGGTCGGTTTTGTAGGACATAATAATATAGTTCAAATCAAGAAAGTCTTGTTTACGTTCTACAACTCGTGCATCCCCATCTATGTATAGAATATTGTTATCAGCTTTGGTCACCAGAAATTATATTGAAAAGTAGATAATGCAATGTAGATTTACCATAATGCTTCCAAAGCTGCACAATAAACCATACGAGGGACGCGTAATGGAATTCAAGGTCTTAGCAATGACGAAACGCCCATTGAGATGAGACTTAATTGCAATTTTCAAACTCAAGGAATTCACATTTGTAAGCCCAAACAACTATTTCACGATTGTCCAGTGTTACATTACTAGAAACAGCAGCCTTAAGATACATTACTAGAAACAGCAGCCTTAAGATACATTACTAGAAACAGCAGCCTTAAGATACATTACTAGAAAGCCTAAGTAAACTAGAAAGCAGCTTAAGATACATTACTAGAAACAGCAGCCTTAAGATACATTACTAGAAACAGCAGCCTTAAGATACATTACTAGAAACAGCAGCCTTAAGATACATTACTAGAAACAGCAGCCTTAAGATACATTACTAGAAACAGCAGCCTTAAGATACATTACTAGAAACAGCAGCCTTATGATACATTACTAGAAACAGCAGCCTTATGATACATTACTAGAAACAGCAGCCTTATGATACATTACTAGAAACAGCAGCCTTAAGATAACGGAAAGCGAATCGTCACTACAGAAGCAAGCACGTTCTTTAACCTTGTTGTGGCCTGCAAACCGACGGGATTAAATTGGGTTCTCGAAATTTTTCTGAAATTCTCTTTATGAATATTTCAAGTAAAATTCCTTGTTAACACTTTGTTTCAGATTAACTTTGCGGCTTATAGCTTACTATGTTCGTCACACTTGGCGTTGTCTCACACATCGCAATGATAGTTGGTTCAGGACGAGTAGGAACACTCCCCTTCACAAGCACTCACAGCCACGAGTTCAAGTCACCACTTCTACTCTTGACCCGTCACCGGATGTGGATCGCTAAGGTCCTTAACATTTCGTGAGCAGCATCGGGATTCAAGGCATTCAGACGGTCCCCCAACAAACACTATTATGACCCGTACACTACTCTTGCTGCTCACTTTCCTCGTATATTCCAGTGCTGCATAATGTCGAGCACCTTCCTATGTAGGGATGATTGGTTGGGGAGGAGCCTTCTACCGTATTATTATTTCCCTCATACTAGTAAGCTAGATTAGTGTACTGTGGTTAAACCTAGTATGGACCAAGAGGTATAGATGTTTGTGAAACCTTTGTAATCCTTCTTGCCATCTCTTCTCTTGCTGCTAATGCTTCTCTTCTATCTTCTCCTCCTCCTCCTCCTCCTCCTCCTCCTCCTCCTCCTCCTCATAAGAGGTGACCTCATCGAAGTATTTAAAATCTTCAACGGATTTACGAACGTAGTCCCAGAAAATCTTTTCACGCTAGACCGGTCAAGCTCAACTAGAAACAACTGATTTAAAATAAGCAGGAAACGGTTTGTAACGAACGAAGCAAAGTACTTCTTCACAAACCGTGTTGTAAACGTATGGAATGGGCTGACGTCAGACGTAGTAAACTCAAATACAATAGAATCATTTAAAAGTCGCCTCGATAAATATTTCATATCAAATCCCCGGTTGTCACTGTTTATCTCGGAATAATAAATTTATCTCGCGGGCCTCTGAAACTTACTCTCATTGCGTAAAATGATTGCGAGTCGCGTCTACACAACCCCTCCCACACGTCTCAGACAGCCCCGAGTAAACGGTCACTACTACAACTTTTGACCTGTGACGGGCTGTGGTTCAGTAAGGGCCCTGTCAGTTAGTGACCACCATCGGGATTTATATACCAGGGGTCACTGCTGCAGGGGGCATTGAAGTGCACGGCGTCCTACTTGGAAAGTGCACTACCGCAGTGGATTGAAACGGAGCTGGGGCCTGATTGACTGCTGCCTCCCAAGAAAGCGCCAGGCAAGGCTGCCACACCACCCCTGAACTTCCACACTGAGCCTACACCAACACTACATTAGACCTCATAACACACACAGATAGCCCCGAGTTAACGGTTACCACTACTACTCTCGACCTGTGACGGGCTGTGGTTCAGTTAGGGTCCTGACAGTTAGTGACCACCATCGGGATTTAAGGTACCAGGGGTCACTGCTGCAGGAGGCATTGAAGTGTACGGCGTCCTACATGGAAAGTACACAATCCGCAGTGGATTGAACGGAGCTGGGGCCTGATTGACTGCTGCCTCCCAAGAAAGCGCCAGGCAAGGCTGCCGCACCACCCTCGAACCTCCACACTGTGTTCACACCATTACAAAACACACATAACATGACCTATCTATCAAGCACTAAACCTACCCCCACAAACTAGTAGTAGTTAGCCATAGATTACAGCTTTCAACTTTCCTCACAAATTCCATGCAGTTTTTCTATATTGCATGGTATCACTTCTTTTCCGGCCAGCTTCGGCTGGAGGGATGGGTGGGTGGGGAGGAGCCTTCTACTTCCTATCCTTTCTCTCTTATTATCTAGTTAGTGTAGTGTAGTTAAAGCAAACAGTCTTGTAAGGACCTATTGGTCTGTTGCTGTTTGTGTTTCCTTTGTATTCCTTTGTATTCCTCCTCCTCCTCTTCCTCTTCCTCCTCCTTCCTTCTAAGCCTTCTACTTTCCTATCCCTTCTCTCTTATTATCTAGTTAGTGTAGTGTAGTTAAATCAAACAGCCATGTAAGGACCTAATGGTATGTTGCTGTTTGTGTTTCCTCCTCCTCCTCCTCCTCCTCCTTCTCCTCCTTCTCCTCCTCCTCCTCCTCCTCCTCCTCCTCCTCCTCCTCCTCCTCCTCCTCCTCCTTCTCCTCCTTCTCCTCCTCCTCCTCCTCCTCCTCCTCCTCCTCCTCCTCCTCCTCCTCCTCCTCTTACTGTTCCTCCTCATTTTTTCACCATCTATTTTTTTCTTCCTGTTTCTACTTGTGTCGATTTGTCTGTTAGTTCATTAAAATAATTTGCGTTTACAATGTTCTTTCTTTTAGTAACTTACTCGACAGTTGTCATATTCTCTTTATACTTTTAGTAACATATTCGACAGTTCTCTCATTCTCCATATCCTGTAATTGCTTTCCGTCCCTCTTCACCCCTCGTTCCTTCTGTTCCTGCTAGTTCTCTTTTGTGTTATTATTTCCCTTTACTTGTCATAATACGTCCTGGTTCCTTTTTTCTATTCTTTTTATTTCCATGTCTTCGTAATATTTATTTTGGCGTCAGTGCTCAGCTTTCCTTGTTGTCATTACGTTGCCTTGTGTTTGCAGTCATTCCCTCTGCTTTACACTCTCCTTCTGGTCTTGTAAATTCCTTTTTGCCCGCCCGCATGTTGCCTCCCGCCTCGCCTCCCTCCTGGACTCTTCCGCTTGTGTTCTCATTCCAGGCATCTCTTTTTGTGTGCCCTCATTCTTTCATCGATCATTAGTCTCTCTCTCTCTCTCTCTCTCTCTCTCTCTCTCTCTCTCTCTCTCTCTCTCTCTCTCTCTCTCTCTCTCTCTCTCTCTCTCTTCTCTCTCTCTCTCTTCTCTCTCTCTTCTTCTCTCTCTCTTCTCTCTCTCTCTCTCTCTCTCTCTCTCTCTCTCTCTCTCTCTCTCTCTCTCTCTCTCTCTCTCTCTCTCTCTCTCTCTCTCTCTCTCTCTCTCTCTCTCTCTCTCTCTCTCTC
>JACEEZ010015098.1:305000-322500 GCA_016584305.1 Chionoecetes opilio
TCTCTCTCTCTCTCTCTCTCTCTCTCCCTCCTCTCTCTCTCCTACTCTCTCTCTCTCCCCTCCCTCTTTCAAATACCCCTTTGGCCAAGCCGCACCCCTTCTCACACCCCACTCACCCCCCGCCACTCCCACAATCACCCCCACCCCTACACTCACCCCTTCCCACTCACCCACACACACACACATCCCCCCTTCCCCCCCATCTTCACTCCTCCCCCTCTTTACCCCCAGTCAGGCGTCGTCACGGACAGAAGCGTTCAGTTACATGTTTCCTGGAATATACGGAAAATAGATTGAAAGTTTTTGCTCATCTCGCAATCCGCCGTGTTTTTCCCCCCTTTATTTTCATTTGGTTTGCGTGGAGACCATGAGTGATGGCGCGACCTGGTCTACGTATTATCAAAGGGACTAAATTCACACCAAGGATACTATATTAATACTTTATAATACCCTTGGTTCACACTGTATTGCGGCATACCTACCATTAACCCCTTTACACCCAGATTTTTCCTTTGCTATAAAAAATTGTCTGTTGTCGAGCCATAAAATTACGAAAAGTAACTGAATATACCAAATTAGTTAGTGGACAAGGATACTAAACAGGTCATATCTATAAAATATTGCTTATAGTCACTAAAAATCGTCTAATGGTACCCAAATTACAATGGAAATTACGTTCTGGGCCTCAAGGGGTTAAAGACAAGGTTACCTGAGTTGCTTGAGACATGAGAGGTAGAATGAGAGAGGAAGAGTGAGTGTGTGAGAGAGGAAGAGTGAGTGTGTGAGAGAGGAAGAGTGAGTGTGTGAGAGAGGAAGAGTAAGTGTGTGAGAGAGGAAGAGTGAGTGTGTAAGAGGAAGAGTGAGTGTGAGAGAGAGGAAGAGTGAGTGTGAGAGAGAGTGAGTGAGTGAGTGTGTGAGAGAGGAAGAGTGAGTATGTGAGAGAGGAAGAGTGAGTGAGAAAGAGAGAGATGGGAAAGAAACGCATGTCCTTTATTAAATGGTATATATGTGCCTTAATGTCAGTGTGTGTGTTCTGTGTATGGTGGTGGGTGTGTGTGTGTGTGTGTGTGTGTGTGTGTGTGTGTGTGTGTACGAGTGTCATATCTCTCAGGCGTGCCACAGTTTGCCGCAGTGGTGATTTGCAGTCTCCATGCTCTGTCATTTATCCCTTATTTGCTAGCTCACTACTGTTCTTACTCCTGTGGAACTCATTATTACCTGCGTGAGTCTTACCAGGGTGACTAAACCGCCTATTTGCGAGGACGGTAGCGCACTAATGACAGGTGTTCAAAGGTGACCAAGCTTGTTCTTGCGATTGTGTGATTGTAATACAAGTGGTTAAGTGTTATAGTGATGGTGTTAGGGGCAGCTGAGGAGGGGGAGAGGGAGGGGGAAGAGAGAAGAGAGAGAGAGAGAGAGAGAGAGAGAGAGAGAGAGAGAGAGAGAGAGAGAGAGAGAGAGAGAGAGAGAGAGAGAGAGAGAGTTACTTATGCTCATCCTTACCTGCTAGTAATGTTTAGTGGTGGTGGTGGAGGTTGGTTAGCAGTGGTGGTGGTGTAGGCGGGCCGGGGCGGGGCGGCACAGGGGCGGGAAGACCTCCTGATGCCTTTGGTGTCTCGCTCGCCTGGCTGGGTCGCGTCTGTCCGCAGGGGAAGGAAAGGCGAGGTGGCAGGGGGCAGGAGGCCTTGTTCTGGGACTTGCTCATGAATCGTTTATTTTCGCCTGTCTGGTTAGATCCTTTTGTTTTCCCGTGTGTGTGGGGGGGGGGGGGGGGCGTGTGTGTGTGTGTGTGTGTGTGTGTGTGTGTGTGTGTGTGTGTGTGTGTCCTCATGCGCTTTGTCTTTGGAACTCTCCCTGAACTCCATTTTCTGTTTCCAGGGACAACCTTTGTGACTTCCTGCACTTCCCGTTTTCTTTGAAAGGATGTGACTCTGGGAAACTTCTCTGACCTCTTCCCATTTAGAGTCCGCGTATCCGACACTGCTGGGAATGAATAAATTAATGTTTACTTAAGGGAAAGGGGGATGGGAGGGCAGAATTTCCAGTCATTTGTTTCCAGCCGTTCCAGTTATCCAGGAGTTTCTTTGTACTCTTTGTGAAATATTACTCATACCGAGAGAAAATGTTGCTTTTTGTTTAGATTTAGTGCTTCCGAGTAATTAATTGCATCGTGTACTGAAAATGCTGTTGTCATCGCATCGTCATTATTATTATCATCAGTATAATTATTATGATGTAGAGGAGAATTTTTTTGTTGTGCCCTCTTTATTCTCGTATTTAGAGCGTATCAGATGAAGGCAGTGATAGCAGGCCCGATCCCTCCCTCCTCAAACACACACACACACACACACACACACACACACACACACACACACACACACACACACACACACACACACACACACCACACACACACACACACACACACTCAGGGAAGTGGAAGAGGAACTCCGTAGTGTAAGGGATAGCACGCTCGGCTCACAACCGAGAAGTCCCGGGTTCGATCCCCGGGCGGAGCGAAGACAGACGGGCGGTCTTCTTAAAACCCGAGCCCCTGTCCACCCAGCAGTGAATGGGTACCGGGTGTTAGCCGGGGGTTTGTGGCCCCCTCCCGGGGTGGTGGCTTCGGCCAACACTAAGCACTAAGGATGAATGATAAAATAAATGTTGATATGGAGACGGGGCCATACGAGCGTTGCTCAGGCCCTGTAAAATACAAATAGATGAATACACACACACACACACACACACACACACACACACACACACACACACACACACACACACACACACACACACACACACACACACACACAAACTCGCGGTAAGCAATCCCAAACCTTCGTTTTTTGTCTCTCTCTCTCTTTCTCTTCGACAAATATGGCGACTTCCAACTATTGCCAATTCGTTCATGTAATAAATATATTCCGTTCCAGTCCACAAAATGTCACTTTCTTTTACATTCACCATTAATATATCTCACTTTCACACATTCACTTACCATTTCTTATGATTTTCTTTTTTCGTTCATCTAACTATTTTCCGCCTCCCGGCCTCACGATTACCTTTCTCTCCTTTCCAGGATTTCGACGCGACTGCCAGGTGGAGAAATTTTAACCTTAATTCATTGGATCGAGGGACTTTTGCACACCTTTAATGATACAGGTAATGTGCCTTTTTAGTATGAACTTAGTATGATCTGAATTTGCAGATCAAATATTGTTGATCTGCAATTCAAAAATATTTCCAGCAATGTTTCTTCTGGTTCTTGCGCAAGGGTTTTTGGAGGCGAGCGGCCTCGGCAACATGCCCGGCGCCACCTTCACGGGAGCTCCGATAGTCGACGCCCTCAGCACAGACCCCGGACACGGGGGCTGTGCCAAAGCCTTCTCTATGTAACAGACGGCTTTGGCTGTGCTGAGGGTCCCGGGTCGGGGCTCCCGTGAAGGTGGCGCCGGTGTAGTCCCCGGGGCCGTATGTTGCCGGAAGCCCGTGTGCCGCAGGAAACGGAAGAAACATTGCATAGTACGGAGAGTGTATCCTGCTGAGTGCCCCGCACTCCTCGTCAGGATGGACAAGCCAGTCCTCGTGCCGCACGCCAGCAGCACGAAAACTCTCCTCTCTTTTCTCTTTTTTCAAAGCATCTCTGACGGGCTCAAGCTAGCCCGTGGTCCTCCCTTGCTGGAGGCCCTCTTGAAAAATTGGGGTGTAAGAAAATGGGGTATTAACAAATGGGGTGTACAGAAATGGGGTGTAAAAAAATGGGCGTAAAAAAAATGGGGTGTTAAAAAATGGGGTTAAAATGTGGTAATATTAAAAAAAGATGGTAGTAAAATATAAAGATATGTAAAAGAAATAAAAAAAAGTCCTGGTAAGTTTCTTCCTATAAGCGTGTCAGGTTTACGTCCCTTTTTTTCTACCACTCACTCCCCCACACGATTCCTCACCTTCCTAATGTTGTTTCTAATCAGTCAGTGCACAGGCAAGCATCACTCCCTCATTAATCCTCCACTCCATTACCACTCCGGACGCCATTATCCCTGACACACGCAACTGGATCGCCATAAACATTCCAGCGCCCACATACCACTCTGAACGTCTAGTAATTTACAGAGGCAATAGTAATCATTCTTCACGTGTCTTCTGCTCATCCAGCTATAAGTCTGCCTGGTTTTATGTCTATCAGGGACGTAGTCATATTATTTTTTCATCTCCTTCCCTCTTTTTTCCCCTCCCCATAAGCTTTCCCAGCCATATTATCTCTTCCTCTTCTTATTCTCCCCCTTTTTCCCCTCCCCATAAGCTTTCCCAGCCATATTATTTCTTCCTCTTCTTATTCTTCCCCTTTTTTCCCCTCCCCATAAACTTTCCCTCGTTATGGTAAGGGTAAGATTACATTAGATACCTTTTAGAAAACTATATAGCTTTACTACACATGGAATTTTGTTGTATTTGCTTTGTCTCTTTTCGCTTCTCTACCACTAGGACGAGTAAGTTGTTATCGTATGAAAGAACATCCTTTTCCTATCTTTTTTTTTTACCCAGTGGTACTCGTGTCCTCGATCCCGCGTTGTAATATAAAGCCTCGTACTACATGTTTTTTCATCGAGTTATTTTTTATCTTTTCTTGTACTTCTTGTAGGTGAGGTGTAATGTTGCTTTTTTTCTCCCCCAGGATGCTGTGTTGTTTTGTGTCCGCCTCTCTTTTGTTGTGTGCATGTATACTTTCTCTTGTATTCATATGTGGATAATGCTTTATCTTCATTTCTTTATATGTGGATATTCTTATGTATATCTTATATTCTTTTGGGGAGGCGGTGGCCGAGTGGTTAGCGTCTTGGAGTGCTGAACTCAATGTCCCGAGTTCGAAAAAAAAGAAAAAAAAGAAAAAATAATAATAATAATCTTATGTGCATCACTCCTTTTTTCTTATCTTTGCATACCATTATTTATCTTTTCCTCCCATCCATTGTCACCGCTTGTGCCTCTATACTGTTATCTATGTACTTATACAACACAATAAGATACTTGATAGGTGCTTCATTCTTCCCTCAACCGTTTGTAGGGCAGCACCTCAGTCTTTTCGTTCTCAGTGCATGACCTTGATAGCGAGAACAGCAACACTCATCTCTCATGCATTCATTAGAGGGGATATACTACAGTTGGGGGGAAAGAAGAACTAGGAAGAGGTTAAAAGAAAAAGAAAAAAATTAAATAATGCTCATCTCGATACCCAGATCTCGTGTCTCTTCTTCATTAATGTATTGTTTATATTATTCCATTTATCTCATTTCTCATTTCTTTCGATCACAGCAGTCTTTATTGCAGCATCCTTTCCCTTCCCTCATGTGTTGTGGCGCGGATCCCCCAAAGGAAGAGCTCTAATTACTTTTCATTGGCAGACCCTCCGGCAGTACTTTTCCAATTTCCCGTGGAGTGGCTGCAGCGTCAGTCAATGTGAGGAATCTCTCTGTCTTCGCCGAACGCCCTCAGGAGATGGTTCTTTCTGGCGTCGCGGCGTGCTTTCTCCTTATAGCTCTGGCTGTTCATGTGTTGACGACGGCGGGGAAGTTGCCACGCAGGTCACTCGGCTCTTGATTTTGCAAAGTTCATGTAGTGTACAGTTCGTATGGGTAACGCGTAGTCAAGTCTTCAAAATCTATCTGATGGAACAAAATATTTAACCTACTTTACTACAATTATAAAGCTCTAACCAAAAATTTCACCGTTTCCAAAGTATCTTCCATATATAGATAACTGTAAATGGATTAACGCACACTTCCCTGATTGACTCTTCTTTGGTTGATCTCAGGGATTGACATTGCGTATAAGGGAACTTGTTTGTGCGTCTCTTACAAGGGAGAGTTTTGCGCTAAATCCGAGCGCAGTTTTTTTTTTTTTTTTTTTTAGCAAACAATTGCGTATGAGGAAGAGGTCGTTGCGGTGGGCAGGTTGCGGGGAGGATTCGATTTTGGCGTCTCTGCTCCAGGAATTCTATCATCATTAACATATAATTGTTGGGGTTGTTGTTGCTGTTGTTGTTAATGGTGGTGGTGGTGGTTTTGTGGTGATGGGTGTGGTGGGGGTGGTGGGGTCGGTGGGGTGGGTGGGGGGGGGGGATGGGGGGGGGTTGGGGGGGGGGTGGTGTTTTGGTGTGGTGTGGTGGTGAGGCCCTTTGGTATGGGGGTTGGTTGTTTTGGTTTTGTGAGGGGAGGTGTGGTGGTCTAGGTTGATGGTGAATATGGTGGTGGGGTGGGGGTGAGGGAAAATGGTGGTGGTGGTGGTGGGTGGTGGTGGTGGTTTGTTTTAAAATGTTCGATGCAAACTGCCCTCACATGTTGTTCAAAAACACTTTATGGGTGTTTTAAAGATTTTTTTAAGCATTCAAGTTTTTTCCCGTTTATTCATTCCTAACATTCACCTTATATTTTAAATTAAATTTAATTTTCAATTGAAGAAATAGGAAGCCTGTGTCAATTTCATGATTAAGGAATTTTTCGGCAAAGACCACACCCCGGTTAAAATGCCGACTTTTGATTTTGTACCGTAAGCTTGGCCCGATATATAAAATAGAATGGGGAAATAAAGGGTTTGGTTGTGTTTAATTTTGGAATCAACCCCACCAGGAAAAACCAAAACAATTTTTACTGTCAATAATTTTAACATTTTACCCTCCCTTCCTTAATAACCCCCCCCAACCCACACCAAACTTTATATATTTCTTAAATTAAGCAAGAAACATAACATTCATTTAGGTTCCTTCACGAAAATTGGGAAATTAAATAAACTTTTCCCATTCTAAATTTTCCCAAAATGATATCAAATTACAAAACAAATGGCAAAAAAAGGTATGGATACTTTTAAACAAAACCCAAACAAAAGCAGATATTAATAAGACAACATTTTGGATATTAAACAAAACAATTCACAACTGTTTATTTCTTTAATAAGGCAACAGTCAAACCGTTTTCTACAAAAAATGAAAATAAACCATAAAAGCTTTCACTTGTATCAAATACAATGCCAACATAAGATACTTAACACAAACTAAGAGAAAATGACTGTTTCTTGGGTTTTAAGTATCAGGGTTTCACAATTGTTTATTATTAGGACAGAGAAGGACAGATGAAACGTTTCATCAGGGAGGGGAAAAAGGAAACCAGTGTAATGCTCGCATTTCTGCATGCATCCCAATAAAATAAATTTAAAGAGAAAAAAATTGTTGGTAAGTAGGGTGTACTGGGAAGTTGAGAATTTATATTTGATAATTGGTGATCTGCACGAAGAGTTGTTTTAGGTTTTAGGCTATTTTAAACTAGGATGATACATAGTATACAGGGAGAAGAGGGAATTCCAGAATGGTTAGAAAGGCCTTATAAATTATATAGCCACATATGGGGGGACTGAAAGGAGAGATAACTGATGCGAAAGTGGTTAGAGGCAATATCGAAAAGCATGAATCACCTAGCAGTATTAATGAAAATGAAGGTGCATGACATATAGATGTTCTGAAAACACTCCGGGGTAAGAGGAGGGGGGTTAGTCTTAAAAAGATTGATAATGAAGAAGTTTTGGGGGATTACAGGCAGAAATTGGCGTATGAATTGAGTGGTATATCAGAGATTAAAAAAGAAGAGGTTCAAATGTTTTAGTTTCTTCAAAGAATGAATACTAAGGGTTAAGGAACCCATTGGTGGGGCCAAAACTACTGTATACAGTAGTCTTTGGGTGGCACAGAGGTGAAAATAAGGAAACAAATGGCATGCCGGTGGACAGATAAGTCAAGCAAGTAATAGATCATGAGGCAGGGATATGTTGCACGTTGCACCCCAACAGAGAAATGTGGTCTGAGCATGTAAGGGATAGCGGGAAAACAGAGCACATGCAAAAGGAGTGAAATGGGTTATCACAAAAAAATTGAAAGTGGATGAAAATTTTGGAAAGGGAAATCTGAGGGAGATTTTAGAGAGAATGAAACGAGAGAACATATTTTAGAGAGAATATTTGGAAGAAGTACAGTAAAAAAAGAAAGAAACTAGATGGAATAATGGTGAAGAGATGCTGAGAGAAATGAGGATGTCAAAAGGTGAATAGAATATTTTGAGGAATTAATGAGTGTTAATAATCCAGCATGGAAGTAGAAATAAGAGACACCACAACATGGACAGCAAGCAATGGGATATTTGTGTTGCATGATGAGAGGACGTTGAGTAAGGAAGTGAAAAAAGGGTATTAAAGGGGACAGCATTACTTCCTACAGTGACATAACAAGTGAGACTTGGACGTGGAATAATACCAGAGGTCTAAGATTCAAGCAGGGGAAAAATGAGTTATCTGAGAGTGGTTGGACATGTGAAGAGAATGGATGGAAAGTACCCAATGTACACTCATATGTATTCAATATTTCACCCCAAACGTTAGAACCATGATTACTCCTGTGTGAGTTTGGTAAATCTTCAGTGTCTGCAAACTCCATGGGGTAGTTTTCCCAGAGACTTGTGGGAGCAGTCAATCCCGGGAGATGAGTGTTGTGAATTTCTTTATGCTGAAGCAATGTCCTTTGGGCTGTGGGGTAGGTGTCATTGGAGCCCTGAAGTTTCCAAATTTTGGTTGGGAAAATATCATGACCAATACAAAACATCTTTTTCCTTTCTTAATTTTCTATAAATTCAAATCCCAATATTCAGTTGTCATCTTTTTAATCAAGCCAAAAACATATAATGCCACAGAGTATAAATGATATGCATAGTTCTAAACCCGAGGTGTTAACTCATGGCCTGCGGGCCAAATGTGGCCCTTGGGATTGTCATAAGTGGCCCGCGAGAGGAGGGTAAAGTTTATCAGCCCGTGAAATTACGACAGTTATGAAGGAAATATAATATAATTAATGTATGATTTTGTTGTAATTTTGTGTTAGTTTATTACGTAAAATTTATCAAAATCCCAAATAACCCTATTCCCGTTTTAAATCATCGTGTAAGGCTGTAAACTTCAGTCCTGCAAACATGTTAAAGTACTTTGTTTGGCGCTCGAGACTTAACTAAAATAGAATTGGCCCTCGGAATTTTGAGTTTGGGCACTCCGGCTTAAACGCTAATTTCTTGTATGCACACACACACCACACTCAAAGTGAACCGTTACTATCCTTGATCACAGGGAACTGTGAAATACTCCCTGAGTAAAATTCCATTGTGTAATGCAATCTGCACGAATATATCTCTTTGTACAAAGATAATTTATTTGTGCTTTCTCAGCCACGTAGCTTTCCTTAAGAGATTGTTCAGCCTGGATTAATTTTGGTCTTACTACACTAAGAATAATGCGGACATTACATCATTACAAATGATGAATAACTGATTTTTTAAAAAGATCTGTAAAATTCTTCAACACTACTACAAAATGAATGCTTAGTGGGTGGATCCTCATGGTACATCATAAAGTGTGGTAAATCCACATTCATGGCATGGCTATCCACGATTTCATTGGTGTTCATATTTCTGTGTAACAAAGCCTAGTTAATTAAAGAAGCATCTATCACTTGTTACCTTTCAGCTTTTCAGTCTCTGAATCATCTGAGTCATCAATGAAATCGAGTATAAGGTGAAATTATGCTGGATAAGCATACATTTTTGAAAGATTACTACTTTTAAATTTTTATTAATTATTACATAAACAACTGTCTTAAGTCTCAATTGTTGAAAAAAAGTGCTGGCAGTGGTTATACCAGCATGGTCACATGTTTTGCAGGGTAGCCATGCTTGTCATGTACCAAATGACTGACAAAGAGCGAGCAAAATAATCTGTTGCTGATGAGGAAAATTTTGTGATACTTGGTTTTTTTTTTTTACTATCATCCATCTCACACATAATATATTGCTTGCCCTTATTGGCCTAATTCAGATTGGGAAATTATTCTACTTAATATTAATGAATAGAAAAAATTCCCACCTTCTTGCATACTGGCTGCTGATATCCTCATCTGTCGCCTCAGGGTTCTTGGGCTGAAGACTATACTTCTTTTTCACCTGTGTTGCTGCCTTCCTTGGCACCACAAGGGTCTTTATCACAAGCAGCTATGGAAAAATATGTAATAAGATCACCACCTAATGAAACCTGCACAATAGTTTTCATTGCTAAATTTGCTATACATAATTTTGTATTCTCTAATTTATGCTTTCTCGGGCCAAAAATATTTACGCAGTTTGCTCTCCCTGTATTAATTTGAAGTACAGGCCTTATTAGGAATCACTGAAGGGACCAGCATGTAAAAAATGAAAAACTTATGTTGACACACTTTTTTTAAAGGGGCCCCAAAACTATTTGCAATGCACACATCCAAATTTTAGAGAGAAATATCATTGGTAATCCTCAAAATGTTCTACACTAGTCAATTACAAATAAGATTTAAACCCTCTATTAAATCCAGCCTCTATACCTGAAATTTGAGATCAGTTAAAGACAAGCAAAAACACCTTCCCGACATGTGTTTTATTTTCCCATCCAAAGGGAACAGCTGCAAGATCGTAGATCAGCTGCAAGGAGTCTGAGCACAGAAGTATTGGTGGCGGGGCATCTCTCGCTCTATAAAGTTGTCATGTTCTTTGCAGACACCCTGAACAGCCGGTGGGTTTTAAAAGGGAATGGTAAAATATGAAAATGGTTAGGTCGCATAAAATGTTGGGCCGTGAAGAAGCCGATTAAAGGGCCCATATTACTGTGATCTATTTTTAAATTAGATTATTGATGGTAGCATAAATCCCTTCCAGTTACATATTACAGTTTAAATCCTTAACTTGGCGCTGCACAATAACCCGCTGCCTATTCTTCCCTTCTGAATGTTTTTTTGGTTGACCTTGACCATTTTTTCCTGTTACTTTCATTCCCCTTATTCAGTTTGGGTAATATCCAGATGAACACCGAACTCATTTGGTGGACCAAAAAAATTTTTTTCTGGTGTGTTTTTATGTGTTTTTGAATGATTCTGCTAACTGTTTTTTGTCGCAAACTTATTTATATTTTTTATTTATTTATTGCAAAAATGACAAAAAAAGAACCTAAACCAAAATATACCTATACCCAAACCTAACCCATACCTAACCTAAACCTACCCTAAAAAAAAATAACCTCTATCTACCTAAAAAAAAAAAAAGAAAGAATTACGACAGAAAACAGTTAGCAATTAATTCAAAACACAGGTATTATTCTAGAGTTTGCCCTACTCCCCCTCCCACAAAACAAGCTTGGGGACCTGGGGGAATGCGGATATTTGGCTGGGGTACAAAATATGCGTCGCAACCACATAAATTTTTTGAGTTAGGATGTGTTGAAAAAATTCCTAGACTAGGGACAAATTTATTGGATTTCTTGAGTCCAGAGAAGTGTGAACCGGACGATCCAAACATAATGATGACCGAAGTGTCGCGAACCCCCCCCAACCCCACGCTAGGAGGTTAGGTTAGGTTTGGTTAGGTTAGGTTAGATTTGGTTAGGTTAGGTTAGGTTAGGTTAGGTTAGGTTATCGGTGGGTAAAGCCCCCCGCTAGGTTAGGTTAATTTTAGTTGGGCAAATTTCTCTACATATAAGGAAATTCCCTAGATCGAGGGAATTTTACCCCCCCCCCCCCCCCCCCCCCCCCCTACACAACTCTTAAACTACGTCTTTCCAACGCATAATTTGTTCCCCACCCGAAAACCCCGCATTCCCACAGGTCCCCAATTTACCAAATTGGGTAGAACTTTACCAAAACACATAAAAACACACCAGAAAAAAATTGTTTCGTCCACCAAAGTGAGTTCGGTGTTCATCTGGATAAATACCCAAAGAAATGTTACACTCCTGCACACAGTAATTAGGATGGGCACTGCAATACCACAGGTGACGTTAGCACAATGACAACAGTAATCTTTCATCACAATAACTGCAGGTAAACTTAACTTTATGTGCCGTCAGGTGACACGCCTAAGTTAAAGCCTTATTTTGATTATTGTAATACTCTTTCATTAATTTGCCGTGTTTTTTGCAATATTGTTAGGATTTCTTATGCCTAATATTACCTAATGTTGATATAATGTACTGCGAACTCGGAATATTGCAGATAATAATCACTATTGCTTGCAGGGGTGAGCTGGGCCGACAAGCAAGGATGTTTACATGTCATGTATTTCAAAGCTCAGCATTATTTCATCCCTTTGCATATCACCACACCCTCCTACATACCTTATGGCGTCCTTGGGGAAGAGATGAAGTCTTATCCGCGATGATAGTACTTCTTTTCTTGCCGCAAACACAGCAACTGCCACTCTTTAGTACTTGGAGCCATTTTGAAAATTTGTTGTTGTAACGGAACTGAGGTCTTGGTCTTGGGCTGGTCCTCCCAGTATGCATAGTCTGCCCGCCGCGCCCGCCGCGCCATCTCCAGCAAAAAAATCGCATTGACCCCTGTCCTCACCCTCGGCCATTGAACTCTCTTATCCTCTATATACTATCCTTGGCTCTGACCCACCGCTGGGCACGTCAGGCGCCTGGCGGGGCGTCGTTGCTTCAACATGAGTGACGCTTTAAGGGTTTTATAATGAAGCTATCAATTGTTATCTTGGACGGCGTAAAGAAAAAGTTATCACCATTCTCACAAAATTGATGGACCTGATCGTCTGCCGGAAACGATGAATGTCTCGGCGTCTGTCTTGCCTCACACGCACACTAATTAAGGATTTTTTATCTGTCCCTTCTGCAATTTCAAGGTCACCGTCTGCGTCACGCGAGCTGAATCGCAAAGTAAAAAAAAAATAATTGCTTTGCAAGAGAGGACATCCAAGCAATGATTGCTGCTTTCTAATCTGTTTACCCAAATTGTAATTGTTCGAACATCTTATACAGTGTCCTGCGTCAACAATACTAAGTAATTATGTGTACTGAAATGCAAAGTCTGTGTTGTGTGATTGTGTTACGATACAAAATGGCACCAAGATATCGTATTACCATTAATGAGGACAACGTTTACTGTCATCAATGTTTCTTTCGTTCTCAGTCACGTAAGTTTGTGGCAAATAAAGGTGATGAGTTGGGGTCACCAAATTTCCGCTTCGTAATTCGATTTTCATGTATCGTGCGTTTGAGTACGTTGAAGCACTTACCACGCCCTCATGCCCTCACGCCAGCTTGAGGCTCACTGAGGGTTCTTTGACTTCACCATTACCTTATCAAAGTAATCGCGAGACGTTGTGCTGCCCGACCCCCTGATGACGGCGAGATGTTTGAGGTTGCGTCAAGTGTAAGTCTTGCATCTAACTCACAGCTGCATGACCTTTGTAACTCACAGTTGCATGACCTTTGTTGCTCAGAATAATTGGAAGCCATAATATCTCTCCATAGCCTCGTACTAGCTGTCTTAGATGGATCTTTGAAGTGCAGTACACGTAATGGTTAAGCGCGTGAACACCTCTCACTTCCTTTGATCAGTGTGACCACGAACACATCATGTCCCTTGAATGCCACTCGCCTCCTCCTTGTGTCTACGATTGAACGTGACGTGAACGCTGCCGCCAGTCCTCATTAACGCCTTCACGCCCAGATCTTTTCTTTGCTATATGAAATCATCTGTTATTAGCCGTAAAACTACGAAAAAGTAACTAAATAAACCAAAATAGCTAATGGAAAAGGATATTAAACAGGTCATATCTATATAATATTGCATATGTTCTTTAAAATCGTCGAATGGTGGTTATATTACAATGAAAATTACGTTCTAGGCCTCAAGGGGTTAACGCCATTCCTTCCCCTCCTTGCAACATTACTCTTTGGATGACACAGCTGCGTTGAGACAATCGTGATCCTTCCTTACTCATCTTTAACATATTGATATAGAAGACATCGTCCCGGCTTTTTACATTTTTCGGTTTTTATTGTCATTATTGTCGAAAAATGAAGCTGATACTTTTTTGATTAATTTATCTTTTATTTTCTGTTTTTCTTTACTTTATAACTTAGACATTTTGTAAGTTATGGATTTCAGGCATAATTTGAGGTTTAGTACACATTTTTCAGTTTTAGAGTTTCATCACATTTTTGTAATAATTATTCCGTTAGACTTTTTAGATGATTATTTTTAATCATTTGATAATGTTTAGCGCACGCACACGCACGCACGCACGCACGCACGCACGCACGCACGCACACGCACGCACGCGCACACACACATGCACACACACACACACACACACACACACACACACACACACACACACACACACACACACGCACACACACGCACCACACACACACACACACACACACGATGGTCCAGTGGATAGAGCTTTGGCGCTCCATTCTGGATTTAGCCGGTCCGAATACTCGCTCGCTACCGGGAATTTTTCACTGACAAATGCGGGCGGTTACTATCCCCCTTGAGCAAGGGGATGGGGGTGTGTGGTGTGTAAGGTCCCAACATTACCCAAAAGTCGGTCATAATGAGCTCCAAGCTTGCTGCTCGCTCCGGGAGGGTGAAATTGGTGATCACAAGTCCGGCTCGCGTGGACAAGACCATGGGTGAATGACACACACACGAATATTGTGAGCCTATCATAAGCTCCCTTCAAGTGTTGTTCACATAATCATGGCTTATTAGTTCACCTTCCCGTGTGTTCCTGAGGCCGCGCCGCCTCCCTGGCGTGGGTTGTGGCGCACGCCTTCAGGATTGGCCTCATCCTGCACGCCCCGCGTGTTCCAAGTTGGTGAGCCGTGAACACATTTAAATGTAAATGAATGGAGGTGACGCAAGGAGACATTACTCAAATTAGCTTTTATCATGTAGTGACGCTGTTGTTACTATGTGTTCAGCGTGATGGGTGGGGCGGGGCGCGCTGCCTCACGGGTAACGATTGGCTTCATTGCCTTGGGTATAAACATATCATGAAGTAATGAAGTGAAGTAATCGGCAGGCAAATAAATAATCATAAATAGCATGTTCTTATACATTTATCTGCTGAGTAATTATGAATATGTTAATGATGAACATTTTTTACATAGATGAGTGAGATGAAAGTGTGTGTGTGTGTGTGTGTGCGCGCGCGCGCAGGTCATCGCCTCCGCCAGGCCGGGCGCCGCGGCTCTCATCCTGGTGATTCAAATCTGGAAATTGATAATTATCAGTAACACGAGAATAATTTGAATTTCATGAAGGTCTGCACACCTTTTCATTAAAGGTAATCAAAGTTTTCATAAAGCTAATTAATACTTTTTATTGGTGATAAATTTTCATGATTGCAAGTAGAGTGTTTGTAAGGGTAATATGTAAAGGTAATTAAAACTATTAATAAGGTAATTACAGCTTTGAGCAACGTATACTCAAATATATATGGATGATTTTTTTTCACCGAAGGTTTCAATTGGAGAAAATATGATGTTGATGTTTGATGTTTTACACGTGTCTCTTGAAGTCGTTGATGCGTTACGTGCGTGTTTATTTTTTTCACCCACGGTCTTGACACGCGAACTGGACTCACGATCGCCAGTTTTACCGTCCTGAAAAGAGCTTGGAGCTCGAAGTGACAGATCTCTGGGTAATGGTTGGACCTCACACCACACACACCCACATCAAGGGGGACAGTAACCGCCCACATTTGTCAGTGAAAAATCCCCGGGCGCCAGCGGGGATTGAGCGCACAACCACAGAATGACCAGATACCTTCTTAAACCACGCAGTCGGTGTGTGTGTGTGTGTGTGTGTGTGTGTGTGTATGTGGTGTGTGTGTGTGTGTGTGTGTGTGTGTGTGTGTGTGTGTGTGTGTGTGTGTGTGTGTGTGTGTGTTATTCACCCATGGTCTTGTCCACGCGAGCTGGCTCGCGATCGCCAGTTTCACCCTTCCAGTGCGAGCTTAGAGCTCATTATTACCGTTCTTTGTGCAATGCTGGGACCTCACACACCACACACCCCCATCCCCTTGCTCAAGGGGGACAGTACCGTCCGAATTTCACAGTTGAAAAATCCCCGGGAATGAGCGGGGTCGGGGATCGAACGCCGGACCACAGAATGATGCCAGGCGCCCTAACCAACTGAGCCACACGGACGGTGTGTGTGTGTGTGTGTGTGTGTGTGTGTGTGTGTGTGTGTGTGTGTGTGTGTGTGTGATTATTCCTTCACGAACAGATTTATGTGGGCTGCCTCCGGGAAGCGTTGCATTGTGTAAGTCATTCCCTTGGCATGGCGGCGGGCGGGGCGTCGCGCTGCATCAACCTCTGGAGAAGCGAACGAAGCGTAAAGGAAACCGAGCTGAGTGCGACTCGTGTCCGTGCGTCAGTCGTGTCCTCAGTCGTGTCATAAGTTAGCAAGGTATCTTAATCTTACACCTGAGATTGGTCCCACCCCGTCCTCCCCTCGCTACCCACTCTAGCCAGCTCTTACACCCACCACATCCCCCACCCACCCCTCTGCGTCCCCTCACACCATATGCGAGGAGGAATATGTGCCCAGAGTCGGGAGTCAGGCGGCAATAGTGTATGTCTGTGCTTTTGTCCGGCTGCCCGTCGTGGTTAATATACGGCTTATTAAATCTATATCAGGAATGTTGCTGCTGACCCTCAGGAGGCTGGTGGTGGGTGCTGGGGGCATGCAGGAGGCGAGGGTGAGAGGGGGTGATGGGGGTACAGTGGTGGAGAGGCGAGGTGGGGCGGGCGAACTTCAAGACTGACTAGAATGTCATATCAAACTGTGATGGATTCTACTAAAATAAGATAAGAGAAGATTACAAGGGATAAAATAGGAGTGAGTAAGTCTGTGAGATTGTGGTTTTAGAGTCCAGAGCCGTGGATGATGGGGGAGTTGGGGAAGAGGGGCCGAATGGGGGTGATGGGGGTGTTGTTGGAGGGTTGATAATGGGTAGACGACGGGGCTTGACGGGGGTTTGGGGAAGAGGAGGCAACATGAGGTGACGGGATTGGGGTTTGTGGAGGGGCGAGGTTGAAGAAGCGACGACGGCGGTTTGACGGAGGATGTGGAAAGGATAGCTGACTGGTGTGACTAGGAGGTAGCTGGGCATACTTTCGCTATATCCATAATTCTATATCCATTTTCTCTATAACTCATAACCCCAAGGCCACACCACGCAGCCCTTCTTTACCTCAACCTCATAACCTCATAGACTTACTCACTTTATTCTATCCTTTGTAATCTTATTTTATCCTATTTTAGTAGAATCTATCACAGTTCGATTTGACATTCTAGTCAGTCTTGAAGTCTACCCCCCCGCCCCGCCCCGCTCCGCCCCGCTCCGCTCCGCCCTAAGAATTCCCTTCTAATGAGTGCTCGTCGCCTGAATGACGCTCTCAGGCTACTCAGTCGTCACAGAATTGTCGTTGATTGAATACTTGTTAACCACACGGCAGCAGCAGCAGCAGCAGCAGCAGAAGGAGGAGGAGGAATACATAGGAATACATAGGAATAACAGACACCAGGAGACCTATTGGTCCATGACGAGGGTATCTGCTGAACTACATACTACTGACT
>JACEEZ010015098.1:327500-332500 GCA_016584305.1 Chionoecetes opilio
TTTCCCGTCCACTTAGTATGAATATTTCTTGCCGTGACATTAGGAGGGAAGGAAGGTAAGGAGGACATAAAGAACACTTAAGGACAAAGAAGAAAAATATATAGAACACAAACGTACAGCGAAGAACGGTGCGCACTCAACTTAACAATCACAACGGAGCAAGAGAAAGGGATGACATTATTTTGCACGAACATAGAGAAAGAATTATAAACGGAAAGCGAAAAAAAATAATTAAGGGGAGGAAGGATACGTAAATAAATAATGAAAATAAAATTGCTTAGGAAGGCGCTTGAACCCACTGTAAGAAGAGTGGAGGAAGAGGAGGAGGAGCAGTAAGAGAATGAGGGGAATGGGACGAGCCTGAAAAATGAGCTTGAGTGGCGGTGCAAGAAAGAGTGAGGGGATAAAGGAGGAATAGGAAAAAAGACTGAAGGAGAGCAAGGAAGAGAGAGAGGGCGTATATCATGGTGGTCCTTGTAGCGTGCGTTGCCGTGCCTGAGTGACGGTGAGGAGGCAACCCCCAGACCCGCCTGCCTCGTGATGGAGCTGCAGGGAGGGGAAGGGCGAGGGTCCTGAGAGCAAGGGAGGAGTTGTACTACGTAGAGAGAGTGGACGGGGAAAGAGCTAAAAGGAAAGAAAAGGACGTTGTGAAACTGTGAGCGAATGTCATGCATCCGTGGTGGAAAGTGAAGCAGGAAACTAATGGTCGGGGTTGAAAGCCATTGGTAAACCAGATAGAGTTGCGCAGAGGAAGCAGAGTAAATGAAACAAGAATGACGAGAGAGAGAGAGAGAGAGAGAGAGAGAGAGAGAGAGAGAGAGAGAGAGAGAGAGAGAGAGAGAGAGAGAGAGAGAGAGAGATATGGGGGGGGGGGTCGCCGGTGACAGTATCGGAGGGCGCGGCGTGGTTGTTGGGGTCCGCCAGACGCAGCCCCTGCGCCGCGTCCTCGGGGCTGAGCACCACAACTGCCCGGCGGCGGCGGCAGCGGCCAAGGGGCTGGCGCGCCACGTCCTTGCTTAGTATGATTAGCGGACATCACCGCCGCGGCCAGTGTAGGTTTTTCTCCCGTAATGGAGACCTGCTCGGCTACCTGTACAGGATGAATCAGGCCATTTATATTCCCGGCGGGATAATTCATTTGCCAGAGTGCCAATGGAGTTGTTTTGTATTCTAATGAGATGGCCATCAGATAGCCGGCGCCCCCGGCCGCCCTGCACGCTTCGATGGTTCAACTCGCTTCAATCGGGCAATTAGACAATCAGACAGAGTAATCAGACGTTACCTGAGGCATGACGTCACACCTTAATGAGGGCTAATTAGATAATGGCCACCTGTGTTGGTATGCGAGGCGACAGGCCGTGCACGGAGCCGCGGGGCCGCCGCGGCCTGTTACCCTGTCCTGGCCGCCCTAACTCACCCGTCGACCTTGTTGACCTCCACCCGTCACTCGGGGGCGCCGCACTTGCCCCCCCCCCCCCCAAGCCCCTACAATGCCCAGCGCCCAGCGAGGAATGAACCTGCCCCCAATATATGACAATAGTAGTGTATGATGTGGTGGTAATGATGATTATCACGATGACGATGATAATTATAGGAGTAATACATAGTAATAGTAATGATAATAATGATAATAACAATTACGATAATGATAGCAATAACTATTGTCAATGATAATGATGATGATAAAATAAAACTGATAGTGATGGTAAAAATTACACTGACAGTAATGATGAGAATATCATCATTTATGGGTTTCTTGAGGCTCATGATTATGCGTACTCAACGTTCTTGCCACTGTCTCTCTCTCTCTCTCTCTCTCCCCCTCCTCTCTCTCCCCTCTCTCTCTCTCTTCTCTCTCTCTCTCTCCCCTTTTCTCTCCTCTCTCGCTTGCTCTCGCTCTCGCTCTCGCTCTCGCGCTCGCGCTCCCCTCCCCTCCGCTCTCCCCCTCTCGCTCGCTCTCGCTCTCGCTCGCTCTCGCTCTCGCTCGCTCTCGCTCTCGCTCCCTCTCGCTCTCCTCCCCGCTCTCGCTCCCGCTCTCGTTTCCCCGCTCGCCCCTCGCTCTCCGCTCGCTCCCCGCTCTCGCTCGCTCTCGCTCTCGCTCGCTCTCGCTCTCGCTCGCTCTCGCTCTCGCTTGCTCTCGCTCGCTCTCGCTCTCGCTCGCTCTCGCTCTCGCTCGCTCTCGCTCTCGCTCGCTCTCGCTCTCGCTCGCTCTCGCTCGCTCTCGCTCGCTCTCGCTCGCTCTCGCTCTCGCTCGCTCTCGCTCTCGCTCGCTCTCGCTCTCGCTCGCTCTCGCTCTCGCTCGCTCTCGCTCTCGCCCCGCTCTCGCTCCGCTCGCTCTCGTTTCTCCGCTCGCTCTCGCTCGCTCTCGCTCTCGCTCGCTCTCGCTCTCGCTCGCTCTCGCTCTCGCTCGCTCTCGCTCTCGCTCGCTCTCGCTCGCTCTCGCTCTCGCTCCCCGCTCGCTTTTCCCCTCTCGCTCTCCGCTCGCTCTCGCTCTCTCTCTCTTTTCTCTCTCTCCCCTCTCTCTCTCTCTCTCTTCTCTCTCTCTCTCCTCTCTCTCACTTCTCTCTCCCCCTCTCTCCCCTCCCCCTCTCTTCTCTCTCTCTCTCTCTCACACCACACACACACACACACACACACACACACACACACACACACACACACCACACACACACACACTCCACACGCCCTTTAATCGCATGCCCCGACGAGTCCATCCCACACTTCATGCACCAGACACCCCCCCCCCCCCCCCACCCACTCACTAGACCCCTTCAAGCACCCCCCCTCCCCCCTTCACACTGTACTCCCCTCACCCCTCACTGGGAACACGTAACGGTACAGTACAGAGCCCCCCCATCTACCCCCCCCCCCCCCCCCCGCGTATCCTGCCCAATCGTTGAGGGCGACCACATGACACGACCAGATAAACTCTACTTCTGACGGAGGCGCTGATGGGGCCTGGCGGAGAGAGGGACGGGTCGGAGGGGGTCAGGGGTAGGGGGGGGATAGGGCCACGGTTTAGGGACTTAAAAGAGAAGACATGGTGGCCGGAGAGACGAAGGGAGGAGATCTTTGTCTGTGAGGGTGGAGGTTTGGTGGAAAGGGAGGGAGGTAGGGAAGGAGGAGGAGATGGAGGTAAACAGTTATCGTCGGCATTACAAAAGGAAAGACGTGAGGTAAAGGAGGTATCCAGAATAATGAGGAGGAGGAGGAGGAGGAGGGGGGGGTCTTCTTTCGGGTACCCTGGGAACACCCTTAACGCAGAGGAGGGGAGGGAGGCTGGGCAGGTCATGGGGACACGTTTAACTTATTCTTATATTCATCTCTTGAACGTAAATTTTAGGTTACTGTTGTTGTCTTGTGTGGTCATAGAGAAGGTGGGCTGGCGGAGGAGGAGGAGGAGGAGGAGATGAAGGAGATAGAGGAGAATAGGAATGAGGAGAATGAGAAAAGGGTTAAGATTGGAGGATAATAAGAAAGGTCACCGATTCGAGTGTTGTTATTGCTATTTTATTATCATTATTACTGTTGTCAGTACTTTCAGTTACTTATCGTTATTATCAGTGACTGTGGCTGTATTTGTAGATGCTTATTAAGTTGTAGTAGTAGTAGTAGTACCATCAATAACACTATAGTCGCCACTGCACTAATGTCGTCAGACGCCATATATTACGAATTTTAGCATCACTACAGACTTTTATGTGCCACTGAAGACAGGTACATAATATGAGCTACTGTGCATGCCTCTTTAATGGCACATACACATCTGTAGTGATCCTAACATTCGTAATATATGGCGTCTGGCGACATTAGTGCAGTGGCAACTATAGTGTTATTGACGGTAGTAGTAATAATGATTCTAGGGCCTTTAGTAGTAGTAGTAGTAGTAGTAGTAGTAGGAGTAGTAGTAGTAATAGTAATAGTAGTAGTAGTAGTAGTAGTAGTAGTAGTAGTAGTAGCAGTAGCAGTAGCAGTAGTAGTAGTAGTAGGAGAGAGGAGGAGGAGGAGGAGGAGGAGGAGCTTGACAACAACATTAATATTTTCACCTAATGGCGTTAAGTTATTTATCTATTAACCGTCCGCCGTGTTGTGCAGATCCTTAGAACACGAACCTCGAATATAAACAAACATTTACAAGGGAGGTAGGAAGAGCCCCCTGCGTGCTGGCAAGGACGTGGGGCATGGGTTGAGGTGCCCTGGGTGGGGAGGAGGGGCTGGCTGTGCAGTGGGGAGACGGGTGGGGAAGGAGGTATAGAATAGGATGTACTGAAGGGAGCGATAGGAAGAGGAGATGCAGGTTTTGGTGAGAGAGGTGAGGTGAGAAGAGTGATAGGAGTGAAGCAAGGAAGTGAGGGAATGGGTGATAAAAAAGGGATGAAAACATAGAAGAATGGAGGCAGGACGAGTGAGGCGCCAGTACACTGTTCGAAATTAAGGGTTTATGAATGGTTGAACAGAGTGGATGAGGTTTTCTTTATAGAGGTTTAGATAAGTTAGAGAGTTAAAGATAGACAGTTAAGATAGAGGTTTTAGACAGTTAGGTTTAAAATTAGATAAGAGAGATAAAATAGAGGTTTTAGACAGTTAGGGGGTTGACACAAGCTTGTCGCTATCCTCTACTGACGAAGGGTGTGTGTGAGGGAAGGGAGAGTGTAGGGGAATAGGACACATAAACCGTAGGAATGGATAGGAAGTCGAGTGTCCTGACGGGATAGCAGCGGCTGTGGTCATGTGGTACGTATTGGGGGGAGTTTGGGAGAGGCCGAGGGGGGTAGGGGTTTAGAGGGAGATCTGAACTGTATTAACCCCTTGAGACCCAGAACGTGATTTCCATTGTAATTTGGGTACCATCAGACGATTTTAGTGAATATATGCAATATTTTATAGATATGACGTGTTTAGTATCCTTGTCCACTAACTAATTTGGTATACAAAGTTACATTTCGTAATTTTATGGCTAACTACAGACGATTTTATATAGCAAAGGAATGATCTGGGCG
>JACEEZ010015098.1:342500-352500 GCA_016584305.1 Chionoecetes opilio
ACACACACACAAAGGAACAAAGGAACAAAGTATATGTAGACAGTTAACAGCCACCAAAGTGTGGATGGCGAGTAAGAAGGACCTCAAGGTTGTCATCCGAAAGCAAATCATGGAGAGAGAGAGAGAGAGAGAGAGAGAGAGAGAGAGAGAGAGAGAAGATGGCAAGGCAGTGGAAGTGTCGTTTATCAGTCACAGATACGCAGAAGTAAATATACAAGGAACTGATAGGGAAGTGAATGGAGGGATTGGCGCGTCAGATATTCACGACCCGAACATGATCCGCTGGCAGGGTGAGGTTGAGACGCGATCCGCTCGTTGGTCTTGACAGCGACACTTTTATTTTCTGGGTTTTTTTTACATACTTTAGAACGACCTCCACGCAAGATGATTTTCAAAACTAACTCACCTGTTTAAGTCTATGAGAGATATATGAGAGAGGTTCGTCCTTATATTACCTGGCGGGAAGAAGTATTGGATGCATCTGTGTGTGTGTGTGTGTGTGTGTGTCCTGTCGTGGGAAGTGTCCTTGGCTTGTTAGCTCATTATTGTGCCCGGCAACACCAACGCGACTGAGGACTTGGCTTGTTTTGTCCTCCTCCTCCTCCTCCTCCTCCTCCTCCTCTCGGTCTTTTTTTGTGTATGTAATTATCATCCTTTGATTAAAAGTTCCTTGCAAGTGAAGAAATAAATATGAACAGATATTAAATTTGTGTTTGATGTTTTAAATGTTTTTTTCCACGAGAGAGAGAGAGAGAGAGAGAGAGAGAGAGAGAGAGAGAGAGAGAGAGAGAGAGAGAGAGAGAGAGAGAGAGAGAGAGAGAGAGAGAGAGAAAAAAAAAACCCCACCAATAACCAGCACAATAAAAACAAACACACAACTTAAAATAAAAACTTAAACTAAAGTTTTTCACTTTAAATTCTAAAATTTAATTTTAAAACTAACTTTCAACTAAAAACTTTAAGAAATTTAAAAAAATCTATATGCGTTGAACAGATCTTAATTTTATTATTCTAGCAAAAACTACAATCTTTTCTTTAAAGAATAATGAGAAAGTTGAACAAAAATTAGAAAATTTGAAAAATGGGAAAAAATAATTGTAAAATGTATAAAAAGCTGAGATAAACAAAGTTTGTTATAATTGGTTCGCTGCGAGGGCTGTGTTGGTTGAAGGTATAGTCAGGTTCACTATGTCAATAAATTAAATTTCGTTCAGAATCATGGTAGATTAGCAAACCTATACATTTTTGGAAAGGTCATAGCATGAGGAATCCGAAAAACAATGTTTGCATTTGCGGAGATACCGGCATGGCGGCCATTTTGGATTTTCAAAATGGCCGCCATAAAATACATATTTGGCCGTATTTCTGCCTCTAATCACCCTAAAAACTTTTTAAAATATGCTAATCCTATGTTTTCAGGGACAAGGAATCCAATGAAAGTATCGAATAAGTGTTATGGAGAACAGTAATACAAGAATAAAAGATTTTAACTTGCAAAAATCTGTCTTTATATTCGCGAAAGTGGCATAATGAAATACATGTTATAATTGTTAACAGGCAGTTAATAACGTCAAGATGTGTCAATTATTCATATCATCTTAGACAGGCATTCAATGACACCACAATGACATACACAAACAGTCAGCAGCAGCATACATGTATGCTGGCAATCATTAACATCAAATATAGGTATCCAACGACACCAAACATACACTGGCAGTCGGTAACATAATAGCACTGGCAGTTAGTAACATCAAACTTATAGCTAGTAAACGACAGCAAACATACACTGGCAGTCTGTAACATACACACATGTTTACAGAATATGCCATTTAGAGTTCATCTTCACTGTCCTGTGTGTCATAGCCGACAATACAGTCCGCATCGTTTTCACAGTCCGTTCCACACAAGCAAAGGTCGGTGCAAGTTAAGTCATTTCTTCTACATGAGCACCTCTGAGTTGAGCAATTAGCTTTACAATGACATCTGACTAACTCGACAATAGCCTGTGGTGCTGGTAGAACTTTGGTGGTGATAGGTAGTATGTGACCTTTGTCGTCCTGATGGTAGCCATGTTTGAGTGGGTCAAACAGCTGTTGCCACATGACGGTGGTCTGGCACCAAACTCTACTCTGTACTCGCACACGTTCGATATGCTCCTCAAGGGCACCAGTTGTTGGTGGCAACTTGTTACTTTCTGCCAGATGTTTGCAAAACAGATGCCATCTGAGGTCAGGGATACTTGCGATCTGAATACCTTTTGGGCAGTACGTTAAGCATACAAAGCTGGCCAATATGTCTTTCACCTCCTGCGTTAGATCGTCGTCCTGTGGTAGTTTCATTAGTGCTTTGACTACGTTCCTTTCAGCCTTGATGTAGTGTTGAAACCATTTCGTTTTACCTACTCCTGAGAATCGACCGACATTGTCTGCCCCAGTGAATGCGTGGAATACAGGTAACGCTGTTGCCTTGTCTCTTCCTAGCACTCTCCAGATCGGCCCTACCTCCACCATGCCTGATACCATGGCCATGGATGTGTGTTTGCAGAGCTTGTCATAGGCGGCAACAGCCAGAACTAGGACGTCTGTATCTGGGGTGAAGAAGACTAGCTGTGCTTCAGGATAACGTTGGGATGCGGCTACTGCTAAGCTGATCATCAATGTGTCAGCTTCCTCGTGGTTGTTTGGGTCAAACTGCATGCTCTGGTTGCTTCTAGTATGGCCCGATGCTGACGTGATGATTTACTTAGAGGAGTCTGCGTTATATTCCAGTGTCGCCTCAGCAAGGTATATGGTTAGATCAGCTTTCGTCTTTTCGTGAGATAGGAAGCGGCCCATTGGTATATGTTTGATGTTTGTATCATCTGCAATCTGGTATTGAACAGGGTCCTTGCCTTGTCGTCGTTTCTCTCTGGTTTTCTGCTTCAATGAGTCTGCCTTGTATGTGTCGAACACCAGGATAATCACGTCGGATCCTGCTGTCATGTTCATAAGGCGGTCGTTGAAATGATGACCGAGATCTTTGACTGTGGTGATTGTCGCTGGTTTCTTTGTCATCTTCTGGACGAGCACCATTCCATCAACAGCAGCAATTTTCGTAGATGGTGAGTATCCAGCTTGTAGTATCTCACATCGAGTGCGTGGGCATCACTGGGTGAGATTGCATTGTTTAACCTTGTCATCAGCACCGGGTTTTGGGTAATGTGTATTGCTTGCTTAAGTGCCTTCCCAGAGTTTCCAGTTCGAACTGTGAAGAGACGCTGGCCGTCATCCACTTGACAGAAGAAACATTGATCTTTGGACAAAGGTTCTGTTGCAGATCGTGTGAATGTTGTTGATATGCCTGGTGTGCTTGGTTCCATTTCTGAGCTTGTTCTTTTATGTCCACGTTTTTTTACTGCATACGTTCCTGTGGACATGGAATGTTCAAAGCGTTCCCTCGCTCGCTGCAAGGATATCTGATTGGTGGCGTCAGAATAGCAACTTCGATGCCACATTGCTTTATTTTCGAGCATTGTTTGTTGTGTGGATTCGTTGAGACGTCTTTGGATAGTAACGTATTCTCCATCCTGTAGGCTGGCTCTGTCTGCCACTACGTCCAGTAGTTTCTGGTAGGATTCTGTCCTGGGATTTAGAACAACAGTCCCTTTATTAGCGTTTTTCTCCTGACAGAGGATACACAGTCTACAGGCTCCTTGGACGTGCTCAAAGACAACTTGCTTCCACCACGATCTTCAGTCATAATGAGACATGCACTGAAAATACAGAAGAAAGAACCACCATGATATACACCTCCACCAACATAGTTAATATATGCTATATATTAATGGATTTTTTTTTGTTTCAATGACAATATTTCCTAAAAAAAAACCAAGTGTTACAGTTAGAAGTCTGGTTATGTCACCAATGGATTCCTTGTCCCTGAAAACATAGGATTAGCATATTTTAAAAAGTTTTTTGGGTGATTAGAGGTAGAAATACGGTCAAATATGTATTTTATGGCGGCCATTTTGAAAATCCCAAATGGCGGCCATGCCGGTATCACCGCAAATGCAAACATTGTTTTTCGGATTCCTCATGCTATGACCTTTCCAAAAATGTATAGGTTTGCTAATCTACCATGATTCTGAACGAAAAAACATAGTGAACCTGACTAGTAGATCCCGCTTGCCCCACGCGGAGCCCAGACGCCCCTCGGGATGCCTCAGTCCCTCAGGCCTTGCTGCCCAACGGGTGCTGTGAGCCAAGCGGTCAAAGGCTCTGTGTCAAGGGTCACACTTGGCCTTTGTGACACAGCCTTCAGACACTGAGGGTTTCCGCTCAGTGCTGAGTCATCGTCACAGTCACTCACTGACTCACGGCTTGATTGGCGGGGAGGCAGTTAGCAACATCGAATTTCCCATAAACAGCGATTTAACATAAAATATTACAACAAAGAAGGAAAGTAGAGAGTGCATGCACATTTTGAATATAAAGTAAAATTTGCTTCACTGATTTAAATTTGGCATTGATGAAAATATATCTGAACGAAAGGCTTAAAACTAACTATTTTAAAACCAGTAAGGGAATAGCAAGCAAAATTTTATAAACACAGCTATTAAAACTTAGTTATCAAAATGTGATTACACTAATTTCACATGATAAATTCATATAACGAGAAAACAGTGTTATTGCATTAATAATAAGTACGAGTATATATATATATATATATATATATTGGATAAGTGCAGCAAATACTATGTATTGATGAGATAAAGATAATGAACAGAAGGAGCGTGAGCGTATCAATGCTAATGGTGTGTGCCTTGCTTTGAAGGAGGCAGAGTTTGAGTTCCTACATAATGAAGCACGCCATTATGTGTGCCTCACTCAACTGTGTTGTTGTTGTGCAGCAGCTGCAGTGCCTGAATCAGGGCAGCCAGGCGAGGACGCTCCTCTGGGTCGGGCCGATGGGCAGCCCGCAGCTTGGCCCAAAGGACGCGCTGTCCCTCGCACGAGCACTCCACGTCCTGGCTCCGTCGCAGCACCACTCTCATGAACTCGGCCAGACTCTACACTTCAGAGGCCTCACAGCACGGGTGAGTGTTACGTTTGAGCTCCGGCGCGACCCACGGCAGACGCTTCTTATGGTAGAGGCCGTAGGTGCCCACCTCGCATGCCAGGCCGGCATCCATCACGGTGGCCACCGGAACACTGTTCTCGACCCGCACACAAATGTTGTTGTCCTTAAGGTCGCTGTGAGCGTAGTCTTGTTCAAGCAGTCGTTGTAGCGTCTGGGCTACTTGCAGGAACACGCTGATCACCTCACCAAAGTCTGGGTTTCTGCTAAAATAAGCGTGAGCGGTTATGTCAGCATAGTATGTCATTAACTGGCGGGTCTCCACCAGTAAGCTCTGCGGAAGACAAAACTCAGGGTTATTTTGTGTTGAAGTGGGAGAGGAGAGGGTAAATAGGGGAGTAGTTATGTGCTGCAGTAAGGTGGAGGGGGGAGAGAGAGAGAGAGAGAGAGAGAGAGAGAGAGAGAGAGAGAGAGAGAGAGAGAGAGAGAGAGAGAGAGAGAGAGAGAGAGAGAGAGCGCGCGCACATATAACACACACCCAACCATTAAGTAATACTAATGAGAATACATTATGCACTTTGAGGTTTCGTATGAATATTCATCTTTATAATATCTAGTCATAGACCACTGTATACCGCTGTATACAGTGGTCTATGATCTAGTACATGAACACAATGAATAAAAGTCAAAGAAATAATACTCACGTAAAAATAAATGCAAAATGGAATGTATGTATGAATTAATGAATGTGGAAAGATAATGAATGAATAAATCGATGAATGTCAAGAAAATGAATGATATGAATAAATACAGATACTCTTGTGAATGTAACAAGTAAGAATAAAAGTAAGGGGCAGAATGACTTGTCCCAAACCCACGAGATCGAGGCCTTGTCTTGTTCCAATGAAGTCTGTGCTAAAAAGGATAGAAAAAGAGACAAAGAGAGATTTGAAGGGAGGAAAACAGACCGACAGACACGGGGGGGGGGGGGGGGGGCAGACAGACAGACATGGGGGGGGCTGAAGGGAGGGAAACAGACCGACAGACGGGGGGGGGGGGCTGAAGGGAGGGAGGGTAGCAATAAAGATAAAATATAAGTATGACATCACAAAAATTACGGTCCATAAAAACACCGGATCGGACCGGATCTGAGCAGTAAACACCGGATCGGAGGGGCGAATAGGGCCAAAGGGGTTTTAATAGCGTCTAAAAAGAGGATATATACATGACATTAGGCGTAGTTGTATCATAGTTTATCAAATATCGATATTAAGAGATAACTTGTAACACGGGCATTTTATATTGAACA
Organism: Chionoecetes opilio; assembly: GCA_016584305.1. Lineage (NCBI taxonomy): Eukaryota > Metazoa > Arthropoda > Malacostraca > Decapoda > Majidae > Chionoecetes > Chionoecetes opilio. Next base: position 348,868 of record JACEEZ010015098.1, read on the forward strand.
GCGATCTCTCAGATGCAACTCAGATTCAAACCGCAAATTCAGTTTCTCAAATTGTTCACAAACCATTCGCCAGGTGTCAGCACGTGACGAGCAGCAACTGGGTTTGAGCAGATCTCTATTTTCCGCTATATACCTATGTGTTGTGAACTAAAATTGCAATTAAATTAATTGATCTTGGAACTGATATGGAACTGTTGTAACCAGGACTCAAGATCACACAGAGGTGTCAAGAGTATGGGTAGCAATTATCAACTGAGCAACTAGGAGTGACCAGACTTCTATTTTCCGCTGCCCACAATAATAGCCACAAAGAAAAGTGTCAATTGCAATTCACATTATATATACAGAGCGTGGAGTAGGAAACATTATCAGTCTCTGATTTACATTGAACACACAACTTGTAAAGTTAATGTTAAAGCAACAAAATGTCTCACTGTATCACTCGAAGGAAAGCCGCTTTTGCGCAGTACCCTTGTACACAGTGCAAACAAGAATGTCTATCTAACTGTATAGAATGTAGCAGTTGTACTGCCTGGGTGCATAACAAATGTGTACCTTTGTCACGTGCCAACATCGTACTCTGGGAGGATGATGCATTGTAGTTCCACTGCCCAAAGTGTGTGAAGGTGGATGGCGCTTTCTCTTTTGAGATATGCTTGTCAAAGTAGTTCTTCTATTTAGGCAAAAGTCTTCTTTCTTCCTGGGTTCTATTTTGCAATTATTATTCATAGTTTCTTCTATCTGCAAACATAAAACGATTATTAGCCAATTTATATTATGACTCTTAATTGATTATCCTGACTTAGATGACAAGCAAAATGCCAGGCAAAAATGCTTGCATACATTGTATTTATTGGCAATTTATATTTTACGACCAATCGATTTCTTTACTTCAATTAGAAGAGAGAAGGAAACTCGAATGTGCACCCATAAAACTATTGACCTTCACCTTGATATAGCGAGCAAAAATAAAATATTGCAACTTTTGAAGATAACGGTCGAATCAAACAATTTTTACATCATTTTCGATCTAATTATGGTTATAATTAAGGGTATTAACCCCACAAAACTGTCGCCCAGTGCCTTAAAATGCTTAATGTCCCTCATTTGGCCATTTTATAGCTCCGATCCGGTGTTTACTGCTCCGATCCGGTGTTTTTATGTACCGGATCCCATAATATTATATTATTAAAAATGATGGCAAATACATTAAAGTAGTCAATATGCCAAGTACTTATATTGGAAGGAGTAAGAATAAAACATCGGTTGATTGCTGTATACAGAGTGTAAGTTTCTGCTTTGGCATGCAAGTAGTGTTGGTCCGCTACTTCCCTCAAGCAGGATTGAACGCAATCAACTCAAAGGATCGAATCTCAACACGAAAGAATAAGAACACAACATTTCATTATTTACACCACATGCACTAAAACTTTAACCTTTCAGTACAAGACAAGAAAACAAGTTCAGTTATTGCTACATAACAATGAACAATCCTTCACATCCATCATACTTATTTATCTATTTTTTTTTTTACTTTTTTAGTCAGTTTTTATATTTTTATTTATTAAACTTTTTTTGGTCTGTGAGTTTTTTTCTTAATTTTCTCCGCCATGAAGTGTGAGGGCGTGGTGCGCGGGGCCTCTCAGCGGAGCGGGGCAGCGGGGCACCGACGGGACCCATCCTGCCGACGGGAAGGCTGGGACGCACTGCTCCGGGGGCCTCCCTGACCCTTCCCCATCCCCCCGCGGGACTGACAGCGGGGGGAGGGTGAAGGGGCGGAGGAATGGGGGGCAGGCTTGGGTGGGGGTGAAGGTTTAGGTGAGGAAGAGGAGGAGGAGGAGGGGGAGCAGAAGAATGAGGGAGGGGGCGGCACATAGAGGGGCTATGCGTCGGCGACCTTGGTGGTGGTGAGGGACAGGTCGATGTGGTTGGGGAAGTCCCGCAGGATGTCCCGCACGGTGCTGACGGCCTTCAGGTCGGTGTCGTGGCCCATGTGCTTCCTGAAGGAGGCGACGACCAGCCACGAGTCCTTCTCCCTGAGCCGCGTCACGTAGTCCAGGAAGGTGAGGGCGTGGTAGGCACAGCTCCTGAAGCCCCGCCGCTGGAAGTCTGCCCGCACCACCGTCACCTACCGCTCGCCGATGTGGTGGCGGCGGCAGAAGGTGGCGAAGGGCGGGAACGGCGTCGTGGACCGGGGGTCGAAGTAGAGGTAGCGGCCGTCGCCACACCGGAACAGCGACACCACGTGGTGGTAGACGCTGATCTTGACGGCGCACAGCAGGCCTCTACCGCGGCCCAGGGCCCCGTGGCCGGCCCACTCTTCGGCGTCCATCATCACCTCCACGCAGCGGCCCAGCGGACGCGGCGTGTCCCGTACGATGGTGGTGACGTCGGTGCTCTTCAGCATGCGCACGTCCTCCACCAGGCGGCGGGTACGCTCGTCCGCGCCGGCACTGCTGGATGCTGGTGGTGGCGATGCTCTCTGGGTTGTCTTGGTTGTCTGGGTTGTCATGGTGGTCATGCTTGCAGGGCGAGGGTTGCTGTGTGCTGGGAAGGCTTGAGAGGCGCTTCGATGCATCGTGCTCCTGAAGGCGTCGCCACAACAGGGTAGCCAGATTTAGGATAACCAGCTTGGAGTAAATGGATTGATCAACATGACCAAATAAGGGACAGACATCGGAGGTCACGTGACACAGCTTGGAGTTAAGATAAAGATGCAGTGTTCCTAGATCCAAGTCGAGGCGCCACTGTTGGTTCCAAGATGTAAGGACAAGTAGTGCCCTTAGCGTGACGCGGGAACCACGCACCTACAGGCTGCTGCCATAAGGGCGAAGGTGGGGCGGAGCGGATGCATCCCTCTGGAGTGTAATTCTAAGTGTTGTTATTACTACTGTAGCAGAAGTTACTGTTACTGTTAGCAGCGTAAAAAGTATGATGCTCTCAAAGACAACCTGAATGGCTTTGCATACGTCTCTCTCTCTCTCTCTCTCTCTCTCTCTCTCTCTCTCTCTCTCTCTCTCTCTCTCTCTCTCTCTCTCTCTCTCTCTCTCTCCTGGAAAGGGAGGTTCCTCTCCCTTCTGCTCCTCCTTCTCCTGCTCCTCCCCTTCCTGCTCCTGCTCCTCCTCCTCCTGCTCCTCCTCCTGCTCCTCCTTCCCCTGCTCCTCCTCCTCCTGCTGTTTTACGTTTTTTTTTCTTCCCTTCGTGGCAGCCTAGGAAGGATGGGGAGGAGACTTCGGCTTTACTATCCATGTCCTACTTTAGATAAGATTGCATAGTTTACCAGTTTACCACCAAGTCTCGTAAAGATGGACAGGTCTGATGCTGTTTGTTTTTCCCTTGTATTCTTCATCCTCCACCTCCACCTGTCATCTCCACCATCCACCACTGTCATCTCCTCCACCTCCACCACTGTCATCTCCTCCACCTCCGCCACTATCATCTCCTCCACCTCCACCACTGTCATCTCCTCCACCTCCACCACTGTCATCTACACCTTCACGACCACTATCACCTGTTCCTCTATTGCTCCTTCTCCCTCTCTATCTTTAGTTCACTCTTCTCGTCCTAAGTAACATCGTCGGGGGAGGGAGGGGGTGGTTACAGGCTGCCAACCCTTCCCCCTAACCAACGTAA
>JACEEZ010015098.1:355000-360000 GCA_016584305.1 Chionoecetes opilio
GTAGTAGTATCATTTGTATTAGCAGTGGTATATAGTGTTATAGTGCGACGTATTGGTTTAACTTTTTCATTACTTAGGTATGTCGGTTACCTGTACACACCAGAACAAGTACATTATTTTACCTTTTCGGGCACCTTTCTCCTCATTTTTTGATAGTGTAAGACAATCAAACCAAGACTTGATCACAAAGAATAGGGACAATGACTACTTCTACTGCCACCCCTGCTACTACTACTACTACTACTACTACTACTACTACTACTACTACTAGTATTACTGCTACTATTACTACTACTAGTACTACCACTAGTACTACCACTATTACTACTACTACTACTACTACTACTACTACTACTACTACTACTACTACTACTACTACTACTACTACTACTTTTTACTACTACTACTACTACTACAATATACCTCCACCGCCTCTTTATTTGCGGCGGGTACGCCATAGCCCCACCTCGCTATTGACTGTGGCATCCAACCTTACAACTACCCCTAAAAATACATACATTTACTAACTAACTACCCCTAAATTTACAAACCTATCTATTCCTAACCTATCCACCCTTATCCCACTCTCTACCAATGTGGCCTCGCAATCGAGGTCACCTATGTCCGTGTTAGAGGGAGTGGAGTATCTCGTACCCCTGAGACACAGGAGGCAGACCGGAGCAGGGAGAAGGAGAGGGCGGACACCTCATCCAGGCGGCGACGGAGCTCCTTGGCTGGTGCTTCTTTACTGACATCAAGTCAGCTAGTCTTGAGTAGAAGCTCCTAGCCTTGGGGGCCATGCCGCCAGATGTGGTGAAGACCAGGGGCGTGAAGGTACCATGGTCGACTTGCAGGATCCTATCGCCATAGGCCCTTATCTTCTCCAGCTCGTTCCTGTGGTGGACAGCCTCGAGGGAGAGCTCACGATGGGAGGCGGCCATCGGGTCGAAGACCCGGATGTCCAAAAAGGTCCGCTGCCTCTGGTCCAGAATCCCGAGCACAGATGTCCACGCGAGCCTCAGGGGCGGTATTGGCTGTCCTGTACCGCAGGAGTTCCCCATCTAGAGGCAGAAGGGTTGGCTCGGTGGAGACGTCGTGGCACACCTCCCTGAGCATGCTGGCTGTCAGGTCCCTCACCTCGTCGTGCCTGATACACACGAATCCCCCCTTTTTGCACGTCATGGTGTGGTCTACGGTGTTGGGGGATCCACACACACAGGTGTTGGGGAGTCCTTCCACTGGCCAGCCGTACCTCAGAGCAACGGCATCGACAAATTCTTGTTTGTTGAGGTTGAAGCCCTTTGCTCTGATTGGTAGTGATGTTAGCCAGTTGGACGCTCCCGTCTCCTGTGCGATGTGGATTTTTCTCACGGTGTCTGGATGCAGGATGGTCGAAAGGTGTTCAAGGCTGGGTCTTCTGCCCTTGCTGCCTGTCTCGTGAGAATCGTTTCTTTTGCTCAGCGATCACACTTTGGTCGATTTCACCTTGTGCGTCCTGAGCGATGATCATATCCGTGAGGGACCTGGTAAGGTTGATGGAGTTGAGGTTCTCCACCTCAGCCACCTTCTCAGGAGAGGTGATTCCCATCCCGCCTAGTCTTGGAGGGAGTTCGAGCAACGCCCTCGCGTCATTCCCCGGGACGGGAGATCTCAGTAACGCTGGTATGAAGGTGTTCTTTATAGATTCCTCCAGCGGTCTGAGGAGAGGGCTGATGTCCGGGATGGTGCGCAGACGAAGTTCAACCGATGTTGCAGGCCATGCGTGTATGCCGCGTAGGCTGCGTGAGGCTCGGTCTTGGCCATGGCTGACAGGACATCGACCTCGTGCACCCACTCAGACACTTTCTCTCCGACGTACTCCTTCTTATACTCCTCTGTTCCAATAACAGCACCCAAGTGCCGCTGTCCTTCCTTCGTTACCACAACTCCACTGCCACTGAAGATGTTTACAGCCCCGTCATAGTGCTCTGGCTTGACGATGAGGAAGGATTTAGCGGCGTTGGGTGTGCATCCTATGGTAGGGCCATTGGCCTGTATTAACCCCCACCAGTGGCTTAGGTCCTGTAATTTGCCGGCCCCTGACAGGTCGTCAGCATATGCCACCTGCTTCACCTTGGTTTTTTCAAACGCAATCACGTCTTGAAGGACTGACATGCCAAGGGCGTACATCGCCATGGCCACTGGGTCACCTTGAGTTGTTCCTTCCCTTGACTCTAACACCCTAGCCTTATTGCTACCACTCCTATTTACATATAAATTAGAGGGTTCACTATAAGTGTTATCGGCGTATGTAGCCAGGGAAGGACACTTGATTTTTATATTATGAAGCATTGTTTTTCTGTTGATGGAGTTTAAACGCGTTTTTTTGCGTCCACTAACAGAACCGCTTCACAGTCTTCTTGGGGGGAAGATCTCCCTCATGGCGTGGATGGCTGCTTCCCCTCCTGCCTGTTGCCCTGCGCATACCTGGAGGTTCCCGCCGCCTTCCTCACATCCTCCTTGACGACAGCCATGATGCATTTACCCACGACGCGTCGTATGACTTCGCCAATGCCAATGGGTCTGCATCCTGGCTTCTTGTCCAGGGGAATGAGGCGGCAGGCTGTGAAGGCGTCGAGATGGTGACAAGTGGTGGTGGCAAGTTTCCTTGCTAGTGCTGCGAGAGCACTGCAGAGGTCACTAGCGCCACTGCCACAAATGGTGCTGCTCAGCAGGCGACGCCACCCTCTCGCGTCCAGGCCTGAGGGACCAGCATTGCCATGTGTCTGGAGGGATTTCTTCCACACCATTTCCCCCGGTGATCATCTCGTTTAAATGACACTTGTTCGGGGGTATGTGCATGCCCTGCAGTCTGAGTCCGGTTAAGTCGCTGGGAGGAGGATGTTTTTCCTCCAGCTGTCTGATGGTTTCCCTTGTGAGGGGCAACACATCGCCGGACTCATTTCCGTTGAGAGCCCGCAGTGCCGATGACACGTTGCCTTGTCGCATCCTGTCGGCAAAGCTACGGGGTTTATCCTCTTCTCTGTGACGGTTGATGGAGGGTCTCAGCAGTCTCTTCTGTATGGCCCTGGCCTCCTCCAGGAGCTCGTCTCGTTTGTTTTCAAGCCACAGTTCCACTCTTCTTGAGACTGCCTTTACGTTTTCACTTGTCTTGCTCTTCTTGTGTGTCTTTTGAAAGAAAAGCTTTGGCAACAGAAGGAGCAGTTTGAGGGCAAACGGTGATAGAGGCGTGTCGAGGTTGTAGTAGTTGAGGAGGGCAGCCATTTCCTTGGTGATTTTGGTGGTGGCCAGGCATTTTGGTGGTTCAAAGAGGTTGCTTGTAGACCATCCAGCTAGCTCGCGGTAGGTGTCGCCCACCCATATGGTTGTTTCAGCCTCTGTCAGATCCTTCCATATGGCGTTCACTCTCCGGTTTTCATTTCTTGCCCCTCCAGGGTTGGGTGGTGGCGGTGGCAGTGTCGGTGGCGGTACTACCACTATTACTACTGCTACTTTTACTACTTCTTCTTCTACTACTACTACTACTACTCCTACTACTACTACTACTACTACTACTACTACTACTACTACTACTACTACCACCTTCCCTACTACTACTACTACTACTGTTGTTACTACTACCACCACAACTACTAGTATACCAATTGTACTACTACTACTATTACTACTACCTTCACTAATACTTCTACCTTCATTACTACTACTACTACTACTACTACTACTATTACTACTACTACTACTACTACTACTACTACTACTACTACTACTACTACTACTACTACTACTACTACTTCTACTACTACTACTTCTGCTACTATCCTGCTCTTCCTCCTCCTCCTCCTCTACCTCATAATCATCATAATTTTTATCAATTTCTGCAATGATAAGAAGAAGGCCAGGTCATTTTGAAGTAACAGTTGTCTGTGATCACATTCATCCTTTATCAGATCCTTCCGAAACGCTAAGAACGGAAATTAACTAGATGTATTTATACGGGTTCAACTGACGGAATTTTATGGTCGAGATTCCAGCCATATAATAGATCATTTAATTCCAGGAGCAATACTTAACCCCTTCACGCCCAGATCTTTCCTTTGCTATAAAAAAATTGTGTGTTGTCGAGCCATAAAATTACGAAAACTAGCTTAATATATCAAATTAGTTAGTCGACGAGGATATTTAACAGGTTATATCGATAAAATATTGCTTATATTAACTTGAAAACGTCTAATGGTAGTCAAATTACAATGGAAATTACGTTCTGGGTCTCAAGGGGTTAATTACATACAGCTGCTGCCCACGAGGAAATTACCAAGAATACCATCACATTGTCACATATACAGGTACCAATGAAGTAAAGGTTATCACATCAAAAATCCTTCTAGCTAAATACTCGTGCTAAGAAGTTATGGAAATATATACAATTCAGAAACATTATCCTATCTGGTATTCATCCCAGGATCAACGCAAAGCATAGCCACCATGACAAGACGTTTAACACCAATTAACGTTTTCTTAACCTTTCTGACTGTTTGAGCTTGTAAGACCATTTTTATAACCTCCTCCCTTCCCGTCACCCTCACCTTTACCATTCATTCCTCTCTGTGTCCTTCCCTACCACCACCACCACCACTACCACCACCACCACTACCACCACCACTACTACCACCACCACTGACACTTTTGGTGTCATTATTGATGAAAATCTGAATTGGAACCTTCATATAGATAGCATATATTAAAAACTCTCTAGAATGTGTGGTATATTGTATAAAGTCCGTAATTATCTAACAGCTGAAGCCATGATAAGTATCTACTACACCCTGTGTTACCCCCATCTCATTTACTGTGTGCCTATATGGGCTTGTACTTGGCCTTCTTTCCTAAGAAAATTAAAAGTAATACAAAACAAAAATTTTAGATGCATCTTTTTTATGGGTAAATTTGATTCAACAGCTTCTTTATATTCAGACAATAAACTTCTTGATTTTTTTAATATT
>JACEEZ010015098.1:362500-365000 GCA_016584305.1 Chionoecetes opilio
TAGGGATATGGCAAGTGTGGTGTCATAATAGGCTTTACAGTGTGCTGAAGGACCTGAGTAACTCCAGTTTTTTGTGTGTTAGAGCCTACACTTCCTTCTCTTCCTCTTCCTCCTCCACTTTTTTTTTTTTCGTCGTTGTTGTTGTCTTCTTCTTTTTCTTCTTCATCTTCCTTTTTCTCAATCTTTTCTTCTTTTCTATTTTTTCTTTTCATTTTTCTTTCTTTTTTCTTCTTTTTCGTCGTCTTCGTCATCTTGGTCTTCTTCTTTTCCTCCTCCTCCTCCTCCTCCTCCTCCTCCTCCTCCTCCTCCTCCTCCTCCTCCTTTGTGTTTCCTTTGTATTCCTTTGTATTTTGTATTCCTCCTCAACCACCTCCTCCATACCCTCAAAGAGCCCTTAACAATATCGAGAAGGGTAACCACTGACCCCTTGTTCCCAACACCTTATTTAGCCTCCCCTTCCCCTCCCCCTACATCTTGTCACATGAATGAGCTACCTCCCCACACTCCCCCTTCCCCTCTCATCCCCTCTTGAATCAATTACCCCTTAACCTTTCCTCCCCCACCCCTTCCCCCTGGCTCCCCTGCCCTCCCCCTCTCGCGTCCCAGCAAGCACTGAGGACCTTCAAGGGAGCCGACGTGTTTATGTATTCCCTATGAGGGTTGCCCGCTGGAGGGTTTGCCACTTCGGAAGTTGTCAAGTATCACAGGACACTTGGAGGAGGACGTGGTTTGTGAGAGTGATGTCACGCCAATGCTGTTTACTCTCTCTCTCTCTCTCTCTCTCTCTCTCTCTCTCTCTCTCCTCTCTCTCTCTCTCTCTCTCTCTTCTCTCTCTCTCTCTCTCTCTCTCTCTCTCTCTCTCTCTCTCTCTCTCTCTCTCTCTCTCTCTCTCTCTCTCTCTCTCTCTCTCTCTCTCTCTCTGAATATCATTATAATTGCCCCCATGTGTCCAGGTATTATTATCATCCTCTCCTCCCCCTGAATTATTGAACAGGTAGGGTTGCGTCGCCTTCATCCCTCACCTTCACCCGCTCATTTGTCTTGTGCTTCTATTCATATGTGTGGCTCGTGTTCCCTTATCGCCGCGCCCACGTGTTCTGTGTGTCCTGGGCTATGTACGTACCTCGCTTGTTGTAGCCTGTGTGTGTGTGTGTGTGTGTGTGTGTGTGTGTGCTTTCTACGCCTGTATCCTTGTCCTTGTGTTTAAATTGTGTTTGGACTTCTCTTTTTCTCTTTTTTGTGAGGGGAATTTTGTTTGTTTCACTATCTTTGATTGTGTTTATTCCTCTATTGCATCCCTTCTTTGTTTCCTAGTGCCTTCACGTCCCTTTTTCACCTTCCTTTATGTGTGTGTCAATGTGATTGGGCATTTTTTCATATGTGTATATTTATTTGTCTGTATCTGTCACGTTTTTGTGTCCCTATGTATCCCTGATTTACTTATTGTTTATGTTTCTCTTATTGTCTTCAGGTGATTATTATGTGGTGTTCCCCTTTTGTCTTCTCCATCTGCTTGGTCACGTTCCTGTAGCGTCCTCGTGTTGACCTGTGTTGCGTGACCTGGAATGGGTGGCTGTCAGGAGGGGTCAGCTGGTCCGTGTTTCGTCGAAGTCATTGATTCTCCCTTCGTGTTAATCTCCACCTTGTCATTCTCTCTCTGTGTGCTGGAGGAGATTAATTCAGGCTTCCTTTGTGGGGTTGTTGTTGCTTAAAGGAGTAGTGTCGTGACGCAGTGTTGGAGCCTTCATTGATATTCATTTCAGAGACTTCACACCCTCATTCCTTGCTCCAGTTTAAAGTCAGATTATTTCTACGTAAAAAAAAATAGCGATGCATTAGTTATTAGTTAAGTCACGTACCTACCTATGTCTGTCTGCCATGAAGTCACTCACTGGAATAAACGTTAAAGTGTGTGTGTGTGTGTGTGTATGTGTGTGTTTGTTTATGTGTGTGTATGTGTGTCATTCACCATGGTCTTGTCCACGCGAGACGGACACGCGATCGCCAGTTTCACCCTCCCGGAGCGAGCTTGGAGCTCATTATTACCGATCTTTGGGTAATGTTGGGACCTCACACCACACACACCCATCCCCTTGGTCAAGGGGGACAGTAACCGCCCGACTTTTTCAGTGAAAAATCCCCGGGAGCAGTGAGGATTCGAACCGGCTAACCACATAATGGCGCACCAACGTTCTTATCCACTTGACCATCGTGGCGGCAATCGTGTGTGTGTTTGTGCGTGTGTGTGTGTCTGTGTATGTGTGTGTTTATGTGTGTGTGTGTGTGTGTGTGTGTGTGTGTGTGTGTGTGTGTGTGTGTGTGTGTGTGTGTGTGTGTGTAAGAGAGAGAGAGAGAGAGAGAGAGAGAGAGAGACAGGCGTGGAATAAAACATAGGCAAGAGGTGACAAACAACAACAGGATGTGGCGAAAGGGACGGAAGCAATTGTTTTATTTCAATATTTTCCTTCTTTCTTTTTCTTCTTCTTCCACTTGACCACCA
>JACEEZ010015098.1:367500-377500 GCA_016584305.1 Chionoecetes opilio
AGCCGCCGGAAGCTGGGAAGTCATCTTGTGGCGGGCAAGGGAGAGGAGCTGAGAGAGAGAGCGAGAGAGAGAGAGAGAGAGAGAGAGAGAGAGAGAGAGAGAGAGAGAGAGAGAGAGTACTGATTAGGAAGGGTATTATTATTATTACGTATTGTGTGTGTGTGTGTGTGTGTGTGTGTGTGTGTGTGTTTGCGTGTGTGTGTGTGTGTGTGTGTGTGTGTGTGTGTGTGTGTGTGTGTGTGTGTGTGCTGTTGGGTAAAGTTGAGTTGCTGGCTTTTCATTTATTGTGTATATTATGAAAAAAACTGAAAATGATAATAATAGTAATAATAAGATAGAATAATAGATATAATAAGATAGAATAATAATAGAAAATAATAATAAGATGAATATCACTGATCTTCTTTTCCTTTTTGTTCGGCTTACATATGCATCCATCGTCACATCTCGCCGGCTCATCTAAAACTTCATTGTGATGACGAGAAAACTTCATATTTGATCATCATAACAACAAGGCAGCAATAGTTCGGTCCTTATTTAACCCCTTGAGGACCAGAACGTAATTTCCATTGTAATTTGGGTACCATTAGACGATTTTTAGTGAATATAAGCAATATTTTATAACTATGACCTGCTTAGTATCCTTGTCCACTAGCTAATTTGGTATATAAAGTTAGTTTTTGTAATTATATGGCTAACAACCGATGATTTTCTATAGCAAAACGAAGATCTGGGCGTGAAGGGGTTAACAGGCGGGGGGGGGGGGGAACCGTTCAAAAGTGTACATGTGTGTTATTGTGTCTTACTGATACTATAACTAAAAGACGATAAATTGTTAGTCTTAAGAAAGTCAACAGATGACATTAACAACATTGTTTTGTAGCATATCCAGTACAGACAAGTAAAAAAAAGGAGTTAGTTTCATCCCTTCATTAACGAAAAACACCCTTCTTTTCTGGCAGGTATTATGGAGTAACTTTTGATATAAATGTTCTAAAGTAAATATATGTAAACATAAATATTCAATATAAGTAAGATATAAATAAACAGGAGTCATTTTCACTTGCATCCAACTTAACCCCTGCACACCCAGGTCTTTCCTTTGCTATAAAAAAATGTCTGTTAACCATAAAATTAGGAAAAGTAACTAAATATACCACTTTAGTTAGTCGACAAGGATACTAAATTGGTCATATCTATTAAAATATTGCTTATACTCACTAAAAATCGTCTAATAGTAGTCAAATTACAATGGAAATTACGTTCTGGGTCTCAAGGGGTTAAGAGGAGAGACAATAGTGAGACGTAGACAGACACAAATACATTCCGCCGCGCCTATTTCCTCTGACAGTATCACAAAATGGTCTAAAATGGCGTGAAAATTTTAATGGCTTAAGCAACCACAGGTAAGTCGTTAAGCATTAACTTCTTACTCACCTGGCGGGACTTGTTAATTAAGGTGAGACAAGGCGGCATTATGGACCTGAGGTTCCTTTGTTTATTTCTCAAGTTACAAAACAAATTACCTGAGAGTCATTTTAGTCTGTGTTTTTTTTTTTTCTCTCTCTCTCTCTCTCTCTCTCTCTCTCTCTCTCTCTCTCTCTCTCTCTCTCTCTCTCTCTCTCTCTCTCTCTCTCTCTCTCTCTCTCTCTCTCTCTCTCTCTCTCTCTCTCTTTTCTCTCTCTCTCTCTCTCTCTCTCTCTCTCTCTCTCTCTCTATATATATTATATATATATTAATATATATAGTCTTCTTTTTCTATCTTCTCTCTATATATATATTCTTTATCTCTATCTATCTATCTATCTTCTCTCTATATATATATTCTTTATCTCTATCTATCTTCTATCCTCTCTCTCTCTCTCTCTCTCTCTCTCCCTCTCTCTCTCTCTCTCTCTCTCTCTCTCTCTCTCTCTCTCTCTCTCCTCTCTCTCTCTCTCCCCTCTCTCTCTCTCTCTCTCTTCTCTCTTCTCTCTCAGGAACTTTAATTTGTATGTAAATATATTTTTATGCGTTAACTGTACTCGTAAGTTCATTAATGAGGAATGTTGTACAAGTTGAAGCTCATAAATGACGCTTTTGAATTTAATGTACCTGAGTTTACGACATCGGGACGGCGCTTGTCACTACTCGCAGCGGCCGTTTTTTGTTTCTCTCTCTCCATTGTCAATTCCTGTTTTCTGTTCGCCGTCGTTTATTTACGGCGCCGTGAATAAAAATTTTGCAAAGGGTAATAAAAAAAAAAAGTTATTTTAAGGTCCAGCTAGTTTAAGGTTCGAAAAAAAAGGGAGGGAAAATTGCTTGTATTATCTGGGGCGGGGGGTGGGGGGGGTAGGGTATCTTACATGTAATAACGGGGTTTTCTCGTGTGGGTTTTTATGTAAGGAAACCGGGGCTCGCAATTTTTTTCGTCCATAAAATCGCGTGTATCCGACAGTGGGGTCCGTGTCAGGGTTTAATTACACGCTGCCGCATCAGGTGACGTCAAAGAGCGCCCGAAATGTAGTCAAGCACGTGGAATGGAGTGGAATGGTGCCATGGAGGTGGAAATACAGCAAAAGTGGAAGAGATGAAGCTTCAATAGTCACATAACACCGGGATGAGTTGCATGGCACGGGAGAGGACGTGCATGACGGATGAGAGTGCATGGTGGATGGATCATGTATGTAGAGGCGTGGGTGCATGCGAGGGAGGGAAAAAGGCGGGTTACATGGGGGGAGACAGCAGGGGTCCTCAGATTTTAAAGGGTCGACATGTGAAGGTTTTGTCCGTACCAAAGACGAACTTAAAACACGAAATATCACATGATAAAACAAATTATGTAAATCTACAGAAAACTAGTTAAAAGAACTTAAGGATATGTATGTTAGTTAAAGATACCAATCTAAAGTTTGTCTCATAGTCCCGCTACTCAATGCCGCGTTTTTCCTTTCGTTTTCAAGTGTTTGAATTAACTAACATTCATCACAATATTTTCTCAAATTCGTCACCAGCTTCAAGGTAAAGGTGCGGTGGAAGTACTTGTCGCCTCAGGGAGAGGAGCGTGGCGTGGCCCGGATTAGGGGGGGGGTTTTTTTTTTCCCCTTTCTGTCCCCTTTATTTCGCCTCCAAAAACCGAGACTTGATAAAGAGCTAAGCGTCAGGCCCTGCTGCGCGGCCCCCTACGCCAGACTGTGGGACCAGGTTTTGGGGAGTGGCGGCATCGTCCCGCACGTCGTGAAATTTTTCACGCATTTTTTTAGGGGCCCGTTTGACCCATAATATGTGCCTCTGGTGAGGAGCCACCATCAAGTATATACGTCACGGTTCCTTCCTCTCCAGCAGAGTCTTGATGCACGACACTGCAGCCTCTACTTGGCGGGGAGGCCCTTTGACAATGACTTTTTGTTCAAGGAGGTCTCTTGGTGCCGTTAAGGAAACCCTCACGCCGGAGAACTTCTTCTCGATCTTGCGTTTGGTGGCACTCTTGAGCCCAATGATGTGCCTGTGCCCCAGGGAAAAGGTGGGGGGTGCTGGGGGTCGCCTACGCTGCGGGCCTGTCCTTCACTCCACGTGGAGGGGGTCGCCATAAGGCTTCGGGGAAGCTGGCACCCCGGGGGGATTTTTGTAGCTTTTGCACCAGGGTTGGAGATCTTTACGAGGCGCAGGGTTTGCTCCACCCTGGGGAGCGTGGCTTGCGTGGGGCGGCGGGCGAACAAACCCTCGGCCTCCTTTACGAGGGCCAGGGTCGCGCGGGGAGGCTCCCGGACCGGGGTGCGGGCAGGAAACCAAACCCACAACCTCCACACCGCCGGAAAAGCTCCGCTTTGCTGAGGAGATATGAGAAAAGAGATATTGAAAGAGAGGAGAGAGAAGAGAGAGAGGGGAAAAGAAAAAGAGAGAGAGAGAGAGAAGAGAGAGAGAAAAGAGAGAAGAGAGAAGAGAGAGAGAGAGAGAAGAAAAACTTTGATCCCATCTAGACCTGCAATACCAACTACAAAAGGTTTTGACATCAAAGCCCCACGCCAGGACGAACTTGGTGGGCTCGAACCGCTGCCGAATCGGGGCGCTAAAAACGCGAGCCCGCCCCTACCAAACCCACCCCCCTACGGGTAGAGAGAGAGAGAGGGGGGGGGGACAGGTCATGAGGGTCACAGCTCGCAGGACGCAGCAATAAATAAATGTACAACTCATATAACTCAACCCACGTGTCCGAAATTAGGTTGGGTCTGTTGGCGTGTCTGTCCTTGTGTGGTTGTGGTGAGGGTGAGGCATTGGCGACGAAGATTAGGGCAGAGCGGCGAGGAGGTACAGTGCATTTCTTGCGTTAGATCATGTTGAATAGGTCTTTGCGTAGCTCGCGGGCAGCAGGTGGCGAGAAAGTACCCGCCTGGGGGCTACAGAAGCGTGCTTTGTTGCCGCTTCGGAGTAGGCAAGTTTGGCCTTTCCTTAGTTACTAATAACAATATTATGTATTCTTTTATTTTGATTATTATATGATATTTAACTGCACCAGTAGCTTTGTGTTTTTATGTTTAATTCAATAATTATATCTTGTAATAGGAGCGGCTCTCTCAGTGAATGTGTATTTCAAAAGTGGCTTCTTTAAAAAATCTGTCAATAACACAGTTTTCATCCTTTTCTTGAAATTAATTTCTCCATTTCTCGTCGCATTGTAATGTTATAACGTTGTGTTGGGGATACATTCCCAAGATACATTGTTTATAATCCTGACATCAGGTTTTGATTCCCACAAACGTAATGATGTTGTATAATGATATTGATTGATAAAAGTAGTGTGAATATTTCTTGAAATTGCTCATGTGTGAAGGAAATTAAGAATTACTGACATGTTAATTTTTTATGTCTAAATAAATTGTTATATAGGCTATAGCAGATGTACCTACGTAGCCTATGCCATGGTTTCATCGTTCACATGTGTGCTATGAAGTTCAGGCCAATGTGTTAGAGAGAAAGAAATAGTAATGAGTAAAACTTTTACTCATTACTATTTATTTCACTAACACATTGGCCTGAACTTCCATAGCACACATGTGAATGATGAAACCATGGCTGGCTGGGGCTTAGGGGGTCGCAGGGGGAGGGCAGAACTACCTTGTTTCCTTTTACTGTAAAAGGTAACAAGGTAGTTCTGCCCTCCCCCCGCGACCCCCCAAGCCCCGGCCAGCCCACAGCCGCACTGCCCGTCTTCCTCCGCCACCAAATCTAGTTACTTCTAGTCGAATAACCAAGTCACAATGACTTTCAAACGAGTAACAGTACCATAAAGACACAAAAAATATTATAATAACTACTATTGAGTTGTTGTATCAATGAGTTAGGTATAAAAGAACACTGATTACGTCATCTTCCATCACGGGTTACCTCATCCCTATCACCACACGCGGCAGTCAAGGTTACACGCCCGAGGGTAGACACGCGCGACCCGGGAGATCAAAAGTATCATTATTTTGTGTGTGTTGTGCGTACTCGTGACTGTATTATCCCGAGTTACGGTGCCACGAGTACTTCAATACGTCTTATTCCTCCCTATTATTGGCAAGAGGGCGTGGAAGCAGCCAGGAATGGATAGGTAAGGTAAGTGTGGTGGTGGCGGGCAGCGGGCAGCGGATGGGCTAACATCAAATGCAGGAGAAAATTTATGAGGAATAATTATTTATCAGTTTTTTGTATAGATTTGTGAAGGGATATGGCCGTGTTTTCAGCTATGTGTGATGGGTGGGAAAGTCTGTGTTCGTGGTGGATGTAGTGGGATGTACAGAATGAAGGAAGGAAGCAGGAAGAAATCATTACGTGGGGAAGGAAGGAATAGGCTGCGCCGCCTCCTCTCGAGCCAGCCAAGCACTTCCTTGTCTGCTGGGGTTTGATTCTTGGCATTTCCCGTTATCCGTAAGCAGTTCGTAGGGTTACTATTTTCGACCTTTCACGAGTGGATGTTTCTTTCAAATCCTATTTATTTTCCATTATTTCATGCTCTCATTTTCATCTACGAATCTTTTGCTCAACGTCACTTATTCTTGTGTTTTCAAAATGAGCCTTGCGAGCCTCTCTTATTTTACGTAAGAGTATCTTCTCACATCGAGATATAAATCGAGGTATTGTGGTACACTTGCCCATCTTTACTAATTACATATATTACTTAAGACAAAAAAAACACTTTAGAGATGCTCTCAGCTACTTGATATATTGTTGTTTATAAATGCACTCGCAGTGAGTACATTTTTTAATTGTTCGGATAGAAAATTAATAACATGGAAATAGCAATTACGTATCTGTCGAACAAAGTGTACTGATTAGCTGAATATGTTTGAAATATCATTGAAAACACGATGATGAAAATAGTTGTAGACGTACAGATGCTATTGGAAAAAATTGCATGTTTTACACGTGAATGGCAAGAATATAATGTTGAGTAACACAGAACGCGTACGAAGATGTTATGTGTTTTGTTTACAAGCACTGGTTACTCTACCTAGACACCACGATGACTGGTTGTAGATGGTGATGTGTCTTGTTACACTGTTGGTCTGCTTTATTTAACATAGCTGAAGGAGAACTTATTTACCAGCGAGAAGCGTTCTTGCTTTTTGGTTCCTCCCGTCGGAAGCCGTAGCGTGCGTATGAAATTACTATCAAAATCTAAGTTTTCCAAGGGTATTTTTGACTGTTATATAGCATGTGAAAAATAATACGAAAAATGAAGGTGTTATTTTACACAAGGACCGAAATTCCCTACACAATTGGGAGTGTGGATTCTGTTTACCTTATTGGATTCTAAGAAACATTCTCTCTATGAGCTTCCGTCGCAAATCATTACTTATGGAGATATGTATGACATGTTGTTTATAGGGAGGCGAGAGACGAGTGTTTACGAGCGCCTTACTCTTCTTCCTCTTGTGACCTGCATCGCCTCTGTTCTTCTCTTGCCGCTGACACTTTTTAATGAGGATTTGGCTTTATTTAGGAGGTTAAAGCGTGGGGTTAGGTTAGGTTAGGTTAGGTTCGTGAGACAAAAGGTGGGGTTAGGTTAGTTTAATTTTCATATTTCTTATACACTCCTACCTACTAAAAACATCTTATATCTAAGAAAGTAGTGGTTTGCGACGGAAGCTCCTAGTTTGTTTCTTAGAATCCATTAAGGTGAACAGAAACCATACTCTCAATTGTGTAGGGAATTTCAGTCCTAGTGTAAAAATGTACCAAAATGAAAAGCTTCGTTTCATATATTCTCTAATATTATTAAATGTGGTTTGTCGTATACATGTACCTCATGGCTATCACAGCTTTGGGTGATGGTGATAGCTAGGCAGTGTGATATATTAGGTCAGTGGTATTCATTGCGTGGCACGGCATGACCTCTCAGTTTGTGGGGCTCAGATAATGATAGTGTTCATAATAATACACCAAATAATAATGATAATGATAATATTTGTTTCTTGTATATAACCCAATATTTAATTAAGCTGGATTTGCAGTTTATAGAAATTCCTTTATTGCCCAAAAATATCCGTCTGTAGGTAACACGAGCACCGGGAACCCGCTTCGAAGGGGATTAAATAGTTTTGTATTAGGTTAACAATATGATATTACAAACATTATTGTATAGTTACCTTGTCTTATCTTTGTTTATTTATCACTATGTTTTACCAGCAGCCCAGTATTATTTAACCCCTTAAGGCCCAGAACGTAATTTCCATTGTAATTTGGGTACCATTAGACGATTTTTAGTGAATATAAGCAATAATTTATAGATATGACCTGTTTAGTATCCTTGTCAACTAACTAATTTGGTATATTAAGTTACTTTTCGTAATTTTATGGCTAACAACATAATTTGTTTTATAGGAAAGGAAAAATCTGAACGTGAAGGGGTTAATGAGCTATGCTATCTTATAGTGGGTGAGGCTTTCTTGGTGAATGTGTTGCACTGAAGTGGCTCCCTTTAAAAATCAGTGAATAACGCTGGTATAGTTGGAGGCTTAGAGGGGTAGAGGGGAGGGTAAAGGTGTGTGGTTTTGATGCTGATTAGCCAGGAATTGCGTGTTCTTCCTCTCCTTATGCAGTGTTTAATTGTACGTGTTACTGTTATGAGTTAGCGAACACCCTCTCCCCTCCCTCCCCCTATAAAAATCAGTGAATAACGCTGGTATAGTTGGAGGCTTGCTGTTGTGTGTGGAGGTGTCATGGGGGCAGAACACGTGTGCCAAGCCGTTGTAGTGCCTCGAATTAATCAAACAGTTTGTAATAATTCCCTGAAAGACGCACCACAGCACTTCTTTTGAAATTCTAGCGTTTTTGTTAATGTCCTAATCGAATAAAGATAATACATAATATATGTCCGGTGTATTTTAGATATTGGTCACAGTAACCATGATAAAAAACGTTAATTTCCACAAAGTATGATATAACATTGCTTAGCCTCAGGAAGTGTCTGCACAAAAACTGAAACTAAACAACCGCTTACAACTTTTATGCTCTTTTTGTGTGCGGAGGTTGGCTTTGTAACGCGATACTGGAGCACTGCGTTGCCCCACTTCTCCACGACCTGTCTGTTGAGATAGAGAGAGAGAGAGAGAGAGAGAGAGAGAGAGAGAGAGAGAGAGAGAGAGAGAGAGAGAGAGAAGAAAAAAAAACACTCAAACAAATAACAATAACGTAAGCCCCGCAATACATAATCTCTCAAAGTCATTCCATCATCATCATCAAACTTAAAATACCAAGTCAATTCTTTCCTACATATCCTCCCACTTGAGCGTCTGTCTCTCTTCTATACCCACGCAGCCATTATCTCAAGAGACTTTTAGATGGCAGGCGACCAATGACTCAAGTTTCCATCCATCATCGTCATCATCACGTCAAAGCTCAGGTCACGAGGATAGTTAGTGGAAGCGTAGCAGCATTATATTTACCTCAGGGTTAGAGGTGGATAAGTAAGATAAGTGGATAAGATAAGAATAGTGTCTTGCCTTGAACACCTCCCGAGATCCATCCATTGCTATTAACCCCTTGAGGCCCAGAACGTAATTTTCTTTGTATTTTGGCTACCATTAGACAATTTTTATTTAATATAAGCAATGTTTTATAGCTATGATATGTTTAGTATCTTTTGTCAACTAACTAATTTGGTATATTAAGCTAGTTTTCGTAATTTTATGGCTCGTACAACATACATTTTTTTTATAGCAAAGGAAAGATCTGGGCGTGAAGGGGTTAATTCAGCCTCCATTATTATTATTCTACTCCTTCTTGTTCTTCTTCCTCCTCCTCCTCCTCCTCCTCCTCCTCCTCCTCCTCCTCCTCCTCCTCCTCCTCCTCCTCCTCCTCCTCCTTTACTATTCTGTGTATGTACCGCTACTATCGTTTGTCTCGAAGCTTAGATCATATTAGTTAAAGATTCAAATATTTGTAATTGTTTTATATTTATTTTAAATTGAGGAACTGCTTTGGAAGGTCAAATAACGCTCGCGTATTCATCCTCTTCTTTTGTTATTTTCTTCTTCTCCTTTTTACTTCTCCTCCTCCTTTACTATCCATTGCCTTTATCTTTACTATCGTTTATCTCGGAAGTTTAGATCAGATCGTGTAGTTTATCACAAATAACCTCGTGGGTACCAATAAATATGTCGCTGTTTGTTCTTCCTTTGTGTTCCTCTACCTCTTCCCTGCTCTATTATATCATGCTGACCCACATATAGTTTTCTTTTATTCCTATGTAATCCTCCTCCTGTTACTCTTCCTACCTTGCTATCTTTTATGTTGTGTAAAGTAGTGGGGGGAAAAACTCGTTACGACTTGAAAGCTCTGTCTATATTTTGTATTCCTTTGTAATCCTTTGTCATTCGTTTTGATCCTCCTTCATCTATCTCCGCGCCAAGAAAATGACCTAGGGCGTATGGTGGTGTTTCAGACTCGGAAAAATGACAAAATTACAGATAAGACAGCAAGGGCATCAGCTCTCCCGCTACTGTACGCCTTGTAATGATAGTCGCGTTGGTGAAAT
>JACEEZ010015098.1:390000-397500 GCA_016584305.1 Chionoecetes opilio
GCAGGAAGAAGCCTAGAAGATAACTCAAGTAGGAGGAGAAGTGTGAGGTTCCAGGATCGAGTGGTAGAGGTGTGTGGAGCAACAGTTTCCAGTGTTGTGGGTTTACTGGTGTACTTGAGATAGTGTAGATTTACACCTACATGCAGGTTGCTTAACTAACCCCTAGAGGCCCAGAACGTAATTTCCATTGTATTTTGGGTACCATTAGACGATTTTTAGTGACTATAAGGAATATTTTATAGATATGACCTGTTTAGTATCCTTGCCAACTAACTAATTTGGTTTATTTAGATACTTTTCGTAATTTTATGGCTAAGAACAGACGATTTTATATAGCAAAGGAAAGACCTGGGCGTGAAGGGGTTAAGTGATAGGGTTGTGATAAGCTATGTTGTTATTAAGTGATAGGTTAATTGATAGCTATGATAGATAGGGTTGTGTGATGACTATCGTATGGAAAGATTTGACATGATTTCGTGTTGAAGGAATTAATACAAATGCAAGACGGTGTATATGAAGGGGTGTGTGTGTGGATGTTCATACACGATCGAAATCAAGATAACTAATTATATGGATTGCGTTTTCAAGGTCAAATTGCATCCAAAATCTGTTCACTTAGGAAATGGAGAGACTAGTTATGACAGGTGATCCTTGACTACTAATGACAGGTGATCCTTGACTATACTCTGTTCAAGAACGTTAGAGCCAAATTCTCCTCCCCCGAGGAGGAGCATGTCAGGCCAGCTTCGCTGTGGCCTCTTATTGGTTGACGGAATTCAGTGGAAAGCGTGCATCCTACAGTCCTTCGTTATTTCTTTAACAACACACCATACATTTGCTTTGAGTGCATGAAAGTCCTCAATTCACCATCGTTAGTAAATGTGTTATCACATGGACACAAAAGTAAGTCGGATACTCTTCATGAAGACAAGATATTGAGAAGGAAATATAATGACTCTTAAAATTCTGAGTGAGGGACGAGGTGAAAATGGTCATCTGGAGGCGCAGTAACCTTTTTGACGTCAAACAAGCAAACCCTTAACCTGACCGGTTCCGAACTACCCTTAATGACCGCACGCCTGAGGCTCCCCACCAGGCCTTGCCTTGAGGCGATATAGCAGGTGATAGGGGAAAAGACGGGAGAGAGAGAGAGAGAGAGAGAGAGAGAGAGAGAGAGAGAGAGAGAGAGAGAGAGAGAGAGAACAATGATTCAATGATGTTTCTCCTTCCTCCTCTTCCTGATGTCATAATTCATCATAAGCTTTAAAAAATGACGAATAATTAGGGGAGCGAGATCATTAAGTAGAGATATATAATACTGATTTTTCTGTTATTTATATAACTTTTCTGGCCGGACGTGTGTGTGTGTGTGTGTGCGTGCGCGCGCGCTTGACATGGGTCAAAGTCACAATTAAGGGATTAACAGGGGCATATGGGAGGGCAGACCGATGCCTGAGAATGAGGGGTGGGGATGAGTTTATTTAGTGTACATTTTGACGCCAAACCTCCCATCACCCAATCAAGAGGGAACCAGGGCCTGACAAGCTCCACCTCGGGGGAGGTGCGTGTGGCTCTAGCGTTCTTGAACAGAGTATAGTTATGACAGGTGATCCTGATTAGTTTTGACAGGTGATCCTTGACTAGTATTGACAGGTGATCCTTGACTAGTTATGACAGGTGATCCTTGACTAGTATTGACAGGTGATCCTTGACTAGTTTCTACAGGTGATCCTTGACTAGTTATGACAGGTGATCCTAGACTAGTTATGACAGGTGATCCTTGATTAGTATTGACAGGTGATCCTTGACTAGTATGACAGGTGATCCTGACTAGTTTGACAGGTGATCCTTGACTAGTATTGAGAGGTGATCCATGACTAGTTTTGACAGGTGATCCATGACTGGTTTTGACAGGTGATCCATGACTGGTTTTGACAGTGATCCATGACTGGTTTTGACAGGTATCCATGACTGGTTTTGACAGTGATCCATGACTGGCTGTTTTGACAGGTGATCCATGACTGTTTTGACAGGTGATCCATGACTGGTTTTGACATGGTTGAGATCCATGACTGGTTTTGACAGGTGATCCATGACTGGTTTTGACAGGTGATCCATGACTGGTTTTGACAGGTGATCCATGACTGGTTTTGACAGGTGATCCATGACTAGTTTTGACAGGTGATCCATGACTGGTTTTGACAGGTGATCCATGACTGGTTTTGACAGGTGATCCATGACTGGTTTTGACAGGTGATCCATGACTGGTTTTGACAGGTGATCCATGACTGGTTTTGACAGGTGATCCTTGACTAGTTTTGACAGGTGATCCTTGACTAGTTTTGACAGGTGATCCTTGACTAGTATTGACAGGTGATCCTACTTTGCGGACTGACTGGTTTTGACAGGTGATCCTGACTGGTTTTGACAGTATCCATGACGTTTGACAGGTGATCCATGACTAGTTTTGACAGGTGATCCTTGACTAGTGACAGTGATCCTTGACTAGTTTGACAGTACCTTGACTAGTTTTGAAGGTGATCCTTGACTAGTATTGACAGTACTGATAGTTGCAGCGTATCCTTGACTAGTATTGAGAGGTGCCCTAGTATGCGTGTCTTGACAGTGGTGTCGCAGTATTATGTCCTACTAGTATGCAGGACAGTGAGTGCCCTGATTCACGTACGCCTTGAGTGAGTGGACGCGACTGACTGAGTAGCCCTGCCTAACCGTAATGACAGATAAGTTCGTTGCCTCTCAAAACGTCAGCTGTCACATAGAGGAAGTGTTCAGCAGCAGTCCCTTGTCCCTCAGTAAGCAGAAAGTGGTGCCCTCAGCAGCAGTCCCTTGTCCCTCAGTAAGCAGGAAGTGGTGCCCTCAGCAGTACGTCGCTTGTCCCTCAGTAAGCAGGAAGTGGTGCCCTCAGCAGCAGTCCCTTGTCCCTCAGTAAGCAGGAAGTGGTGCCCTCAGCAGTAAGTCCCTTGTCCCTCAGTAAGCAGGAAGTGGTGCCCTCAGCAGTAAGTCCCTTGTCCCTCAGTAAGCAGGAAGTGATGCCCTCAACAGTACGTCCCTTGTCCCTCAGTAAGCAGGAAGTAGTGCCCTCAGCAGTACGTCCCTTGTCCCTCAGTAAGCAGGAAGTGATGCCCTCAACAGTACGTCCCTTGTCCCTCAGTAAGCAGGAAGTGGTGCCCTCAGCAGTAAGTCCCTTGTCCCTCAATAAGCAGGAAGTGATGCCCTCAACAGTACGTCCTTGTCCCTCAGTAAGCAGAAGTGGTGCTCAGCAGTACGTCCCTTTCCCTCAGTAAGCAGAGTGTGCCCTCAGCAGTACGTCCCTTACCCTCAGTAAGCAGTAAGTGGTGCCCTCAGCAGTACGTCCCTTGTCAGTCAGTAAGCAGTAAGTGGTGCCCTAAGCAGTACGTCCCTTGTCCCTCAGTAAGCAGAAAGTGGTGCCCTCAGCAGTACGTTCCTTGTCCCTCAGTAAGCAGGAAGTAGTGCCCTCAGCAGTACGTCCCTTATCCCTCAGTAAGCAGGAAGTAGTGCCCTCAGCAGTACGTCCCTTATCCCTCAGTAAGCAGGAAGTAGTGCCCTCAGCAGTACGTCCCTTATCCCTCAGTAAGCAGGAAGTAGTGCCCTCAGCAGTACGTCCCTTATCCCTCAGTAAGCAGGAACTGGTGCCCTCTGGTGTAGTACTGTATACCTTCCTGTAATGGATCTTGAAGCTGCTGTACTGAGGCGACACCGTGCACAGCCAGCCAGTCAACAAGACGTATTTCAGTCAATACCCCGAGGGATGTGTCGGTATTCTCGGCCGACAAATGTGTTTCCATCTTGACGGAAGACACAGTTTGGCCCGAAATAATGTCAAGGCTCAACGCGCCCTGTGAAATACTCGGTGTCGTGGGAAATCCTCTACTGTGATGGTACTCTCGCTTGACGAAAAGGTTCACGTCAAGCAGTAAGCCGAAACACATGGAAAATTGTGTCATCAGGTTGTGTCATCAGGAGGGAACTTGAGGTGTTTCAGTGTTGCGTTATGTAAGAAGGAGTGTTGTGTTGTGTTGTGTTGTGTTGTGTGTGTTGTAGTGTTGTCGTCGCCGTGGTAGGAGGTGGAGGGTGATGAGGCGATGTTAACCCCTTGAGGCCCAGAACGTAATTTTCATTGGAATATAACCACCATTCGACAATTTTAATGAACAGAAGCAATATTATATAGATATGACCTGTTTAATATCCTTGTCTTTTAGCTAATTTGGTTTATTTAATTACTTATTCGTAGTTTTATGGCTAATAACAGACGATTTCATATAGCAATGGAAAGATCTGGGCGTGAAGAGGTTAAGGTGTCCATGTGTTATCTAAGCTAAACGAATAAAAAGTAAGAAGTGGTCTGTTATTCAAGAGGAAATACAGACCACTTAGACCTCTTGTTGCTCTCGAGGCGATGTTCCCTTCAACACCTGCAACACTCCAGCTTATCATTGCGTCTTGGTCACTAATCAGTATTTCTTATCATTATTTACATTATTTTAACGCTTTCCTGTCTGTACTATTTTTTTAACAACGCTCAACCAATGCTTTTCTTTTTATATTTTGATTTGTTGTGTAGTCTATGGCTGGTCTTCATTTCATGTTTAAAAAAGAAAAAGAAAGATGATGGCCGCGTTTTTACTGTCATACAGTAAGCATATGTGAATTGTTTCTAATGGATTTGGGATATATGCAGCGACTAATCAATTTTACCATTCATGTTGCTTCTTAACCCCTTCACGCCTAGATCTTTCCTTTGCTATATGAAATTATATGTTGTTAGCCATTAAATTACGAAAAGTAACTGAATATATCAAATTAGTTAGTCGACAAGGATACTAAACTGGTCATATCTATAAAATATTGCTTATATTCACAAAAATCATCTAATGGTAGCCAAATCACAATGGAAATTACGTTCTGGGCCTCAAGGGGTTAATACTGTGATTGGCATTTGTTGAAAGTACTAGTATATTGTTCTCACCAGGAACAGACATATATAACCCCGCCAAAAAGTACGAGGTGTGAGGCGGCACACCTGTTGAAGGAGAACAGGTGTGTAGAACATGTAGGGGCGTGTGGTGACGGAAACAAGAACTTATTACCTTTGGAGAGAGAGAGAGAGAGAGAGAGAGAGAGAGAGAGAGAGAGAGAGAGAGAGAGAGAGAGAGAGAGAGAGAGAGAGAGGTCCTTCACTTGCTCATCCCGACACAGCATCTCCCCCACCCACCCCTCAACAGAGCATCCCCCCTCCCCCCTCAATACAACGTCAGGAGCCACTGTTAAATATTCATGACATGGACCCTCGATATTGACCCTGGGAATTAACGCTTCTCGGCCTCCCCCCCTTCCCCCCCTCCCCCCAGAATCTCTTACTCCCCTCTCTCCTTGCCCCCCCCCTCATGCACCTGCTCCTCCCGATCCTCTCTCCTGGCGTTCCGGAGAAAGGGGAGAAGGCAGGGTGGTAAGTGAAGGAGTGAAAATGGAGGTAAAATGAGAAAATGATGAAGATGATCAAGTTTTGTTGAAGAAAATAATGTGTATAAGACGTGGTAAAGAAATGAGGTGCTGGAGGAGGAGGAGGAGGAGGAGGAGGAGATTAATGGAGGTGAAAGTTTAGGAAAGAAACGTGGAAGTGAAAATCATGACGGTGGAAATTTATAAAAGTGTAGATTTTTATATATATTTTCTTATTATTTTAAAGGGCGAAAGATGTGAAGAAAATTAATCAAAATGTCGAATGAAAGAGACTTGAAGGAGAATTATCAACAGATCGAGAAAAATATACCTATATAAACGAAAAGAAAAGGAAAATGAAAGTTTATCATAAAAAAAATAACAGACAATTGTTTGATCACTACTATACAACAACAATGCTTCACAACCCCTCATAATAACAATGATAATAGTAAGAACGATAGTCAGAAGAACGAGAAGAAAAAGAACAGAGATTAACACGCACGAATAACCAAGATATTATTTACACATCTCACCAAAAAATCCTCACCTGACCTGAGAACATGATTTCTTTTCCTTTCGTAACATTTAAGCGCTTATTCGTTACTTCGACCGCTGCTTCCCCGGCCAGACACTGCTGCTTTTTGTCAAACAGCTGGCGGGGCGGGGCGGGGCGGGGGTGGGGTGGGGTCGGGTCTTGGGAACCTAGCAAGGGTATGAGTGTTAGGTGAAGAAGGAAGGAAGGAAGTCTGTAAAGGAGGTTAGTATCCAATGGGGAGTGAATTGAGGGGTTTAAGGAGGAAAGGTTAGTCAAATTTTATGTAATGTGTGAATCTAGGTAACTCGAAATGGGGTACGTAAGGAAGGAAAGAAAAGAGAATTAAGAGTATTGAAAGACAGGGATAGAAGGAAGAAGGATAGGCGGAAGAGAAAGATGTGAGGAGAAAGAAGAAAATGTGGAAATTAAAAGAAAAGGAAGAGATCGAAACAAAGACAGAAGGAAGGGAAGGAGTGGAGGCAAGAAAAGGAGATTATGCAGAAGGAAGATAATGTGGAAGTGGAGGAGAAAGATTAGAAGGTTAAATATAATAAGATAATCAGAGGGTTAGAAATACGTGAAGAAGACGAAGGAATTAAGATTGAGAAAAGTGAAGAAGAAAAGAAAATTATTGACTAAGAAAACTTGTATCCTATTGAAATGTAAAAATGTACAATAATGTAGAAATGCAAAGTGCGGAAATTATGCTGAGTAAATGAAGAGAAAATTGTGTTTGTCCTTCTACCACGGCCTGATCACGCGCCTGATCTCCAGTTGTTACCCCCCGGAAAGACGTTAGAGCTCATAGAGACCGACCTTTGGGTATACCTGGGACCTCACTCACCACACACAACCCATCCCTTTTTCTTCTTTTTTTACGTTTGGAGCCTATAGCGCCTGTAGGCTATTATTATTTTTTCCTTGAGGACTCAGGTAGTTGGCCCTGTACATTCTGGAGGGTCGTGATTGATGGTTGGCTCTCGTGGTGGCGCAGGCTGGATTTTTATAGTGACACCTGTAGTGTATAGGTGAAGGTCCTGTTTTCTGTGACGGTCTGACCTTCAGTTTTAGGCTCATGCTGCCACCTGGTGTTCCTCCGCCGCACTTTTAGTCGCAGTCGGAAGAACAGGAATGCAGCATGCGGGTTTCTTCGGCCACTCGACGATGGATTTTACAGTTGCTCCTTGGTGGGACTTGAACTCGGGACCTTGTGCTCACCTCCCAGGCTCTTGTTGACCGCATTAAAGATGGTCGAAAGAGTTGCCCCCGGCAGGATTCGAACTCGGGACATCGAACTCACCACTCCAAGACGCTAACCACTCGGACACCGCCTCCCCTAAATGCACTCCATTGCTCAAGGGGAATGAGTAACCGCACGGATTTGTCAGTGAAATAGCCCTTTGAGCGAGCGGGGATTGAACTCGCAACCACATCATTTTCATGCCTGCTCTAGACCACTGAACTGTGTGTGTGTGTGT
>JACEEZ010015098.1:402500-440000 GCA_016584305.1 Chionoecetes opilio
GGCTTCGGCCAAAGCTAAGCACTAAGGATGAATGATAAAAATGTTGATATGGAGACGGGGCCATACGAGTGTGTAGCTCAGGCCCTGTAAAATACAACTAGATGAATACACACACACGAGTATGACCAGTCGCTTTTGGGGTTCAGACAGCCCCATCAGCAGTCTATCAGGTCCTCCGACGCCACAGTTTTTAGCTTGTCGGTTCTTCCTGTCCCTTCCTGCCCCGCGGATGCCTTCCCACCGCGGGCCGCCGTGTCGCCACTTAGCCGGCCATGGCAGCTCGGGGCGGCCGGCGGGAACCAGGCAGGGTTGTTGGAAGGGTCGCCGACACTCACGGACACACTTTTTGAACACGTGAGCTGCATAGACTCCCACTCATCCTGTGTATGTGTGAATGTGTGTATGTGTGAATGTGTGTGTGTGTGCCTGTGTGTGCCTGTGTGTCCTGTGTGTGTGTGTGTGTATATATATATGTGTGTATGTATTCATCTAGTTGTATTTCACAGGGCCAGAGCGACGCTCGTATGGCCCCGTCTCCATATCAACATTTTTATCATTCATCCTTAGTTCTTAGTGTTGGCCGAAGCCATCACCCCAAGAGGCGGGTCAGAAACCTCCGGCTAACACCTGGTACCCATTCACTGCTGGGTGGACAGGGGCTCGGGTTTTAAGAAGACCGCCCGTCTGTCTTCGCTCCGCCCGGGGATCGAACCCGGGACTTCTCAGTTGTGAGCCGAGCGTGCTAACCCTTACACTACGGAGCTCCCTAATGTGTATGTGTGTCTGTGTGTATGTGTCTGTGTGTCTGTGTGTGTGTGTGTGTGTGTGTGTGTGTGTGTGTGTGTGTGTGGTGTGTGTGTGGGTGTGGGTGTGAGTTTGGGTGTGTGTGTCTGTGTGTACTTGAGTTGGCTGTAATCCCGCTGTAATGAGGTCGTTGTGGCTACAATAAATACATTTCCCTAAGAATGAAATCATAAAACACTGAAAGAGTGAAATTATACCATCAAAGCACCACAAAATGATCGTTATAGAAGCCTGAGTGAGGATGGCATGGGACGGAACACAAATAAGACCACGAGTAATAAAGATGTCACTAAGAGTTCCCAGCCGCTGCCAGAGAGCATAAGAGTCACAAAACCTGCTTCAGACAGAGACACAGACAAAGAAAGAACGGCTACTTGCAGACATAGGCCAGCGCATGTTTGATAGCAGGTTAGCAGATGAATGGAATGGCCGGAGCAGCCGCGGCATCAGGTCAACCACCGCGGGCGCCTTTTAAGAGCAGGCCATACAAATGCACGAGTGAGGTGGTTTGGGTGTCGGCGAGAGGACTGTAGGGAGGGGGAGGAGGCGTTGGGGGAAGGGGTAGGGGAGGGCGTTGGGGAAAGGGGTAAAGAGGGGACGTCGAGGGGAAGGGGTTGGGGCGCGCTGAGGGAAGGGGTAGTAGGTTGGCATCGAGGGGAAGGGGTAGGGGGGGAGAGGGGAAGGAGGAGGACGGGGTAGGGAGGGGAAGGGGTAGGGGGGCGAGGGGAATGGGTAGGAGGGGCGTCGGGGGAAGGGGTAGGGGGGAGTCAGGGAAAGGGGTAGGGGGGGCGAGGGGAAGGGGTAGGAGGGGCGTCGGGGGAAGAGGTAGGGGGGCGAGGGGAAGGGGTAGGAGGGGCGAGGAGAAAGGGGAGGGGAAGCGTCAAAGGGAAGGGGTAGGTGGAGCATCGAAGGGGAGGGAGGCGTCGAGGAAAAGGGGGGGCGTCAAGGAGGGTTAAGGAGGGGGTGAGGACGGGGTTAACGTCAGCAGAGCCTCGGCAATAACTTTCTTCGATCGTTAGTGTCATGACTACTCCTGCACCTTAATGTGGACTGCCATGGAGCGAAACTTGCATGTAAATGGCTAGCAAAGAGGCGTCAGTCAGCCCTGTGTTTGCCGGCCCTTCACTCCCTCCAACACTGATGTAACGGCTCACCAAAACACTGTATTCCACTTTTTGTTGTTATTTGTGTGAACTGAAACATTCTATTCTAATCATCCCTTGTTTTCATATTTTCATTTCATTTCATTTCATATATTCATATTTCATATTTTTATATTGAACAAAAGCCTTATTAGATCACGATGGTATAGTAAACTCTTCATGCTTACTTACTGAAAGACAGGATCCCGACGATAATTAATATATAGCGATTTACTTTAACTTAGCGTGAGGGAGTAACGACGTAACATCTGTTCTAACAAAGTGTATGCGTAGTGACTTATTGTTTTCATTCTTATTATTATCATTACTATTATTGTCATGATTACCTCTGCCAAGGAAGCTATGTTTTATCCTCGGCATGTGTGTGTGTGTGTGTGAGTGTGTAATTCACCCATGGTCTTGTCTACGCGAGCTGGACTCGCGATCGCCAGTTTCACCCTCCCGGAGCGAGCTAGGAGCTCATTATTACCGATCTTTGAGTAATGCTGGGACCTCACACACCACACCCCCCCCATCCCCATGCTCAAGGGAATGATATATCCCTTCCTTATATATGATATCCCTCGTTTGCTCAAGGGGGATAATAACCGCCCGAATTTGTCAGTGAAAAATCCCCGGAAGCGAGCGAGGATTCGAACCGGCTAACCACAGATTGGCGCGCCAATGCTCTATCCACAGGACCATCGTGGTGTGTGTGTGTGTGTGTGTGTGTGTGTGTGTGTGTGTGTGTGTGTGTGTGTGTGTGTGTGTGTGTGTGTGTGTGTTATTCACCCATGGTCTTGTCTACGCGAGTCAGACTCGCAACCGCCAGTTTCACCCTCCCGGTGCGAGCTTGGAGCTCATTATTACCTATCTTAGGGTAATGGTGGGACCTCACACACCACACACCCCCCATCCCCTTGCTCAAGGGGAACAGTAACCGCCCGTATTTCTCAGTGGAAAAATCCCCGGGAATGAACAGGGCCGGGGTCGAACGCTGGACCACAGAATGGTACCAGACGCTCTAATAGTCCAATCAATTTAGCGCGTTTTTACCCCTAACCCACCACAAATTGCAATAGAAACGAAGTTATATTTTTCTGAAACCTTGATGCCTACTGAATATCTGCCCAAGATTATACTTAAATATTTTGAGTGGAACATGGTTTTTCAGGTCATTTGCGTTTTGGTTACTTTTTCGGACTACCGAAAATTGGAAATTAAATAACGACAATATCACTCTTAATAATACAACAAAAAAAATTTTTTAATTATTATTTAACCATTGGGGCCCTGGTTAGGGCAAAGGGCAACTTCAATGCAATAATAAAAAAAATATTATGCCTACATTTTTGAAATCAAAAAAATGGGATTAAATTATACTTAAAATGTGACGCTTATCATTTAAACCCCAAATTTTTACTGATCCCCCCTTAGCTGTGAAATGCAGCAATAAAATTGATTTATATATAACCCCTCCCCCAAAAAATTATTGAGTCTTTCAGGAAATGACTTTCCCGAAAAGGTGATACCGGGTAAAAAATTTGGTGATGGGTCGGGAATTTCGTGAAAAAAATATTCTTGAGCGAAAAAGTTCGTAATTTTAGTACTTAATTATTTAATAGGAGTCAAGAAATATAGTTAGATGGGTAGGCAATACATATATAGATAATTACAATTAAAAAACACAAGGTCTTATATTATATAGGGGAATGTTGGGATACACTACCCAAAATATGTGTACACAAAACTTTGGTCCGTTACAAAATTTAAAAACGTACTTTATCTTTCCATGGTCCCATCTCAGCACTCGAAAACTCTATGATTGTCTGCATTTAACAAATACCTCTCCCCAGTCCAAGCGAATGTGCAAAGGGAGCCCATTTTCCGACAACCACAAGTTTTTTAAATGCAGCCACCCTTTCATGAACATCTAACAAGCTTTTGGAGATACTTGGTGTGCCCGCGAGGTCGAAGCCAGGGTCATCCCGGGTCCATGAAATCCATCCCCATTTAAAGGGATTTATTTTTTTGGGCCCTTTTTATCATAACCTGATGGGAAAACCCGTAGGCTGGATATTGGAAGCTGAGCTCGTTTGGGGGAAGTACCGTGGGGGCAATGCTGTTTTGTTTGTTGTCACTTAGCAGAAATTTTATACTTCAATTGTTTTTAAAATTTTCTGAGGTTTCCCTCCGAACCCCAAACCTTGTCTTTCCTGCAGCATGATCTCATCCTGTGTGAGATTCATTTCCCAAAATTTGGGCCCTTGCCGGGAAAATATCATTGTCCTTAACAGTTTGAGTCCATGCCCTTTTCCGATCCCAAAGACCCTTTATGTCTGTCGCATCCAGGTAGCAGGGGAAGGAATGTTTTTACACACAGTCTCCCCCGAGCCTCTTGACTTGCCCAAAATCCAAGTATTTTCTTTGGGTTCAAAACCCCCTTTTTGGTCCGACTTAGTGAACTGTGCGCACTATTTTTGCTGAAAAAATAGACAGTATAAACAAGTCAGGTCCCCCGCAACAAAACAGTTTTTGGGATTTTTTAAGAACTACGAAATGCAGTTGTTTCATGGTAGGTCCGCATCTCCACTCGCAGAAGCACTTCACAATGAGATTCTTCCCGTTTCTTACCAAAGGGGTCTTGAAAATTTTTGCTTTTTATTCTTGTTTCCCAAGAAAATCTTCCTTCTTGACAGTAAAACGTCATGGTTCCCGAAAAAGATACCCTTTACTGATGGGCGCTCACCCCTTTTGTGAGCACAGTCTTTTTGTTGAGGGACCCTTTACGATACACAAACACGCGATAGCTCCCCTATGCCCACTAAAATATTTTTAGGTAGCGGCAAGAAATTTTTGATGTTTATGATGCACGGTATGCGCTGCAATAAAAGGGAACCCCATCTAGTAGATTGATAGGATGGTTGTATAGTACGGCAGGTGCCCAAAGGGTTTTATTTCTGAGGCTAAAGCGGTTATTGGGGGGAGCAAAGGGATATTAGTCTCGAACAAAGAAGGGGGGATATCACTCAGCTAAATTAAACCCGGGATCACCTTTAGGGTAAAGTCAGTTTCCTGAAAAACAGAATACTTTTTTGGGGAGGGGCTATAATAAATCAAGTTTTTTTGCGCATTTCACAGCTAAGGGGGGATCGTAAAAAGGGTTTAAATGATAAGCGTCACATTTTAAGTATAAAAATTTTAAACCAAATTTTTTTTTGATGTGCAAAAAAAAATAGGCAAATTTTTTTCATTTTGCATTGACAGTTCATTTTCCAAACCCGGCCACAAATGGTTAAATAAAAAATTAAAAGTTGTTTTGTTGTATTATTAAGAGTGATATTGTCGTATATTTAATTCCAATTATTGCGGTAGTCCGAAAAAGTAACCAAAACGCAAATGACCTGAAAAACCATGTTCCACTCAAAATATTTAAGTATAATCTTGGGCAGATATTCAGTAGGCATCAAGGTTTCAGAAAAATATAACTTCGTTTCTATTGCAATTTGTGGTGGGTCCATTCATATTTTGACTGGACTATAACCCATCGAGCCGTTCAGGCAGGGGTGTGTGTGTGTGTGGGTGTGGGTGGGTGGGTGTGGGTTGTGTGTGTGTGTGTGTGTGTGTGTGTGTGTGTGTGTGGGGTGGGGTGGGGTGGGGGGGTGTTTTATCAGATTTACGCAAATATTAATGGACAATTTTGTATGAAAATTTCACCAGAAGTAGATCTTGGCCCAACGGAGTGCTGATACGTTTTAGGAGGTGTCAGGGCATCAGTAAAAGCAAACATAATTGTGTTTATTAGAAATCTTATTCAAACTCGCTCGTTCAGCATTGGCAGAGGTTTACTCTCGTGGTGCTATTATTATTATTACGTATTATAATTATTATTGTTGTAATTATTATTATTATCATTATTTTTGTTATTAGTTGTATTGCTATTATTATTATTATAATTATTATTATTATTGCAATTTTGTCTTATTATTATTATTTATTGTTGTTATTTATATATTATTACTGATGCAAGTATTTTCATTATCATCATCTCAACGAAAAATAAGATCAATACACCTTGCATAATTTTCTACAGCAATATCCGTTTGTATTAATCTTATATCCTAATTACTATGTCAGTCCAACTAAGTCTACCTGTGTATCTATTTATCCTTCTGACTACCTCTACATCTCTACCTATTTATTTATCTATCCATCTTTCTTATCCCTCAGCAATACCTGTATATGTGTCTACCCTCTCGCAGGTTATCCGCAGAGGGCAGGGGGAAGGTGGTACGTGTCCACACATTTCATACTAGTAATTGGGGAAAATAGGTGCCGTACGTGGAAATATGTTTGAAAAAATTTCGATCTTGTTTCCCACGCACCTATTTACAATTTTGAACAAGGACTTGGAAATTGGATCGTGTGTAAAATCTCTGAATTTAGTTGGGTATACGTAAATGGTAATAATAGTTTCAGTTAGGTTAGGTTAGTTCATAGTTCGTAATTCGTTACTTCATTGTTTAATATAAGCTCCAACTTACCCATTTCGAGCAAGCATATTTTTTGGCGGTCTCGAGCTTACTGACATCTACATGCTAATAATTTCAAACACGTACTATTCCTATTAGTACCTAATTCGAACCCTGCATGATCTTATTTCGCACGTACCTATTCACCCTCCCTCCAAAGTACATAATTATATATTTAATTTTATTCATCCCGGTACTTTAATTTTATTCATCCCGGTACTTTAGTTTTATTCATCCCGGTACTTTAATTTTATTCATCCCGGTACTTTAGTTTTATTCATCCCGGTACCGCTGTGTCGGTCGTCCAGCTCGCAGTCCTGAGCCGCCGTGGCCTCGGGAGCGCGACTGTCCCCACAAAACTGACCATCAAGGAACCAGTTTTGTACAAGTAACACTGTTAATACGTATTATACAAGGAACAGTCGCGAAACCCTGACAGCACTGCTAATGACCAAGAACGCGCCACGCATGTTAAATTCGTTATATTCAGAACCACATAACGTTGGCATTATGAATGGTTATTATTTTCATGTGCAATAAGTAAACAGCAGCAGTGTCGGGCCCGTGCATGCGTGAGGCCGCGGCAGAGGCAGAAGCAAAGGTAATGGGCGATTGGAAGGCGACTGCGCAGGGATAATATTTCTAGAAGGCGCGCGTGTGAAGATCCCAACAAAGCTCTTCAAAGGCCGGGCCGCGACGACACGAGGAAAGAAAGAAAAAATAACTGACTTTTTATACGCAGGTGTACGCTAACTAGAAGCCGTAAAGTAACTAAAAGGAGAGATGCAAAAAGGAAAAAGAAGCTTTCAATTCCAAGCTTCATGAGGAGTAGAGTTGGTGGGAAAGGCTGGCGGCGATGCCCTTGAAGTAATTGCCGCCGCTCACCACCTTCGCCTCCTTACAAAGCCTCAGTGAAGCCAAACGGTGGATGAATTATAAAAGCGGTTCAGTTTATTCCCGGTAAGGATATGACGCAGGGAACCACAGATAACTAACTACCTGCAGGGGCGCGCCGTTGTATAGTACCGGCAGCCTCCTGAGGGACTCGTACTGCGACACTCTTAGGAAAGGCTGCTGCTTGTGCTAACTGCAGAATATGGCGAAATAATGATAATGATAATACTAGTAAATATTATTAATAGTAGTCGTAAATTTGTTACTAAGCGTAGTGATAATAGACGTAACCCTAGTTTTTGTTTGTTGAGGTTACTACTGTTATCGACAAGAGTGGCTGTAGATGT
Source organism: Chionoecetes opilio (assembly GCA_016584305.1). NCBI lineage: Eukaryota > Metazoa > Arthropoda > Malacostraca > Decapoda > Majidae > Chionoecetes > Chionoecetes opilio. The sequence continues at coordinate 410,220 of JACEEZ010015098.1, forward strand.
ACTGTTTGTTGTTGTAGTAGCAGCAGCGGCAGAAGTAGCAGCATCCGTAGTGGTATTGGCGCATAGGTACAGCATGTGGAGCTAAACATTGACCGCCGTAGGAGAGACCAGCAGTGCAAGGAACTGTGAAGGAGAGCAGCGGCGCAGCAGGAAGGGCAGGAGGCTGTGGTGGGCCAGGCCTCTGAGGGGCTCCCTGCCCCTGCCCGCCCCTCAGACATGTGTTGACAAAATATTAATGTTCTGTGAACTGACAAACCGTAGAGGGAGTTGACCGACCAGACCTCCTTCCTTTCTCCATCCTTCCCTCCAACCTTCCCTCCCATCCCAACCAGTCTTCTCCCAGCACTCTCTCCACCGCCCTCAGGTTACTCGAGGAACCGTCACTCACGGAGACGTGGAACTTGTCCTCTTGGCCACTACAAGGCGCAGGAGGAGGAGGAGGAGGAGGAGGAGGGAGTCTTAAACCTGGGCTCCGAGCAGGAATACATGAGGAGGAGGAGGAGGGAGGAAAGGAGGAGCGGCATCCCTTGTTAAGAAAGAGGACTTGTGTTGCGTTGATTTTTTGCATCGAGCGACTCAGTTTCAGCTGTGTTTACACCCGTGTTTATTTGTGTTTGTTGATTATCTTGGGCTGTCTGTCTGTTCATGGGGCGTGGAGGATCTCATTCTTATTATTTTTTTCTCTCTCTCTTCCTTCTGAGCTCTTGGCGAAGAAGGAAGAGGGAGGAGAGAAGACCTCGTTTCAGGTGGCTAATTAGCGAGCGACACCAGTAATTTGTATATTGCTGAAGAAGTTTATCCTCCTCCTCCTCCTCCTCCTCCTCCTCCTCCTCCTCCTCCTCCTCCTCCTCCTCCTCCTCCTCCTCCTCCTCCTCCTCCTCCTCCTCCTTCCTCTTCCTACAGTTAGCTCCACCAGCACCACCTTCCTTCCCAGCACCCCGCCTGAGCACCCTGGCCCGCCAAGTCCTGGGTGGAGCGGTGCTTACCTGGCGGCGTCTTCTGTCGCTTCACTCAGATGTAATTTCTCTCTCTTATTAGCGCTGCGGCACGACATTTACCATCCCTCTTCCTTACACCATAACGCCATTACCGACACTATTTGCTGCGTGCATGTGTGTGTGTGTGGGTGGGTGGGTGGGTGGGGTGGGTGGGTGGGTGGGTGGGTGGGTGGGTGGGTGGGTGGGAGAAAGGGAGATAGAAAGTCGGAGATGAATAAGAGAAAGGCAGATAGAGAAAGGAGGAGGGGGAAAATTGATAGATAAAGTGCAAAGAGGAGGAAGAGATGAAGGAGGATAAGGAAGAATAGGACAGGGAAGTGAAAGAAGAACAGATAAACGGATGAGGAGGAATAATAAGACGACAATGAATAAGATCATGAGGAATAGGAGGAGGAGGAGGAGGGAGGAAGACGATCATTACTAGGACTAAGTATTCCACCAGTGGTTCTCAAGTTAGACTAATTTCATCATCAACTGTAAGATTTGATTATCTAATTTGGTGCCATCAGCAAATTTCGATATTTTAGATATAAACCAAGAGTCTAGACAAATTTCGATGTTTTAGATATAAGTAAACCCAATCTAGACTAGCCTGCGGGTTTATATTTAAAACATCTAAACTTTCTGATGACACCAAATTAGGCAGTAGAGCATTTACTGGGGAAGACTGTGAACGATAACATCAAATAGAACTATCAAATGCAGAATAAGTCGTCAACTGAGGTAAAGCAGGAAAAAGATTTCGGTGTCATCATTAGTAATTATCTCAAGCCAAATACGCATTGCTTATTTGCTAGTAAAAAGACTAATATGATTTTAGGCTTCACTGCACGCAGCTTTGAGCATTAAACCCGGAAAGTAATGACACGTTTATGTACGTCATTGGTTAGGCCGAACTTAGAATATGCCGTTCAATTCTGGTCGCCTTGTTTGGCAAAGGATGAAGCCAAGTTGGAAGCAAATCAAAGAAGAGCGACCAAATTGATTCCAACTCTGCGAAACTTTTCTCATAAAGAGAGGTTATGAAAACTAAATATGTTTTCCTTAATGAATCGTATCTGTGAATAGTTGATCAAAACTTTTAAGATTCTTAAAGGATTTGATATCATTAATCAACAGAACCTTTTTGAGCTCTCTACTCAGCTGACAACAAGAAACAATTGTTTAAAACTAAATGGACAGCGTTTCAACACAGATCTTCGAAAGATCTTCTGAAGATTATTTCAATGTCAAAGTAGTCAATGGAACAAATGACCAGATAATGTTGTCGAAGCCAGCACAATAATCACATTGGATACCAGACTAGACGTATACTTCAAAGTAAATATCAAATATTTCAACATCAAAGTTTTGATTTTGCCCCGCGAGTAATCTTATCAACAGCCTCCGGATGAATGAATTAATGTTAACGGTAGTTTACTTTAGCATACTACATTCCTTTAATTGTTTACCATGAAATTTACATGTATGTACGTACCTATCCTCTTTATGAGGGAGGGGTGGGCGGGGAGGAGCCTTGTTCTGTGCTATGCTGATCTCTTGCATGTAGTTTATTAGTTAGTAGTACGTTAGTTCAGCAGATACCTTCATTATAGACCAAAGGGTCACTTGGTATCTGTTTTTCCTAGGTATTCTTAATGTATTCCTATGACTTACAGACGCATGTACAGACAGATGGACAAAGACAGACAGACTGATGATGCGTGATCCATTACAGCAAAGTCTGCACGCACGAGTCTCTCTCTCTCTCTCTCTCTCTCTCTCTCTCTCTCTCTCTCTCTCTCTCTCTCTCTCTCTCTCTCTCTCTCTCTACTCTCTCTCTCTCTCTCTCTCTCTCGCTCTCTCTCTCTCTCCTCTCTCTCTCTCTCTCTCCTCTCTCTCTCTCTCTCTCTCTCTCTCTCTCTCTCTCTCTCTCTCTCTCTCTCTCTCTCTCTCTCTCTCTCTCTCTCTCTCTCTCTCTTTTCTCAGCTAAAGGATCATAGCAAGCCAAAGCGATGCATTCAAAGCACGAGAGGGAGTAGAAGTCAAGAGACAGAGAGAGAGAGAGAGAGAGAGAGAGAGAGAGAGAGAGAGAGAGAGAGAGAGAGAGAGAGAGAGAGAGAGAGAGAGAGAGAGAGAGAGAGAGAAATGGAGAATGGCTCCAAAATAACAAATCTCCCCATGAAAGTTTACCAAAATAACTCTTAGCATCTTCTTTCCCTTGTCTCCTCTCTCCTCCCCCTCTCCCTCCCTCCCTCCCTCCGATTTCCTCCTGGGTCTCACAATATCAGTCTGAGAAACTCGCGTGGGAAAAAGGTGGATTCGGTGCGCTTTTCAGCAGCAATATATTATGGGCAAGTGTTTTGGCAGCGCGGCCCGAGTTTGGCTAAGTTGGGAAAGAGTTGGAAAGGCGTGCCTGTGAGGGGGGGAAGGGGAAGGAGAGATGGCAGGAAACGCTTGCTTAGAGGAGGGAGAGGGAAGGAAGAAAGGGCATGTTTGGAAGAGAAGGAGGAGGGAAATAGCGCTTGTGATGTAATGACAGGTAGTTAAAATAAGGGTGCAGTCTGTTCGTACACATGTTGTTTCGTACACCAGTAGATTCGTACACCAGAATGTTGTTTCGTAGTCTATATGAAACCATAGTCGTTTTGTACACTCAGCTCAGAGTTGAACTTGACTACTATTACGAAACGACACCAGGTATGTACGAAAAAACTCAAAATCAGTGTACGAAACTACTAACAAAACCTTGGTACGAAACAACTTGTGTACGAAACTCCCTGTAACCGTTAAAAATAGGCTCAGAACGGAAGTGAGATAAGAGAAATTTCAGAACTATGCAATGAAAGTAGTGTTAATGAATTGATATTAGGTAATGCAAAAAAAAATAAAGTGAATTATAACCAGTCGCCAGGAGATTAGGAATATTTAATTTATAACACGGTATAAACAGTAGCATTGAAACGGAACTATATAAAAGTAAAAAATAATAGAAATCTGTAATAAGCAATCACTAGCAAGAAGAAAAAGAGTCTTCCAAGATGGCCTGTCGTGTTGCAAGGAAAAAAAGAAGAATAAAAGGAGAAGGAAAAAAGTAAGAAAGAAGAACGCCTGCCTTGAAAGAAATATTGAACAAACATGCACCAAAAGGACGACTATAGACGGAGGATTTCAAACTCAAGCTATGGCAAGAAAAGGAGAAAAAAAGGGAACAGCATAGAAAAGGTTACAAAAAAAGGGCTGAAGAGGGAGGAAGGTCGAGTGGTTGTGGCTGTGTGTGGAGCCGCCTTGGTGGAATGAGGTGTATTGAAGGTGGAATGAAGACGGGATGAATGTGTGTGTGTGTGTGTGTGTGTGTTGGGGGGGGGGGGAGATGGTGAAGAGGGCAGTATACGGTGGAAGTGACAAGAAAATATGATGAAAAAAGTAAAATCGTAACCAGTGTAGCAGATGGTTGTGATGGTGGTTGTCAATTTTTCTTTCTTTTTTTGAGGGGTTTGAGAAGGAGGAGGAGGCTATGTAAATGAGGAAATATGACAAAAAACTCTGGAAAATGAGAATGAGTCAGCCAGCAGTCATTGGAGTGGTCAAGGCCAAAGGGAATACAGATCTTAATTCCCTTGGCCTTGGGCGAGGTGGTCCTGGCCACCGTGATGAGCCTCGCCGGGTGTGCAAGGCTGGAGACTGGCGCGCCCCGCGTCGAGGAGGTGGAGGCCGCCCTGGCCAGCACCCAGCGGCGCCTCCACCACCACCTGCTGCACCTGGAGGACCACCACCACGCGCTGATGGAGTCCATGCAGGTGGTCATGGAGCGTGTGATGGACGTGACCTCCGTGGTGGCGGTGCTGCAGCGCGTCATCACCGCCACCACGAGGGACCTGCGTGCCCTGGCCAAGAGCACCAATGACAAGGGCAACGCAGCCCTGCAGGAAGAACAGGAGACCGTCGAGCGCGAGGAGAAGGACACGACTCTCTTCGTCACCCGCAGGGCTCTCGCCAAGGCACACTTGCAGGAGGCCAAGCGGGACCTGCATGTTGTGAAGGGCGTCGCCGTAAGGCAGAGAGAAAAATTGTGCAACAAAGTCAACGTCACTGACAAAGGTGGACTATCTTCTGAACCTGACGCAGGAGACGGACCACAGCACGGAGAGCCTTTGCACGCGGGAAGACACTTCTGCTGCCACGCCGAAGCCCGTGGCTGACGGTGACGACAGCGGTGGGGACATAACGCTACAGTCCCTCTGGTACTATATACTGACGGAGACCCTTACCGGCAAACTGCCTGGGAGACGGGGAAGTTCCATCCAACACCGCCGAGGGCGTCTCCCTTATGGAGCTGAAAGAGAGTCGCCCAAAGAGGCCCTTCTGGAGTACTTGGCTCACACCCCTGCACGCCGCCGCCAGCCTCATTGTGGCCGCCAGCAGGGTGTATCGGCAGTGGCGTGTCAGGCAGCGACGCCGCCGCTGAGGGGCTCAACTCCTTGCCTGACGCCCTGCACGCGGCAGCAAGTGTGGCTGTTGAGTTTGCGTCACTCCAACCACATATCTATTTTTCTGTCCACATCATTATGTTGAACAACAAAAATGTAAATGCTATAATAAATAGATGCTTAAAAAAAATAAGAGTTATATTTTTGGTTTCCGCAAGTGAATAACTACTGCATAATATACGGAGCCGAAAATAATAGGTAAAATGTAACCTGTAAGGACTGTGGAGCCCGCCAACTCCTGCGGAATGTGAACTATATATATATATATATATATATATATAATATATATATAATATATATATATATATATATATATATATATATATATATATATATATATATCAGGGTTGTTGATTAAAAAAAAAAATTTGATTTAAATCGGATTTATTTGATTTAAATCGATTTTTTTATATATTAAATTGATGTTATACATGACATCTAACTACTACAGGATATTGTTTAGCATATTTATAACTAGAAAGCGATAGAATAAGTGAATTAAAAATGCATATAACATGAATATAACATAATGGATATAATAGAAGTAGCTACACTCAAAGCGGAGGAACCGCCTCGGTACAGAGAAGGCAACAAAACTTGTTTTCCTTTTGAAGTCCATGAATAAACACACTCCTCATGATGATGATGATGCTTAAATTCTTTGTTGGGTCTAACCAATTAAATTAAAGTGGAATTTGTTTATTATATGCAGTTACAAGGTACTTTCTTTTAACTAACTCTGGATAATATACATTATGAAAAAGGAATTTGTACTATTATGGGTAATTTTAAATTTATCTATACTTTTTCTTAGTAATGCTAATTACACTACATTGATTTAAATAAAAATGCTATATAATTTTTGTTGTAGTAATAATTACTCTGCGGGTTGAACAAGAGAATAGTATTTTTTTGTTTGATAATCATAACGCGCATTAAACTTTGGTTAATATCACTTTGGCTTTTTATAAACAAAAGTAACATGCACATTCAACTTTTGGTTATAGTAGTGTGGCTTTTTGTATAGTACAACAAAAATATATATATCAAGTATAGACTTCCAGCCTCTGGCCCCTTTGCTTTTGGCTCAGTTCTTGCGGCTGGAACGTGACAGCGAGCCACGTTCCAGCCAATTAACTCATTACGTGAATTACTCATTAAGGGCTTGTTCTATGCAAAAAGTTTGTTTAACAGACCCCCGTTGATTTTGACAGCACTACTTGCATGTCGAATTTCAGCTCAACCCGACAATAATTAGGAGTAGTTTACGTTAATTACTCATTAAGGGCTTGTTTTGCGCAAAAAAATTCTTCCGACGACCCCCATTGATTTTGACAGCACTACTTGCATGTCAGATTTCAGCTCAATCCGACAATAATTAGGAGTAGTTATACACCTTTAGGCGGAAACTTGGTTCCACGGGTCTTATGGTAAGCGACAGCGAGCAAAGCTCGCTGTCAATAATTGAGAAAAAAATATTTCTGCTGTGAAAACTGCCACATGGTAAAAGGTAAAGATGGGAGCACACGCAATGCTGCGCGTGGCATTCGGTGCTCATCTCCGTGGCATTAGCCCTTAGAGCCTGTGGTGGGTGAGGACTCGTTACCCCGGGACACAGGGCTAGTGTGATACCCGGGTTACCACAGTTACCTTCCCCAGGTTATCCCAGGTGCCCATTTATCAACCCCGAAAGGAAGGAAGAACAGCTGGGTAGGCTGGTCACCGACTTGCCCTGGCCCGGATTCGAACCAGGGCCCGCAGATTCGTAGCCAGGCACGCTAGCCACTGCACCACGGAGGTGATAATTTGCTATCTAAAAGTGCCACAGTGGATTCCCCCGCACCATTCATTTAGTCTTATTATGATATAGTTATGCTACATTAATACAATTGGTGTTCATAAAGCCCATTTGCTTAATTTTTCTTCTTTCCCCTCTCGTTTTCGAATAATGATAAGGTTATGATTTAAATCAGTGATTTTTTTTTTTAATAATTTGATTTAAATCATGATTTAAATCAGTGATTAAAATCAACTTGATTTAAATCAAACAACCCTTATATATATATATATATATATATATATATATATATATATATATATATATATATATATATATATATATATATATATATATATATATATATATATCAGGGCTGTTTGATTTAAATCAAGTTGATTATATATATATGATAGGATGTTATTATCATAGGAAAATGAAAAAAACATAGGAATACGAATCAAAAGTAGACGAAATACTAAAAACATATAAGGGACTTTAATAAAAGATTATAGAAAAAAACAAAGATGACGTAAAGGAGAAAAAAAAATGAGATTAGACAAAACTTGAATATATAAATAAGACTAGAAAAAATAAACAATTGAAGGAGCATAGTGAGAACAAAAAACTCGAAGGAGGAAGAACAAGAAATAACAACAACAACATCAACCATTAACAAACGTACACCTTAACAACAAGAAACAAGAAGAAAAAAACAGAAAGAAAACTAGCAACAGGAGGATATAGAAGATGAGAATAACGAGGCAGAAGCGATCCGTTTGGCGTACGACTGACACTCTACTTGTCCATAATCAGGCTATTTCCCCCGCCACCAGGCCCGCTGCTTCAGACAAATTGCTTCCATTTCCTGGCGAGACAATGAAACACACCACAAGACCCTCCCCTTCAACCTCTCCTCCCCTCTAACCCCCCCCCCCTTCACCTCACCCTTCCAAAGCCTCTCCTCCCCCCCCTCCTTCCCCTCCCCTTCCTCACCTCCCTCTACCAAAGTCTCTCTCCCTCCCTCTCTCCTTCCTTCTCTCCCTCCCTCTCTCCCTCCTTCTCTCCCTCCCTCTCTCCCTCCTTCTCTCCCTCCCTCAACTTATCGTAACCTTCTCCGGCCTCTTCTTCTTCTCAACCCTCTTTCTTTTCCTTCTTTCTTTCTTTCTTTCTCTTTCTTTCTTTCTTTCTTCTTTCTTTCTCTTTCTTTTCCTTTCCCTTCCTTCCTTTTTCCTAACCCTTCTAAGTTTGAGATGCTCATGATTTTCTTCTCTTTTCTTTTCATGTTTTCTTCCTTTATCTTATTCTGATTATCTCGTTTTTCTTCTTCGTCTCCTATCTTTATTTCCTACGTAATTTGTTTTATTCGACTTCTATCTAATATTCTTAGCTCATAGTCTCTCTCTTCTCTCTCTCTCTCTCTCTCTCTCTCTCTCTCTCTCTCTCTCTCTCTCTCTCCTCTCTCTCTCTCTCTCTCTCTTCTCTCTCTCTCTCCTCTCTCTCTCTCTCTCTCTCTCTCTCTCTCTCTCTCCTTTCTTATCATACACTTCATTCTCCTTCTTAACTTTCTAACTTTTCTCATACTTTGTGTCAATTACCATTCTTTATTTTTCCTTCTCTCTTATCCTCTCACTTCAGTCAGCCACTCTCCTCTCTCCCTCTTTCCTTTTAACTTTACTACTACCTTCATCTTATGTTTTTTCTTCTCTCCCACCATTTATTTATTTACCTCTCCTTCTCTTTGTTTTTAAGTCACATATTTTTTCCCCCCATTCTACTTATCTTCCTACCTTTCCATACTTCTTACTTCCTTTCTTCATGTCTTCAAGGTTCTCTTCTCTTGCTTCTATTTTTTTTTAATCATTCTTTCCTATGTTCCCATTTACTCACGTACTCTTCTTCCACCATTCCTTTTTTCTGGCATCTTTCATCCTTCTTGAGCCTCCTCTCCTCCTCTTCCCTCCCTCTTCTCCTTCCCTCCTCTCCTTCCCTCCTCCTCTCCTCCTTCTCCCCTGCCCTTCTTCCCTCACTCCTTCTCTCCTTCCCTCCTCCTTCCCTCCTCCTCCTTCTCTCCTCCTCTCCTCCTCCTCTCCTCCTCCTCCCCTGCCCTCCTCCTTCCCTCCTCTCCCTCCCTCCCTCTCCCATTAACCCAGGGACTTGATCTCAGTCCCATTCCTTCCCACCGCTGATCCATCTCTTGCTTCCTGCTACAAATCCTTGGTAATTAGGAAACTCTCTCTCTCTCTCTCTCTCTCTCTCTCTCTCTCTCTCTCCTCTCTCTCTCTCTCTCTCTCTCTCTCTCTCTCTCTCTCTCTCTCGTCATTTTGGTCTTTTACATGATAGTTTGGTATTTTTTTCTTTTGTGTAATTCGCCTCCTTCTCTTCCTCCTCCTCCTCCTCCTCCTCCTCCTCCTCCTCCTCCTCCTCCTCTTTTTCCTCCTCCTCCTCTTCCTCCTCCTCGTCGTCGTCGTCTCCTTCACCATTTTAGTTTAGATAGTATAGTTTATCACAAATAGACTCGTAAGGAACAACATGTCTGGGACTGTTTATTCTTCCTTTGTATTCCTTTGTATTCTTCTTCCTCCTCCTCATGTTCAGTCATCCATACTTGTACTTAATGTATTGATAACAACGTGTAATTCATGATAATCTTCCCCTTCTTTGAGCTAAAAAATAAATACTCCCTCGGGTATAAGGCAAAGCGACTATTATATTCTGATGTCAATAAGGAAGGAGTAGAAAGAAAGATTATGGGAATGCGGTGAAATGCGATGATATGGGTGAGACATACTTAATAGGGCGTGATGTTGAGGATTAATGTGTTCTGGTGTATGGTGGAGACAGAACAGATAATGGAAATGCAGTGAAATGCGATGATATGGGTGAGAAATATTAACCCCTTCACGCCCAGATCTTTCCTTTGCTATATAAAATCGTCTGATGTTAGCCATAAAATTACGAAAAATATCATAATACATACCAAATGAGCTAGTGGACAAGGATACAATACAGGTGATATATATGAAACAGTCTATATTCATTAAAATCGTCTAATGGTAGTCAAATTACAATGAAAATTACGTTCTGGGACTCAAGGGGTTAAAAGGGGATGAGGAGGAGGGGGGTGATTAAAGTGTTCTGATGTTGGCTTAATGACGCCCTTCCAATGCTTGTACTAATCAGGGTTATTCTTCCACCCTCACAGATACGCCCACCAACACCCTTCTATCTTGCCTCAATACCCCCCCTCACACCCACCAACTCCACCAGCATCCACACGACAACTACCTCCACCACCACCACACGACAACACCCTCCACCCTCCCCTCACCTGTCCCGCCCACGCACCTGTTACCTGCGCCGCTCAACTGTCCTATCTACCTTAGGGTGAGTACTGTTATGTAATTATTGTTACTATTATTGTTATTGTTGTTGTTATCATTGTTATTTATATTGTTACTATCGTTTTTTTGTATTATTCTTATTGATGTATTGTTGTCTACCTGAACTACATATCCATTTGATGCCACTGCTGTTGTGTTTCTTCATCATCATCATCATCATCATCATCATCATCATCATCATCTCATCATCATCACTTGTTCGGCCGTCAGTAATTACCTGTTATCGGATCTTACCATTATCAACAGGGGCGGGATCTACTTACAAAACTATGATTAAAAATTTTACCCTGAAAAAGAGAGAAAGAGAGAGAGAGAGAGAGAGAGAGAGAGAGAGAGAGAGAGAGAGAGAGAGAAGTGAGGTAATATGAAGAAGAGGAGATAATATAGGAAGTGAGATATTAGTGCAGTAGCGAGGGGAGGAGGAAGAAAAAGAAATTCAAAAAGAGGAAGAGGAGGGTTGATTACATGGTAAATATTAGACTTTCCTCACCTACTGGAAAAAGAAAGTTCTGCTGGAAAGAAAAATAAGTCTAGGAAGAAGAGGAGGAGGAGGAGGAGGAGGAGGAGGAGGAGGAGGGGGGGAGAGGAGGAGGAGGAGGGGGGGAGGAGGGAGAAAAATAAACAGAAGACGGCGGAAGTTAAAAGTAAAAAAAAAAAGATCATGTGATAATTTCCGGCTAATCGGAAAAGAGTAGAAATCAGAGAAACGGAAGATATTTTGTGTCAAGGAAAAGATCGAAAAATTGGGAAAGGAAAAGTGATAAAACTGGAGAAAGAAAAGTGTCACATTCTCTCTGTCTCTCTCTCTCTCTCTCTCTCTCTCTCTCTCTCTCCTCTCTCTCTCTCTCTCTCTCTCTCTCTCTCTCTCTCTCTCTCTCTCTCTCTCTCTCCTCTCTCTCTCTCTTCTCTCTCTCTCTCTCTCTCTCTCTCTCTCTCTCTCTCTCTCTCTCTCTCTCTCTCTCTCTCTCTCTCACTCTCATACACATAGAGGAAAAAATGAATGAATGGGAAAAAAGATAAATTAAAATATATCCAATAAATTGTTTCACTTCCCAACTCTCTCTCTCTCTCTCTCTCTCTCTCTCTCTCTCTCTCTCTCTCTCTCTCTCTCTCTCTCTCTCTCTCTCTCTCTCTCTCTCTCTCTCCCCTCTCTCTCTCTCCTCTCTCTCTCTCTCTTCTCTCTCTCTCTCTACGAAAAACAGCGCAGTTTGTCACCAAAGAGAAGAGAATTTCTGCTCGTGAAAGGTGGAAGAAAAATAAATACATAAGATAAGATAAAATATTAGAGACCTTATTCACTAGAAATCTTCGGTGGGTCCCTTTCCCCATGAGGGTCCCAGCGGCGGACAGTCCCTCGCAGTCCCTCGCAGTCCTCATCAACACTTCATCTCAACTGCCTCCTTAAAATGATGAATCTCCGCATAATATCGCCGTGATCGAAATATTTTAGAGAATCAATTGGTTTGGAGAGAGAGAGAGAGAGAGAGAGAGAGAGAGAGAGAGAGAGAGAGAGAGAGAGAGAGAGAGAGAGAGAGAGAGTTGGGATGTGAAATAATTTATTGGGAATATTTTCATTTATATATTTTTCACTCATTCATTAGTTTTTTTCCTCTGTAAGAAAGAAAGAGAAAAGAGAGAGAGAGAGAGAGAGAGAGAGAGAGAGAGAGAGAGGAGAGAGAGAGAGAGAGAGAGAGAGAGATAGCCAACATCGTAATCCTGTCGTAGCATCACCCGGAATATAATAGGAAAACTTGCCTTTGTAACGACCAATTATACAAGTTCTGTGGGGGGGGAGGCAGAAGAAGGGGGGCGGGGAGGGGGGGAACCGCGCCCGGAGACGGAAGAAAACCCCGCTATTAGGGAAGACAAACCAACCTCGCGCCGCAGACTTACGGGCCATAAAATGAAATAAAACATCTTGCAGACTTTGGAAGAAATCGTACTGTGTTTCCCTCTCACCCCTTTGCAACTTTTCCCGCCAAAACGTCATCAGCTCGACTCTTCATCCCGTTTCATATTTTTCTAAAGTTTCTCCGGTTCTTCCTGCGATGTTAGGTCTCTCTCTCTCTCTCTCTCTCTCTCTCTCTCTCTCTCTCCTCTCTCTCTCTCTCTCTCTCTCTCTCTCTCTCTCTCGCTCTCGCTCTCGCTCTCGCTCTCTCTCTCTCTCTCTCTCTCTCTCTCTCTCTCTCTCTCTCTCTCTCTCTCTCTCTCTCTCTCTCTCTCTCTCTCTCTCTCTCTCTCTCTCTCTCTCTCTCTTCCAGCTCTCCTCCCTCTTCTCTATTATTCATTCAGAACCTTTCATTCATTCACATCCCAAGCTTGCCCCATGACTATCCCTTCTCTCTCCTGTCTATTTTCTAAGTCCTCACCACCTCTTTCAATCCTCCCGCTCTTTCAGTCCAGTCCTCTGCCCCAGTTATATTTTCTTCATCCCCCTTTTGCCATTCCTCCAGGTATTCCAGTCCTCATTATAATCTCTTCAGGTAATACTACTAATCATCTAATTATATCATGCTGAGAAATGTTAATAGTGAACCGTCTTAGCCTGGACACCACCTAGATGCCCAAAATGCTACATAGGTGGGCACTGAAAGCCACTTAATGAACAATATACAAAACAACTAGAGACTATAAACCATCTGGGCACTCTAGAAATAACCCATGGCCGCTCTCCGCACACTGCAGACAATAAGGAGAACACTTGGGTACTGGGGATCAGTTATGCATGCACCTTTAAAGTCTTCAGTCTTCCTTTAAAGTCAATTTTTTACTGTCACGAAAGACCTCTGAACGTTCTTATCGCCAGCCGCCTACCTGGAGATCCCTCGGACACGTCAGATACCAACGGGACGCTCAGAGGATTAGATGGATAACCTTAAACGAAACCTAAACGCCGGTGTGGCTACGTGGATGCCTAAAATGGTGTTTGGACATCATGAAAGTCACTTGATCACCTTGAAAGTCCTTTTGACACTTTGAATCAAGTATGAAATAGAAATTGACTCACAAATCACAGAAAAGTTCCAGAAATTAATGGACATCATAAGAAAATCAGCCCATACATACCCAAAGATACGATCTCTTCCTGAAAACTCTAATAAAAGACCACCAATGACAATCCTAGAAACAGTCTGAAGCTTATTTGTAAATGACATGAAAGACAAGCCGTGGACATCACCTACTGGATAATCTGACTGCCCCTCAGAAGCCGCGTGGCGGTATTCTTGGGGTCACCTTGCCATCACCTGCAGCTCTCGAACTAAATAGATAAATAATAGACTTTTAACAATAGATGAGGATTTAGTCCAGGCTGAGGAGGCCATTATAGAGGTGTTGATGGGTATATAGGCATGGTGACGCTCCTCTTCGTCGGGTCCTTCAGGCAGGCGGGGGGCGTCGCCGAGGGAGGTCCAGAGTGTCTCCTGCACCGCCGCTACTCATGAGATTCCTCGAGGCTTGCGGTTTTATGTGCAGGAATTTGTTGGTCCACGCGTTGCCGCCGGGAGCCTCGGCCGCCGCCCCGCTGCTCTGCACTCGCAAGGTTTTTGCCGGTGTGTTTTTCTGTTGAGTTTGCATAATTAGCCCCGACGGAGCCCCGTGCGTCCCCTGTCCGTGCTGGCGTGCGCTTCTTACTTGTCTAGGGGATACTGTTATTATTAATATTATTATTATTTTTATTGTCATTATTGTCATTATTATTATTATTATTATAATCATTAGTAGTAGTAGTAGTAGTATAAGTAGTAATAGTAGTAGTAGTAATTGTAGTAGTAGTAGTAGTTATAGTAACATTATTATTACCATTATTATTTATATATTTCTACTGCTGTTACTGCTGGTACTACTACTATATACTACCACTACTACTACTACTACTACTACTACTACTACTATTATTGTTATTATTATTGCTGCTATTATTACTACTACTACTATCACTTATAGTACTACTATAATTTTTTTATCACCACCTCTATCGCCACTACTTCTACTACTTTTAATCATTCCACTGCTATGATTGTACAACTACCACTTCTGTATATAGTACTCCGAAAATATCGTTGGAATGTTAAACATGTGGTTGATTTAAAACAAGTTGACGATGTATAAAAGGTATGAACAGAACGATAAACAGGCAGGAGAAGTGCAAGGTAGAGAGGGAGAGAGAAAAAAGAAATAACTAATCGTCTTGTGAAAGCTTTTGATCGAGTACCCGGTGGAAGAGAAGTCGTAAGTGATTCGTTTGTCAACCTTCCCTCAGACACATGGCTCTTGACAGGTGTTCATTTACCTCTAATAGGGTCACCTGTGTTCAAGTCCCCGAGCGTCGCGCCACCTGCTACTTGCTAGGCCATCGCCGCGCCTGGATGGGATCACGTAGCAGGTTAATTAGTGCATGCAGGTGTGAGCTCGTCCCCAACACTCCTCGCTGTCCCCACCCGGGCGTGGCTCCTGCAGGCTCCCAGAGGCTTAATGTCCTTTCTGAGGTGTTATAGACTTGACCATTGCTTCTCGTCAGGCTTTCTTGCTTTTGGAGATGCCCTGAGGACCTGCAGGATTGGGGACGAAGGGGGTGAGGAGGCTGCGGTGGGGAATGTGCCTCAAGGAACAGACCCGCTACGCACTCTTTCATGAGGCGCTGCTGTGGACGGCGGCGTGGTGGCGGTAGCTCTCACGGACCAGGGACCAAGAAATGGATAAAGCATCATCATTATCATCTCTCTTTCTCCCCCCCTCTCTCTCTCCCCCCCTCTCTCCCCCCCCTCTCTCTCTCCCCCTCTCTCTCTCTCCCCCCTCTCTCTCTCCCTCTCTCCCACCCTCTCTCGCCCCCCCTCCCCTCTCTCTCTCTCTCTCTCTCTCTCTCTCCTCTCTCCTCTCTCCTCTCTCTCTCTCTCTCTCTCTCTCTCTCTCTCTCTCTCTCTCTCTCTCTCTCTCTCTCTCTCTCTCTCTCTCTCTCTCTCTCTCTCTCTTCCTGGGAAAGGAGTCTACATGCCACTCTCAGATAGTTTCAAAGTTTCTCGGAGTTTGTGAAAAAGGGAAGCCCGGCCTGTTCCCCTCTCTGTGTTGTCCCTTGTTTTGAAGTGGCGCCCCGCCCCGCCCTCACCCCCGCCTCGCTTTGTTCTTATAACTATCAACACCCGTGTAGCTGTCACGACCAAGTTTTCTAATCGCCCCGCCATTCTTCGCCTTTCTTTGCGGCCTTATAACTTATTACGGGTTCTTGGCCTTCCTGGTTCTTCGCGTTTTCTGCGCAAGAACGTAAAGTCTCCTTAGCGTCAGGTAAGTTCAGATTTTTTGTTCCACGCTGGTCTGGCTTGTTGGCGGGTTGACTGCTTAGTAGATTAGCTTCCTTGCCTCGCTGTCTGTGATTGACTGGCTTGTCAGCTAACTGGCGGGCAAGATGAGTGGTCGCCTTACTAGGATCGCTGGCCGGCTTGTAGGTTGTTTAGTGTTATGGGAAAAAATGGCGGCGGACAGTAGCCCCCTCCCCCTCCCCTTGATGACCGGCTGGCAGGGGTCTCGTGTGCCTGACGGAATACGCGAAAGGTTGTTTGGTAACCTGACTTGCTGATTCCATGTGTGATTGTCTGGCCTTCCCTCAGCCCTATAGGTGGCTGCTTCTTGACTACTCCTGGTTGGAGCATGTTGGCTTTGTGCAGGCTGGTTGGCTGTCTGGCTGGTTGATAGCCTGGTTAGTTAGCTGACTGGCTAGTTGCCTGGCTAGTTAACTGGCTCTGGTTGCCAGGCTAGTTGGCTGGTTGATGGCCTGGTTAGTCAGCTGGCTGGCTAGTTAGTTGCCTGGCTAGTTGACTGGCTCTCTGGTTGCCTGGCTAGTCGGCTGGCTGGCTGGCGGGATGGCTGTTGGGGTGGGGATGGGGTGGCTGCAGGTGGCAGTGGGGTGGGGTAGGGGCAGGAGGAGGAAGACAACAAAGGAATAACACGCTCGGATTTCAGAACTCAATTGCACTTACGGATATCAAGGCAATTTTACATAATCGCAAGTTACATTCCTCCGCTGTGACCGGGAAGCTAATCAGCCGATGCGACGCGACACTCCCGGCCTGCAGCCTGCCCGTCAACCGGCAGGTGCGGCGTGCCCTCAGCCTGCACGACGCGGGGAATATTAACTACAAGTCCTACCCGTCCGTGACCCGTTAAGACCCTTCCGGACGTGACGAGGCCAACATATAGGGCTTGAATGTTATTGTAATTAATAAATTCAGGTGGTGTGAGGGAAGGTGGAGGAGAGGCAAAGGGTTGGGGGGGTGGGGTTGACGTTCTGGCTGGAAGACGGAGGCGCCCCGGGCGAGCGAACAGAAGAGCAACCCACCACAGGCTGTTTCAGTGTTCCGCTCCCTCCCCACCATCCCCCTCCTCCCTCCATGATCCCCCCTCTCATCCCTTCCTGCCCCCCCCCTCGCTGACCTCTGAATATTAAAGAATATCGAGCAATAAGACTCAGAGCCACCCGACAAATAATGATGGTAATGATACAGACATAAAGAAGTTTTGACGCGTCCCCATTCGTTCTGAGTCGGAAATAAAGACCCTGAGAGCCCAGGGGAGGAAGCGACCGGAGATATTAAGATTATCCAAATTGCCTTCTCTCTTATTTTTTTTTCTTATTCTTAGTTAAGAGTTGTCATGGCGAAGCGTCCAACACCTGCTCGACCACACACTCAGTAACGGACTCAGGAAACACACTCTATTACCACCACCACCACCACGACGCCTATTACCACCACCACCACCACCACCACGCCTATTACTACCACCACCACCACCACGCCACATTCACCACCACCGCCACCACTCACCACCACCACCACTACGACGCCACACTCACCACCACCACCACCACCACTCACCACAGCAGAAGCATCACAGGCAAGCACCCCTCCTGCCCCCCCCCCCCCCCCCCCCCCCCCCCTCCCCACACCCTGACTTCCAGCTGCGCCTCCTGCTGCCCCGCCACACACTGCTGCCTGGACAGACGTCACGTACAGATAAAATGAAAGCTCCAAAAAGAATTATCATAAAAAAAAACGGATCATTGTTTATCGCCCGCCATCAGGAGTCCGGGAAGCCAGCGTCTGTTATTACTGTTCTTATACATTAGCATAGCTACGTGAGAATCAAGGGCGTCATTTGTCAGCCCAGTGATCACTGTTATGGTATAAAGGAAGATAATGACGGTGCTTGATTGTGGGCGCCTGGAGTGAACGCTTTGCCCGCCAGCTCGCCCTCCAAACCCACCCCTTTCCCCTCCCCTCCCCATCCTTCACCCTACCTCCCCCTGACGCTTCCGATTTCCATTAGTTTAGGAGGCAGCGTCGCAGGAGGCGGCGGGCATCTTGATAAACATATGTAAAACAACGCCGAGGAGCTTATTCAGGAGTCAATTAGCATGAGTAACGGCGTGCACCGCGGCAACACCAGCCACCAGTTGCCGGCGTGGTCCCTCGGCCTCGACAACACCGCGCCGCGAGTCGTTGTTCAGCGCCTGACAATAAGAGAGGCTACGAGGCGTTCACCACGTCTGCACCAAATATCTTCCCCTACCACCTGCTGCGCCTCCTGCAGTTAAGACTCATCATTTTGCACACTAAAAATTTGATACAGGCGCGGCTGCATTGTTAGCCGTTACTCTCCGAGCGGGCTATATTTCTGCGACACTGTTCTGCCTGAGCTGTGAGTCCCCGCGGCCAGCGTAATGAAGGCCCCCAGCATGCTGATTGAGGCGCCGGCGGCAATATATTGGGAATTGAGCGCCAGGCATAATGAGGACCCTGCAACGAGCTGCGTCAAGCATCTATAACAAGGAGTCGCCGGGTCTGCAGTCGCGGCTGGTGGAGATTAGCTAAGCAAGGATCGGCTGCAGGCCAAGCATGCACCCAGGAACAAGCCTGGTGAAAGCCTCGCAGGACGGATGGCGCGGTGCACCAGCAAGCAGAGTAAGGGTCTGTGGCAAGCGTACCGAGGCACCACGGCGCATATGTATATCCAGGCCCCGTCGGCGAGCTCAGTGGGGCCCCGCGGTGCGCATGCTGATGACGCCCGCGACACGCACATGGATGCCCGAAGGCGAGCATAGTAAACACGGTGCTGGGGGCGGCCAGGGGGAGGAGACGCACCTGGGGATGGGACAAACACACCCTGGGCACACTGCATAGTCCCGACGCGGCAGTGGAGGCGTGGACAACGGGTACTCACATTTCCACGAGGCACGCCGTGGTGACCCTTGGGGCGGCCTCGGGAAGCATGAAGACCACACTTAAGAAAGCAGGTGGACGGGCTTTATCATAGAGGAAATTGAGGTGAATAAAACGATGATGTGGCGTCTCATTTCCCTGACTGCGATCAATCTTTTCCTGGTGTGAGGGGGAGGGAGGAGAGGGTGCAGGAGTGACGCCAGCAGTCTATGTACTCATCGGGCAGGCTTGTGAGGGACGCGCCCTTGAGTATGCGTGCAGCCTTGCCGGGCCTTACTGGATCACTGGCCCTTGATGGGTTTATATTATGACTTAATGCAATCATGTTCTGCACGTGCCTCGTGCCTCACAAGTTATGTTTATTATAGTACTAGTCAATTTAGTAATAATAATGACAAGAATAATGATAACAATTGAATTATTAGTTATTATTTTTTCATTATTATGCATTATTATTGTTATTGTGATTTTTTCATTAGTACATATTATTATAATTATTTTTATTACTATCTCCATTATTATTATTATTTTATTATTATTTTATTAATATTGCAATTATTTTTATTATTACTTCTACTACTACTAGTCTACTACTACTACTACTACTACTACTACTACTACTACTATCATGATAATAGTCGGTACCATTATTGTAATCCCATCCCGATACAAGTGTCGCCTACCTCTTGGTGTTCCCACGAGGGCAAGGCGCTTCATCACACGCGCTGTGGCTGCCTGCACACCTTCATTAACCCGCGGGTGACGTGGAAATGAAACCTTGTCACCACCACCTTTCTTACGACTTATTATTTTTAAAGAAAGGAGTGACAAGACACTTCGCGAATTAATTGGCCCACCCCCCTTTTTATATTATCTTACTGTCTTCTTTATAGGGACTGGCATCTAAGTGGGCTTTTTGTTTGCTTCTTTTCACAGTTTTGCCCTTGACCAGTCCTTTGTGATGTAAAAAAAACCATCCACTACCACCACCACTATAACCATCACTACTTATACCACTGCTACTATAAGTACTATAACCAACACTACCACTGCCTAAATTAACACTTGCCTCGTATAGTATCATTACCATCTCGTCAACAGTGTGTCTATGGACGTAACAGCTCTTCCCGCTAGCCCCTAGCCCCCCCCCCCCCCCCCCCCCCCGTCCATTGTGGAGGAGTCACAGGCGCGCTATATTGAGGCTCCTCAGCTCATCAAGCCTCAGGGAATCTTTCGTCAAAGTTTGCAACACTCAAGTATCCGCGTCATGCCTTGGTGTCAATCTGTGTTAGGAGTTAGCGAAGCCCCGCATGCCGGTCACAAGGTCATAAGATCGACACCGAAGACTAAGGAACTTGGAGACTAAAGATGTGGTTGTTCCTTTAGCCAGGGTCATATAGATTGGTATAGATAGGGATATAGATATAGATATAGATATAGGATATCGATAGGGATATGCCCCTGCCTTTAGCCTTCTTGATATGAGCTTGAGAATAAAGAGGGGAGAAATGGAGGTAAATAAGGCATATGATGCGTTGAAGGTGGCAAAACGGTCCATGAAATAGAGGGAAAGTGAGAGTGGAGTAAGGAGTGGATGGTGAATTGCCACTGCTTCACGGAGGCGCTGTGAGGTAAATGATTGATTGATTGATTGATTGTTTTATTAGGCTTAACATAACATACATAAAGTTAATTATTCATTACTTATATTATATACAAGCCGCGGTCCATTGAGCCGAGACTCTTTTATGGACCTGATGGCTTAGATTTCTTTTTAATTGAGGAAATGAGAGGAAGGAAAAAAACAGATGTTGAATAGAGAAGAGGATAGGAATGAAGGGTTGAATATTGGATGAAAAGAAGGTGGTTTAAAGTAATCGTCCAGACCCATTTTTTCTTTGCATAAAGAATGAATGAAAATGCTTTATTTGCATTTTGCCGCCCCCCTGTATCCTCCGATGCATTCGCAATCGAAGGTAGAGTTAATAGCCAGGGCATGTGGGTGTTCTTAGGCCACTCGACGATGCAGAAAGATTTTGGTTTTCGTCGGGGATCGAACTCGGGTCACCGAGAACGCCACTCGGAGACGATAACCACTCTGCTACCGCCTCCCCTAAATCACTACACTAGACACTACAAGGTCTATACAAGGAGTATATACCATTGACCTTGTATACTCTAGACCTTGGGACACATCGCTCTGAGTGTTAACGGCGGTCGTGTCATGAGAGGTGGTGGTGGTGGTATGAGTGGTAGTGGTGGTGGTATGAATGATGGTGGTGGTAGTGGTGGTGGTATGAATGATGGTGGTGGTAGTGGTAGTGGTGGTGGTATGAATGATGGTGGTGGTAGTGGTAGGAGTGGTAGTGATAAAGGTAGAAGTAGGAATAATGGTGGTGGTAGAAGTAGGAGTGATGATGGTGTTGGTAGGAGTGATGGTGGTGGTGGTAGAAGTGATAGTGTTAGTAGTGGTAGGAGAGGAGGTGGTGGTGGTTTTAGTGGAGCCAGTTTTATAGTGAGGATTATTGTTGTTGTTGTTGTTATTGTGGTGGTAGAATTCACGTGATTGTATCGTCAGTGTTGTATGATAATCGAGCTCAAGTTTATTTGTATATTTATTACATAAGTTTGGTCATTTTCCTGTTTTTCTGATTTTCCTCTTCATTTATATATTATTTATTATTAGTTCCTTTTTTTCTTGATGTGCTCCCTTTCTTCCCTTCCTTTGCCCCGCTCTACTTCCCTATATACTCCTTTTTGATTATTTTATTTATCTATTTATCGTATTTAACATAACAATCATCATCTTACGTTTTTATTGTACACACACACACACACACACCCACACCACACACACACACACCACCACGCACGCAACACACGCACGCACCCACCACCACGCACGCACCACGCCGCGCACGCACGCACGCACACGCACGCACGCACCACCACCCCACGCACAGCACACGCACCCCCACGCCACCACGCACGCACACACCACCACACCACACACACACACACACACACACACACACACACACACACAACACACACACACACACACCACACACACACCACACACACACACACACACACACACCACACACACACACACACACACACACACACACACACACACACACTACCTCACCTCCACCTCCCCACTGGCGACCTGTATTAACACATACCTCACCCCCTCCACGTGTTACTATTTCACACCAGCATACAACGTTTGCCTGATGTCATATGGACACTTTTTAGGCTCCTGTCATGGATATAAAGTGCCCAATATTTTATAATTTTCATTTTGGTCCACTAACATTTGTGTGTGTGTGTGTGTGTGTGTGTGTGTGTGTGTGTGTGTGTGTGTGTGTGTGGTGGTGTGTGTGTAGAGTGTGTGGGTGTGTGTGTGTGTGTGTGAGTGTGTGTGTGTGTGTGTGTGTGTGGTGTGTACTCTGTACCCACCCTCTCTCACCCCCCCCCCTACCTCCTCACCTCCCCACACCCCCCACCACACCCTCTCACCTCTCATCTCTCTCTCACTCCATCACATCTCTCCCTCTCACTCCTCCTCACTCCTCTCTCTCTCTCTCAGGTGTGATGGTGTTTTTGTTGTTGTTTTCATTGCATTGTTTATATTTGTCTGATGAAAATGTAGTGAAGATTTATTTATTGATTGATTTGTGTATTCATTTCTTAATTTTATTATTTAGTCATTCATTAATTTCTTCTTTCTTTGTGTGCTTCCTCTCTTCTCTTACTCTGCTCGGCTGTATTGCTTTCCTCCATACTCCCTTTTGATTATCATATTTATCTATTTATCGTATTAAATAGTCCATTATCATCTTACGTTTATCTTGTACACACAGGGGCGCCCACAGGCGGACGCACTGGACGCACGTGCGTCCACTGTAAGCCTCCAGGCATGTGTGGGCCCCTATAAGGGCCCCCCTAGGGGCCCCTATGAGGCTCCTTATAAGGCCCTATGAGGCCCCTATGAGGCCCCAAAATGCACCTAAAATTGATCAAAACTGAAAAAAAAATCAGGGGAGGGCTTACAGCGCCCCCCCGGACCCCCCCCAGCTGAGTAGGCTCGTTTCGCTCGCCACCCACATCCATCAACAGTGGGCTCTTTATAATATGTGCGTCCACTACAGGTATCTCTGTGGGCGCCCCAACCCAACACACACACACACACACACACACACACACCACACACACACACACACACACACACACACACCACACACACCACACACACACCACACACACACACACACACACGACACACACCACACACACACACACACACACACACACACACACACACACACACACACATCAGGTTTCACACACCCACGCACCCCGTCGCCACACAGATCTTCACAGTCAGATTTTCATCACGCCATCATTCCCTCGCTGTTATTCAGGATTCTAAGTCCAAATATTCACATTTCCGCTAATCAACCCTCGCTTTAGCACTGATTACGTTGCTGTTTATAATTTCCCGCCACTTTGCTGCAGATGGTGGCGGGGCTTAAGATTGGCACCGCATTCGGTTAAATGGGCGAGGTGGATTAGTTTGGGCTTTAATTTTACTGGGGTAGGGCTTTTGTGGGCGAAGGGGGGTTGGAGGTGGGTTTAAAGGGGCGCAGGGGGGTTGGAGGTGGGTTTAGGTGGGCGCAGGGGGGGTTAGAGGTGGGTTTAAGGGGTCAGGGGGGCTTATGTGGGCGGAGGGGGGTTGGATGTGGGTTTAAGGGAGCGAAGATGGGTTTAGGTGGTCGCAGGGGGGTTGGAGGTGGGTTTAAGGGAGCGAAGGTGGGTTTAGGTGGGCTGAGGGGTGGATGTAGGGGTGGGTTTAGGTGGGCTGAGGGGGGATAGATGTGGGTTTAAGTGGGCGAAGGTGGGTTTAGGTGGGCTGAGGGGGGTAGAGGTGGGTTTAAGGGGGCGAGGTTGGTTTAGGGGGGCTAAGAACTGCCTTGTCCTTTTATTGGGCGGCGACTAATGCGTTTTTCTTTCTTTTTTCCCACAAGGGTTTACGATCTTGATCCGCTTCCCTCCTGCTGGTGATCTGTCCCTTCCTGCTCCTCTTCCTTTCTTTCTTACTTTCTTTCTTTCCTTCCCTCTAGTTCTTCTTTTTCATCTTCCTCTTTGTTCTCTTTATTGGCGTAGGCGAAGACCTGCTATTGGTGTTTGAAGTTGCTGTTATTCTCTTGTATTTCTGATTCCAATTGGTGTGTGTGTGTGTGTGTCTGTGTCTGTCTGTCTGTCTGTCTGTCTGCTTATCTGTGTGTGTCTGTCTGTCTGTTCTGTCTGTCTGTCTGTCTGTCTGTCTGTCTAAGTGTGTAGGGGGGAAAAGGAGGAATTGAAAGCAAGAGGTGGTGTTAGGGAGCTTTAGGGGACAGTAATGGTGGAAAATCATTTATTTTTATTAAGAAAGAGATGGTAAAGAAGACAAGTAGTAATGAGAAGGAAAGAATGGAGATACTGATGGAAGAAACAATTATAGGAAGCTGAGAGAGATTGGAACACTGTGTGAGAGAGAAAGGAATTAATAAGATAGGGAGAGAGGAAAAGATTGTCCGGCTTTGTTTTCTCAATTATTATTAGTGAGAAAAAACTGTCTCATTAGAAAGTATGATATCTGCTGCGAAGTGATATTTTTTTTCGTTAATGTGTAAGACTTATTTCCCAAGACTTTCACCACAACCTTAAGTCCGATTTTTTTTTATTCTACACCTTATTTCCTTGTAATAGTAATATTGATACTGATAAAAGTAATAATATGAAGAAGAGCAAAAACAAGAACAGGAAGAACAGGAAAAAAAGGGGAAAATAAATACATGTTTGTGTCACTTAAATAATGGTGGTTTTTTTCGCATGAAGGCATATAAAGCAAAAAAAAAAAGATATAATATACGTACATGAGTAAATAAACTTAAGTACTAATACAAATTTTATTACGAGCGAGCGCGAAGCGCTCGTGAGTCCTCACTCACTCGGATTTTTCCGGGATAAGCGGCCGACCCGGCCGACCATCACGCTTTTCAGGAGTTTATATCTTTGGAATCCCGCTTCCGATTGACAAGCGGTCTTCGCCATCTGATAGTCCCATTCAATCCCTACAGTTTCAGCATAAAAAGGCAAAGGTAAATGCAGTTTAGATAACAGCAAACAAATTTCCTTGCTATCGCGAGTCCGGGTGACTCTCCCGCCGCACGCACGCCGCACCCGAAACCCACCGCACGTGCGCACGTGCGGTGGGTTTCTACGGGCTCGCTCGTCCTTCGCCGATTAAGGCGTTTTACTGGTAGTACATACACGTGGGCAATATATGCACTGCTGTACATACATAGTATACGTATATGTACAGCTAGCTGCAATGTACTATAGCTAGTAGTACGACTACATCAATAACTACTACTACTACCACCATTACTACTACTTCTACTTTTTTTTTTTTAAGAAATAGATAAAACTTCATCGAGATAATTTACACCACCATTTTTAGCGAAGACATCCGGAGTTCGTGTCGATGCCTTGCGTAACAGCCTTTTGGAGTTCAGAATGTGGAGTAGGAGAATCACAGGAAAAGAGTGGTGGTGAGTGGTGAGTGGGTTATTGATTGCTACATCAACTGTTGAAAGCTCCTCACTTCTTGGCCGCCGCCTTTCTAAACTGTCGCCTCCGTTCTTTCAAGAGCCGCTTCCTCCACCGCCTACAGGCGTGCCTTTATGCAGGCCTCGACTTTGGCCACTTCGGCGGGAGGGCCCGTGGTTGTTACTTGGCGGGACTCTGTGTTGGTGGCGGGGGGCACCGATACCCTCACGCTGGGGTACTTCTGAGCCAGCCTGATGAGCTCTCGCCCCCGGGGCCCACCAGGTGGCGCCGCGTGTTGGGTGCCACATCCACCACCACTTTGACTCTGTTCCCCTTGCGCCGCTCGGCGGCCTCGCGCAACTGTGCCTCGATAACCTCCAGGCGGCCGGTGATGCCCTTGGCGGCGGCGGCCACCTCACTCTTGGGGCCCTCGAGGCTGACGTGCATGGCGGTGTGATCCTGGGGCAGGGGCACCGTCACGCGCACGTTGGGGAAGTCCTTCCGCAGTTTGTAGACAGCGTTCCACCGGGGCCCGATAACGTGCTGCCGTCTGCTAGGCGGCACGGCCACCAACACCTTCACCGAGTCTTCCCTCCACGATTGCCGGACCTGTACTTAGGTGTTCTCCCTTGGGACTGCTTTTCCCCGGGCCTTGACCCGCTTCTTCTCTGGCTTTACAGGCGCGACGGTCTCCTGGACAGCCTTTGTGCCTTTTTTCTTATCTGACACATTATCACGGCATTTCCTCTGATTCCTACAGACAGTGTGCCATTCGCCATACTCGCCTTCTGGTCTTCTTTTTCAGCAAGAGTCTTCTTTTTCCATTTTGTACACTTCGTAGACCCTCTCCCTTCCGTTGTGGCTTTTTTCTCCTTTGGATCCTCAACAAGTTCTTCGGCGTCGTCGCTTGTCTCCCCGCGCTGTTCGATGACACGTGAAGTTGTCCCATAAGTATCCTTTGATGGTTCCTCATCAGTCATTTCGGAAGAGTCGTTCTCATTCTGATCGATCATCCACTGCTTTATCCTGGTCTGGAGCTTCTGGAGACCGATCTTGGCTCACTTTCTTGGTTCCGCCCAAAGAAAGGCAAGAAACGAAATTCCGGACAAACCAAAAGTGCAACAAATCCGAGGAAAAACAAAGCAACATAAAGGAGTTTTGTTTTGATCTCGTGCTCGGCCCTCGCCACCTCCACCTCGAGGCAGCCAAGGAGCCGCTTAAGGCCGGTTCCCACTATCCCGCTTGTACGGCCGCCGTACAACAACAATGACGTCACCATCATCACTGCTTAAGTGGTATTTGTGGTAAATGGGCATAGTTGGCAACTCCGCTCGAGCGGACACCGCCAAGCGGGAGAGATGACTTGAATTTAACTTTGTACGGCAGCCGTACAGCGGTACGGCGGTGCGGTAGACTTTGTTGTGACGTCATTTTGGCGTCATTGTTGTTGTATGGCGGCCGTACAAGCGGGATAGTGGGAACCGGCCTTTAGTCTCCACCAGGCGGTCCCACCACGGCGCATCGCGTGGGGCCACGCATGCCTCCAGGGGGTCTCGAGATGGGGTGGGGTGGTTAGGTCCCAGCCACCCCTTGTGAGCCAGGAGCTCCCGTAGCTGCCATGCCACAGTGGCGTGGAGCGCCTTGTCGGAGCGCCTTGTCCTCCCACGCGTGCAGGACCTCGGACACCCGCAAGGCGTCCCTGCAGGGCGTCCTGCCCGGCGCTCCTGAGGCAGGCAGTGATGCCGCACCCCCACGGTCATCAACACGGCCATCAGGAAGGTTTCCCGATTATTCCTTTCACCGTAGAATATTTTTCCATTTTGTTTTACTACTACTACTACTGCTGCTGCTGCTACTACTACTACTACTACTACTACTACTACTCCCACTACTACAACTACTACTACTACTACACATACACTACTATCACTGCTGTGCGCTGCTACTACTACTACTACTACTACTACTCCCACTACTACAACTACTACTACTACTACTACTACTATTACTACTATATTTACTACTACTACTACTACCACCACCACCACCACCATCACCATTACTACTACTAGAACATAAGAACATAAGAAAATAAGGAAGCTACAAGAGGCCGCGAGGCCTACACGTGGTAGTTCCTGTCACCTAACACTACCTACATCCACCTTTCATCCCATCCATGAACCTATCCAGCTCCTCTTTAAAGCTCCCTAATGACTCCGCACTAACTACCTGTCTACTGAGAATATTCCATTCATTCACCACCCTATTTGTGAACCAGTTTTTCCCTATTTCCTTTCTAAATCTACGCTTTTCAGCTTGAATCCGTTACTTCTTGTTCTACCCTACTACTTTTACTACTGCTGCTACTGCTACTGCTACTACTACTACTACTACTACTACTACTACTACTACTACTACTAAGTACTACTACTACTACTACTACTCCCACTACTCCCACTCCACTACTACAACTACTACTACACTACTACTACTACTACTACTACTACTACTACTACTACTACTACTACTACTACTACTACTACTAGCACCACCACCACCACCACCACCACCACCATCACCACCACCCCCACTACTACAGCAGCTACTACTACTACTACTACACTACTACTATCACTTCTACCACAACTACTATTCCTTCTTTCATTATGGCGCGGTGGCAGTTTGTAGCGGCCATAACCTCGCTGTTGTTACGTGCGAATGGTCCAGATAGCATCCCACACTCTTATCTTATTACCACCGCCACTCCAATTTACATTTTTATTCATTTATTCCAACCAGTAGTAGTGTACATATCAAGATTAAAAGTTTTCCTCGTTCCTCGCGTTTATTGCATTCTTTTAAGTGTCGGGAAGAAAAAAACGGTCATAATTATTTTTATTCTTCCAAATGTGAAAAATCCAAACTAATTACAGTCACGTTTGAGTGCGGACTAATCTTTTATCTGCGATTTAATAATTTCATTTAGGCGTCAAGATGAAACTGTTATCGCATATTATCTATTTATCCATACTTGTAATTAAACTCTAACTAATACCTGCTTGTTAGTCGCTTCTAAGTTGTCCCTCTCCTCCCCACTCCTCCCACTCACTCTCTAAAGCTTTTCTTAAACCTTCTTCCTCTTCCTCCTCCTCCTCCTCCTCCTCCTCCTCCCTCCTCCTCCTCCTCCTCCTCCTCCTCCTCCTCCTCCTCCTCCTCCTTTCATTCCACCCATTCATTTCACCATATGCCTGTACTTTTCATCTTTTTTGTCCTCCTAACCCCAAGTTTTCTTCTTCACTTCCTATTCATATACCTCCCTTTATTGTTTTCCCTCTTTCTTCTACCCTTCTTATCAATGTTTTCATTCCTTTCCTTTTTGTCTTCTTCTATATCCTACCCTACCAAATGTTCCAGTCCAGGTAAATACCATCACGTATCTCACCTATCATCTTTCCACCCTGTCTCTCTTGCCTTCCGAGCCAGATTTAGACATTCAAGCCCACGGATCTTTAGCTATTTAAGTATTTCCACCTATTGACGGTTGATTCGCCGCGTGTAGCCAATCTAAGAAGGAAATAAATACTCCAGGATAAAAGATAAAGTAAAAGATTCATAGATAGGAGGGTAAAGATATAGCGAGAGAGAGAGAGAGAGAGAGAGAGAGAGAGAGAGAGAGAGAGAGAGAGAGAGAGAGAGAGAGAGAGAGAGAGAGAGAGAGAGAGAGAGAGAGAGAAGGACAGTGTAGATAGGAAAGGGAGAGGAATAAGGGAATGGGAGAGGAATAAGGGAATGGGAGGAGGCTAAAGTAAGCTTGGGAAAGTATAAAAACATGGGTAAGGAAAGGAAGAGGAGACATGAAGATTGAGGAAGAGTAAAGGAAGGAAAGAATAGGCGAGGAGTGTGAGAAGGGAGAGGAAATGTTAAGTTTAGGAAATGGTTAGGTAGGAGGAAGAGGTGACAAGGGTAAGGAGGAAGATTAGAGGGTAAAGAAGGGATTGGGAAGAGGAAAGGAGAAGAGAGGAGCAAAGAAGAGAGAGGAATAGCATAGCATAAATAAGTTTAGGAAATGGTTAGGTTGGGAGGAAGAGGTGAGAAAGGTAAAGAGCGAGATTAGAGGGTAAAGATGACTTAGGATAAAGCGGTGACAGGGAAAATGAAAGGAGAGGAGCAGGGAAGAGAAGAGAGAAGAATGCCATCATCAGCCTCCAACGCCCGAAAGATGAGTACCTACCCACGACATGTGACAATAACATAAAATTTTCACGCCGGACTCCTGAAGGCGGCGATCTGTCCATATAAGGTTTGGTGTTATTACAGAGG
>JACEEZ010015098.1:445000-452500 GCA_016584305.1 Chionoecetes opilio
TGGTGGTGGTGGTGGTAGGTGTTGGTGGTGTGGGTGGTGTGGTTGTGGTAGGGGTGGTTGTGGTGGTGGGTGGTGGTAGTGGTGGTGGTAGGGGGTGGTGGTGGTGGTGGTGGTGGTGATGGTGGTGGTAGGTGATGGTGGTTGGTTCGTGGTAGGTGGTTTTGGTGGTGGGTAGTGGTGGTGGTGGTGGGTGGTGGTGATGGTGGTGGTAGGTGATGGTGGTTGGTTCGTGGTAGGTGGTTTTGGTGGTGGGTGGTGGTAGTGGTGGTGGTAGGTGGCGGTGGTGGTGGTGGTGGTTGTGGCCTTGGAGGAAGTATGGTTGTGGCTGACTGGTCTTGCGTGTTATGGTATGAAGAAAAGGAGGAGGAGGAGCAACATAATAACTCTGCGCATGTTGCTTGCCGATTCCCTTGAGCTCTGCGGCAAAAATAACATTACATCTTGTGAGGACATTTTAAATATTTCTGTTCCTCTTCCTTGATTGTCGAAGCAATAATTGTCAGTCTATGTTTTTCCTTTCTATTAATATCGTCTTGTCCTCTTTGCATTATTTTTCCCTCGCTGATACATTTTTTTATCTTAGTAAATAGAAAGATTTGTTAGTGTGTACATATTTTTCTCCTATTCAACTCGTTTTGTCCTTTCAGCATTTTGACTTTTTTATATTATTTTTTATCTTTCCCTCGCTAACAATTTTTTCATCTTTTTTTTTTCTATCCCTTCCTCTCACCCCTAAAGGACCATTTAGTCATCTCTTTATTCCTTCTTTACCTCATTATTCCTTCTTTACCTCATTATTCCTTCATTACCTTCCCTCCACGCCCTTCCTCCTCCCTCGTTCCATCCTCGGTCCCCCTGCTGTTGAGGGAGTGCCCCCCCCTGACCAGACACGAAGGCGAGGAAAGAATCAGAATGAGTATACTTTATATGTATACTCCAGATTTATTTGTTTTAATTTTCTTCGTCTTTTTTAGTTCTTATCTTCTTTGTATTCGTGTTCATTTTCTTTTTCTTTATTTTTTTCTCATGATCTTTTTCTTCGGTTTCTTCTTCCTCTTTTTTTCCTTCTATTTCTTCTTTATCTTCATTTTGCTCCTTCTCATTCTTCTTTCTCTCCTTCTCCTCCTTCTTCTCCATCCCCTTCACCTCCTCCTCCTCTTCCTCTTTTTCCCCCTCCTCGTCCTCCTTTATTACCTCCGCCAACGAAGTTAGAGAGGTTATGTTTTCACCCCGATCTGTCTGTCTGTCTGTCTGTTTGTTAGTGTACAGGATTTCTCGAAAAGTTACGAATAGATTTGGACCAAACTCGGTATACCAAGTCTATTTGGTATAAGGAAGGACTGATTTAATTTTGGATGAAATCTATTGACATGTGTTGCCATGGCAACCAATTGATGAAATATTCGGCCGGAGGTATGCGCTCATACTGAGTGCATATATATATATATAAAATATATTATATATATATATAATTATATAATATATATATATATATTTTATATTTATATATATATATATATATAATAATATATATATTTAATTTATTTTTTTATATATATATATATAAAAAATACTTTTTTTTTTTACTTTTTTTTCTACCTTTTTATATTCGGGCAGAGGTATGCGCTCTACTGAGGTCCCCCCCCCCCCCTAGTCTTTTTTTTTTCTTCCTCCTCCTCCTCCTCCTCCTCCTCCTCCTCCTCTTCAACCTTCTCCTTTTCCTCCTCCTCCTCCTCCTCCTCCTCCTCCTCCTCCTCCCTCCTCCTCCTCCTCCTCCCTCCTCCTCCTCCTCTCCTCCTCCCCCCTCCCTCTCGTCCTCCTCCTCCTCCTCCTCCTCCTCCCTTTACTTTTGACCTGTGACGGGCTGTGGTTCATAAGGGTCCCTGTCATTAGTGACTACCATCGGGATTTATATACCAGGGTCACGCTGGCAGGGAGATTGAATGCACGCGTCCCCACTTGGAAAGTGCACTACCGCAGTGGATGAACGGACTGGGGCCTGAATTGAAATGCTGCCTCCCAAAAGCCCAGGCAAGGCTGCCGCACCACCCTTGACTTCCACACTGAGCCTACACCAAAACTACATTAGACCTCATAACACCACAGTAGCCCCGTTTTAAAGGTTACCACTACTACTCTCGACCTGTGACGGGCTGTGGATCAGTAAAGGGGCCTGACAGTTAGTGACCACCATCGGAATTTAAGGTACCAGGGGTCACTGCTGCAGGAGGCATTGAAGTGTACGGCGTCCTACATAGAAAGTACACAATCCGCAGTGGATTGAACGGAGCTGGGGCCTGATTGACTGCTGCCTCCCCATGAAAGCGCCAGGCAAGGCTGCCGCACCACCCTTGAACCTCCACACTGTGTTCACACCATTACTAAACACACATAACATGACCTATCTATCAAGCACTAAACTAACCCCCACAAACTAGTAATAGTTAGCCATAGATTACAGCTTTCAACTTTCCTCACAAAAATTCTCAGTTTTCTATTGATTCGGTATCTCACTTATTTCCGGGCCAGCTTCGCTGGAGGAGGGTGGGGTGGGGAGGAGCCTTCTACTTTCCTATTCCCTTTCTCTATTATATCTAGTGAGTGTGTGTAGTTAAAGCAAAACTGCCTTGTAAGGACCTATCGGCTGGCTGTTTGTGTTTCCTTTGTAATCCTGTTGTAACCTCTTGTAATCCTCCTCCTCCTCCTCCTCCTCCTCCTCTTTGTCGAAGCCAGCACAATACTACATTTAAAACAGACTTGACGCGCACTGTAAAGTAAATGGGTATGATAGTGCCCTGCGAATTCATAGTATAGTCCCCTGGATCGATAGAGTTATGTTAGTGTTAGTGGTATTGTAGTAGCATACTGCATTTCTATCATTCTCCACTACGAAACTTCCATGTTCCTATCTTCTTTGGGACATGGTATCCATTTTTCCCAATGTCCTTTTACATGTTAGTTGATAGTTAGTAGTATGTAGTACAACAGATACCCTCGTTATGGACCAATGGGTCTCCTGGTGTCTGTTATTCCTATGTATTCCTATGTATTCCTCCTCCTGTTCGTCCCTGCACACACGGACACACAAGGACCTCACAGGAGGGGCGCTAGACAACCTTGCTGAAGTCCTGAAAACACACACACACATAACACACACACACACACCACACACACACACACACACACACACACACACCACACAAAACACACACACACACACGTCAAAATCAACCGTGGCGTATATCGTCACCGTCGTCAGTAGTGTGGGGTCGTTTGGACGGACGGTGACGGTGATGGCTCAGGGCGGGAGTAAAACCATGAAATTGATGTCTTTTGAGAATTGATGCGTGCCCCCTATTCCCCCCCCCCAGCATCTCCCCTCCCTCCCCCTTCCCCCCAGCATCTCCCCTCCCTCCCCCAGCCCCCCAGCTCTCCCCGCCCTCCCCCAGCCCCCCAGCATCTCCCCCCCTCCCCCAGCCCCCTAGCAATCGCTATTCCCTCCCCCAGCCCCCCAGCCATCTTTCCCCCCCCTCCCCAGCCCCCCAGCATCTCACCTCCCTCCCCCAGCCCCCAGCATCCTTTCCCCCCCCCTCCCTCCCCAGCCCCCCCAGCATTTCCCCTCCCTCCCCCAGCCCCCCAGCCATAGCCGCGCCTGGGGCAGTGTTTAGGTAGGTACTGATGCTATCGAGTGTTTTGACGACGCTATAGGTACCCTGGGGCGCTATAACTGCTTCTGCCCCTGATGATGATGATGATGCCATAACTGCCTGAGTGTGTATGTGCTATGTATGATGGGCTTTGTGTGTGTGAGTCAGGGTGGATGTAAAGCCCGAATATGAATCATTAGTTTTTCTGGAGTAGATTTGTGTCCTTTTTTTTATTGATGTATTGTGGTAAAAGTTGTTGGTCTTAAGAGGGAAGTGTCTTAAGAGGGAAGGTGATTATTATAGATGTACAATAGACTCCGTGTGTGTGTGTGTGTGTGTGTGTTGTGTAAGAGGAGATTACATAAGAACAGTCAGATGTTATTGTTGTTTTATGGGTTTTGTTGTATATCTCTTGCATTCTTGTGTTGCCACCTGTTGCTGTAGCCTCGCCTCGTTTTCTTCTCCTCCTCCTCCTCCTCCTCCTCCTCCTCCTCCTCCTCCTCCTCCTCCTCCTCCTCCTCCTCCTCATGACAGTCTCCGTGAGAGTTATGACAGTCTACGGAAGGCTGTTGCCATCACTACCTCCACCCCACCCACACCTGCCATCACTTCGCCCTCCTCTTCGCCCTCTTCTTCCCTTTCTTCCGCCTCGAGTAACACCTCCTCCTCTACCCCCCCTTCCTCCTATCCCTCCCCCCCAGTTTTTCCCCGCACACCCCTATACCTTACGATCCTCCACCTCTCGTTAAATCTACCCGCCCAACCGTACCCACATCCCTTCTATCTCCAACCCCTCCACCTCTCCACCTCCTCTCCTCCTCTACCTCCTTCCCTCCTTCCCCCCTCCTCCTACTCCCCTTCTCCACCTCCTCCACCTCCTCCACCTCCTCTCCTCCTCCCCCCTCCTCCTCCCCTCCTCCTCCACCTCCTCCTCCTTCGCCTCACAAACTCCTCCTCCTCCTCCTCCTCTCCTCCCCCTTCTCACTCCTCTCGCCAGCCTCCTCCTCCTCCCCGCTCCCTGTCTTCTCCTTCCCCTGCTCCCTTTGCTCCCGTAAGGCGAGGAGCACGACGACCAACAGCAGTCAAGGCGCCCCTAACATCAAAACTTACAATAAAATTTCAGGTCTTGGCGAAATGAAGGAAGGACGTACATGAGGGGGGGGGGGGGGGGGTGTGACCAGATTGATCGGGACTCACATTCTCGAGGACAACTGGTGGAGTTTTGTGGTAGGGTCACGAGGACAAAAGGAAGCGCTCTGTTTCCCAGGAGCAGACTCGACGACTCACTGCGCCTGCGATGGACGTCCACAAGAACACCAACGAAAACACTCTCTATTGTCATCCATGCAGAACAAACGACGTGTACAGTAGCGGATCTGAAAGAAATTCGGACAACGTACAGGAAGTTGATCCGGAAATTCAAGATAAAAAAAACTAATCATATCATTATTTCAGGAATTCTCCCAGACTAGGAGTAGGCCAACGTTTTTACATAAGCGTCAGCGCAAAACCGATGAGGGCTCTTGTGCCACAGGAGAATGTAGAATTCGCAAACTTCTTGGATAATTTCTACGAGGATCCCAGCCTGGTGCGGATTCCTCCTATTGGGGGATGAAGGGACTCCACACTCAGCCCGTCGGACCATGCACGATGTAGGACGTCTGTCGAAATGATAAAGTGTGCTTCTTACAGCATCAAAACAACGACGAGCGGACGGCGGTAGCGCAATCAACTTAACCCCTTTCTTACCACACAAGCCAAACGTGGGTCACGCCCGTTCCCGCAAAATACTAATCAAAGTAACTTAATCAAGCGCCATGAAAAAGTGGACGTAGACGCCATGCAGGGGTAAAACCCTCACGCAAGGTTACAAAACTATCAAGAACTTAAATTACTATACACAAAGGCCAGAAGCATTATTTTAACAGCGTTAACGAATTAGTAGCATACGTTGGTTGCCGAAACGCCAGATATCTCAGTATCACTGAGAGTTGGGTCAACACAAAAGATAAACATTTATTAGTGAAATAGCCATTCCTGCTATAAGACATACCTAAATGGGTGCACGCAATAAAGCAGGGGTGGAGGGGTCCTTCTTATATTAAAGAAAATTGCAAGCAATCGAAATCGATAAAGTAAATAAAGATCATTATGACTCAGTCTACGCAAAGATTAAGCTAAACGAGTAAAGCACATGGGACAATATATCGTCCTCCCAAATACTAATGCGGAAGTAGATTGCCTCCTGTATGGGACGAGATAAAGTCAGTTGTGAAACAATCATAAAAACGATACAAGTATTTGTGGGAGATTTAACCTACCTCATATAAACTGGAATAATAATTCTGCTGATAGAGAAGGTATGCGAGTGCTTGCATATGGTGAACGAAGATATTTAAATCAGGTGGGCCGTTTTGAGCCTACAAGGGATAATAGTATCCTAGATTTAGTTTTCACTACCGACATGATCTGTCGATTATGCGATATAGCTGTGAACATTTGCAAACAGTGATCACAGGCTATCAGATGCGGCATAAATTGCATGTGACATCACAGAAAATCGGGTTGATAGTCCCAAATTATAATATATAAGCAGATTTCACGAAAGATCACAGGGTACTAAGCGAAGTTGAATGGAGTGAGCTACTTAAATGGTACTAACGGCCGAAAACAGTGTTAATGTATTCACTAATAAACTCCAACGGTGGTGGAAAAAACATCCCCCTGGGTAAGAAAACGTTTGAATAACATAAAACGACCCAGTTGGATGAATAATGAGATCCAACAAATCATTGGCAGAAAGCGCGAGCGTATAAAGTTTACAAACGATCCCCCCCAAATGCAGACTGCGATTCTAGAGAATACAACTGACGTCAAATCAAACTCGCTGCCAAAGGATAATTTAAGTCTAAAAAGCGCGAGTATGAAGAAAAATTGCAAAGGATCCAAATCAAACCCGAAAAGGTTTTTCAATACGTTCGAAGTAAGAAAAAAACGTCAAAAACAAGTATTGGGACCACTGAAAGATAATAATAATATCTTGGTAAATGATAAGAAGAGTATGGCGTTGACTCAATGAATACTTTAATTGGGCGGTATTATTAAAGAAGACGAACTCCATACCAGAACCAGTAAAACAGTATGCAGGGACTCGAAAGGATTAGCCTGGTAAAGCGAGAGATAACAGTAGGACGAAATATCAAAGTATTGCTGAAAACTTGACCCAGCAAAATCCGTGGGGGTGGACGGAAATCTCGCGCGACTACCTTCGCGAATGTCACCCCCAAGGTTCCCCCAAAAAAAAACTTTCGCTTCCCATTAAAGATTATTTCAATAAATCGCTAGGAAAAAAAATGTTCCTAGTATGTGAGAAATTAGACTAAGTTACACCGATATTCAAGAAAGGAGTAAGAGCCTCGCAATTAATTATCGGCCCAATTAGTCTAACGTCCGTGATTGTAAACTATTTGAGGAAAATATTGCGCGGATAAAAAGTGTCTTTTCTCGAGAAAATAACCTCAATACTAAACCCAGCATGGATTTCGAAATAAGAGATCCTGCTTAAACAAAACCTACCGATTTTTTTAATGTCATTATTCAAACTGGGACGGCTAAAATTCCCTGGATGTAATATACCTTGATTTTCAGAAAGCCTTCGATTACAGTTCCACAGAAAGCGACTGTTGACCAAGCTAAGGGCAATGTGTCATAGGAGAGCAATATGTTCCATGGATGGCGACTGGCTTTCAAATCGTAAACAACGGGTATGTAATAAATGTTGAGGCATCCTGATTGGTTAGATGTCACTCAGTGGGGTTGCCCCAGGGGCTCGGTTTGGTCCACTCTTTTATGA
>JACEEZ010015098.1:457500-460000 GCA_016584305.1 Chionoecetes opilio
TCTCTCTCTCTCTCCCCCTTCTCTCTCTCTATCTTGGCTCTCTCTCTCTTAATTCTTTCTTTCTCTCTCTCTCTCTCTCTCTCTCTCTCTCTCTCTCTCTCTCTCTTCTCTCTGCTCTCTCCTCCTCTCTCTCTCTCTCCTCTCTTTTTTTTACACACACATACAACACAGCGTAGCACAGTTATATATTATCAATTCATTCACAACTTGTACTCTTAAAACCCTTTCGTTCTTCTCTAACCTGACGAGGTGGTCAGACAGCCTGTTTTGGGGGGAGTGTATCTTGGCAGCAACATCCTGTGATACTGGTCGGTTTTTTTCCTGTATTTGGACTTACATTTATATGCTCTTTGTGGGCCGTATATTAGCATTTAGATAATTAAAGATGGAAGATAGATATTTAATGTTAATGTAATATTAGTCGTATACAACACATAAATTACACGGTACATAAAGAGCATTGAGCCAGGACTGTCTCTGAGGCAACGCGTCCGACCAAAACAGTTTTCTGAAGTCACAAAAGGCGATCCAATCTTTTGCGGTGTGAAGTGAATTAGAATGCCGATCTGTGCTGTATCAAGGAACAAGTTTGCCCAACCAGTGAAGATAAAGTCTCAGTTTAATGCAATAAAAAAGCAAATACGAGATTTTCTGTTGCCGTCTCAGGCCAAGGTGAATCATGCGGCCACATCCGTTGAAAGTTTTTTTCAGAAAGCCTGCTTCAAGCGTAGAGCATTATGTTATGGATTGGCGAGGCTTCAATCGTAACGGTATATAAATGTGAGGCATCTGATTGGTTAGATGTCACTAGTGGGTGCCTCAGGGCTCGGTCTTGGGTCCTACTCTTTTCTGATATATATCAACGATCTGGACTGCGGACTTGTATCTAAATATCAAAATTTGCAGATGACACTAAATTAGGCGGTAAAGCATATACTAGAGAAAACTGCGAACTCATACAAAGTGATCTCGACAAACTATCAGATTGGAGTGATAAATGGCTATTAAAATTCAATTCCGATAAATGTAAAGTAATGCATATAGGCAACGATAACCTCAAATATAACTATCAAATGCAAAATAAATCGTTAACTGAAGTACAGCAGGAAAAGGATCTAGGTGTCATCATCAGTAATGATCTGAAAACCAGTTCGCATTGCCTAGCTGCCAGTAAAAAGGCAAATATGATGTTGGGCTTTATTAAACGTAACTTTGAACATAAAACTCCGAAAGTAATGACACAATTATACACGCCCTTTGGTTAGACCGCACTTGGAATATGCCGTTCAATTCTGGTCGCCCTGTTTCGTAAAAGATCAAGCCAAATTGGAATCAGTGCAAAGAAGAGCAACCAAACAAATTCCATCTCTGCGAAATTCATCTTATGAAGAGAGACTGCGGAAACTTAATATGTTTTCCTTAAAGGATCGTAGAATCCGTGGGGACTTGATAGAAACCTTTAAGATCCTAAAAGGTTTTGATGTCATTAATCAAGAGGACCTATTCGAGCTTTCAACTCAAGTGACAACAAGAAATAATGGTTTAAAACTAAACGGTCAACGTTGCATCACCGATCTCCGTAAAAATTATTTCAATGTTAGAGTCGTTGATCGATGGAACAAGTTACCAGCAAATGTTGTCGGAGCCAACACAATAACTACATTCAAAAACAGACTTGACGCGCACTGTAAAGTAAATGGGTATTGATAGTGCGAATTCGTATCTAGTCCCCCGTATCGATTAGTTGTAGTGGTAGTGGTAGTTGTAGTTAGTATTTTTCATATCCTATCATTCTGCCACTATGAAACTTCCATGTTCCTATCCTCTTTAGGGACATGGTATCATTTTCCAACTGTTTTCTTACAAGTAGTTGATAGTTAGTAGTATGTAGTTCAGCAGATACCCTCGCTATGGACCAATAGGTCTCCTGGTGTCTGTTACTCCTGTGTAATCCTGTGTAATCCTCTCCTCCTCCTCCTCCTCCTCCTCCTCCTCTCCTCCTCCTCCTCCTCCTCCTCCTCCTCCCTCTATATTTTGCATTTTCTTATTTCTCAACACAACTAATTTCACATACTCTCCATCTATGCTCTAAATTCTTCCATCTTTTCTCCGAACATATTTTGCTCTACTATCTTTGCCTCCATTGTTTCCTCCTCATTAAATTCCCTTTTTCATATTTTTTTTACTCCCCTATCATCTCATTTCTCTCCTTTTATATCCTATCGTTTTTAATTATCTTTTTCGTTCTTTTCCACCCTCTTTTCTCTCTTGTTTTCTTCTCGCGGTCTTTATCACCTTCTTTCTTTCTTTCTTTTTTCTTTTTCACCTTTCTTTGTATGTTAGTTTTCTCTTTTCTCTTTCTGCCGCTGTTCCTTTGTCTCATTTTGTACCTCCTCATTCCATTCTTCTTTTCTCATCGATATCTTTTCTTCACTATTTATTTAACTTTTCATCCGACATTCCTACAGACACATATTCTCTCCCTCATGTCTCACTAGTT
>JACEEZ010015098.1:465000-515000 GCA_016584305.1 Chionoecetes opilio
ACAACGCCTTCCACCTTATCCCCACAACGCCTTCCACCTTATCCCATGGTGTCCCTCCACCTCAAGGTCACTGTGTCTCACGACCATCACGCGTGGCCGGTGGTGGTCGGGCCTCTCAGGCAGCTCAGGTGGCCACACACAGGGGAGGCTGCAAAATATCGTGAATTTACTCAAGCTTCGCGCTCAGAGATCATGTTGAGCTTGGAAGCGGTGCACAATATAATAATATATGTATTTTCCTTTGAATATATATATATCATATATATTTGTTGTGTGTGCAAGAAACTTCTAAAAACAAAAATCCCAGCGTCCTTCTTGATATTGTTTTGATTACTTTACCTCAAAATGGCGTATTTCCTACAAGCATTACCGTCCCTCCCTCAACGGCGGCAAAAAGATGACCATGGATGTCATTGTGGCGGCGATGGTGACGGGAGCATTGAATGGTGGTGGTGGTGAGGGTTGGAACCACTGTTGATGGCGGGGATGTGGTGGTGAGTGTGGCAGCAGTAGTGGTTTGTGGGAACTCAGGTGATGGTGGTGATAGTGATGGTAGTGGATGTATTGATAGTGAGTGGTAGTGGATGGGGTACTCGTGTGGTGATGATGGTGGCGATGGTAGTGGTGATGGTTTCAGTATTGTCAGCCTTCCCGGTGTTGCAGCTGTGGTGGTGATGGCGGTAGCAGTCATCGTGGTAGCAGTCAGCGTAGTAGCAGCTGTGGTGGTGGTGGTGGTGATGGTAGCAGTCAGCGTAGTAGCAGCGGTGGTAGCAGCTGTGGTGGTGGTGATGGTAGCAGTCAGCGTGGTAGCAGTCAGCGTAGTAGCAGCGGTGGTAGCAGTGGTGGTAGCAGTCAGCGTAGTAGCAGCGGTGGTAGCTGTCAGTGTAGTAGCAGCGGTGGTAGCAGTCAGTGTGGTAGCAGCGGGGGTAGCAGTCAGTGTGGTAGCAGCTGTGGTGGTGATGGCGGTAGTAGTCAGCGTGGTAGTAGCAGCGGTGGTAGCAGTCAGCGTGGTAGCAGTCAGTGTGGTAGCAGTCAGCGTGGTGATGGCGGTAGCAGTCAGCGTAGTATTAGCAGTGGTAGTAGCAGCGGTGGTAGCAGTCAGCGTAGTAGCAGCGGTGGTAGCAGTCAACGTGGTAGCAGCGGTGGTAGCAGCGGCGTGGCGAGGCCCTGGGCGCCCCACACATTACAAGGCGGGCCTGTGTTTACCTCTCTTGATGATCCACCAACACCGCCAATTGACCGCTGACTATTGTATTTCTACCAATGTGAATGTGGAAGAGATGCTCCTCGATTACACGCATTAGGTGGGCAAGCACTCTATGATCACCGGTCCTTCGCTCTGTAAAGACAATGGTTGGCTCTTTAATTCCCTCCAATGTCATGATGCGCAGGGTTGCCAGTCCGCGCCGTCGCCTCGCCGCACCAATGTCCCCCCGCCGTACCGTCCCGTCGCTGCTTGGTAATGAGTGAATCCTCTCCTATAAGTACTGGCTGTAAATTCTGTCCAATAAAGCAAAACCCTCGTGGCTGCGGTGGCCATAATCCAGTATGCATATGAGATCCTGCCGGGTAATGGAAGATGAAGGTGGCATAATGGTATGTGATTGTAAAAGACCGGGTAAT
Source organism: Chionoecetes opilio (assembly GCA_016584305.1). Classification (NCBI taxonomy): domain Eukaryota; kingdom Metazoa; phylum Arthropoda; class Malacostraca; order Decapoda; family Majidae; genus Chionoecetes; species Chionoecetes opilio. The sequence goes on from JACEEZ010015098.1 coordinate 466,624, forward strand.
TGACGGAATTTTAATACTGGACTCGGTGGTTAAGGAGCAATGCAAGGTTGAAGGACACCATCCCGGCCTGCCAACCTGCATCCTTGGCTTCCTCCTCGTTACCACTTGAACCAATCCTCCAACCAAACCCCTGAACTTTCGCCACAATACCTTCCCGGCTCCTACCTACCACAGTTCGTTGCCCGCAGACACAACCAGATAACAAGTGCCCCACAGCAGCACGGGAGTCGGAGCGCCACCCTGCATCTCCCTATCAGTGCCCCGATCTGACCCGCCTCGCCGCCGTGATCTGTGCCGACGCCGCATCTAACCGACATGTCTCGATACCTGTATTCCCGACGGTCGCGTTCTCCATCACACATGCTCCTCAGTCACTCACCTCACCATATACATACAGGGTCGTGCCGGCTGCCGTTTTGTTCTTTTACTTAAGAACTGAGTGTTGCGTCCCTTCAATCAGGGGTAAGACAGGAGGCACCCGCATCACGCGCTGGATGTCGGGGTACGTACCACCGGGTGTCTTAAAGGGTGCGGCTCTTCCTTTATACAAGACGCTACCATACCTTGCTGCGGAAGGGTTGTGTGGCTCAGGGTAATGCTACGACGGTGGTGACGACGAAGCATGAGAGTGGCGATGAGTTGGATTTTTTTACATATGATTACATAATAAGAACAGAAATCAGGACACCCATTGGTCCATAGCGAGGGTATCTGTTGAACTACTTACCTACTATTGCTGCTACTGTTACTAAACTACATATAGGAGAACAATATAGCATTGGAGGAGGAGGAGGAGTAGGAAGAAGAGGATGGGGGGTAGATGAAGATAGTGCATGCTGGCTCTGCGAGACCGCAAAATATTGGTGGAGGTATTTGGTGCTGTATATATGTATATTCAATTTTATTCTTATTCTTATTCGTATCCTTATTCTTCTTTCCTATCATTTCCTTTTAGCGGATATGTCCACAGCAACAAAAAACAACAAAAGTAATAGTAATAACAATAAAAATACCGATGACAACAATAAAACGTCCAGTAATATCAGCAACAATTGTGACAAGAATAATAGTAATGATAATAGATAGTAATAAAACAATAACAAGGATGAGATAAGCAGTAAGATAACAAACCGAGGGAAGCAAAACGAAGGATATCATTGCAAGATAAACGTTGGCGCCGGGGAAGGAAATTTTTGAGGAAGCTCCAGGCCGGGTTGCGATGAAATAAAACCCGCTGTCCAAATACCCCGCGGTACGCCATAAACTTTATGAAAACGGATCGTGGTCAGTAAATACGAGAGGAAGGAGCTGGCGGGGTAGGAAGGAAGACATTTTTACTGGTAACAAAGACTCCTGAAGGTAATCTACAAGTTCCTTCTTCATCCTTTTATGTCTTTTTATTTTTTTTACTTCTGTTTGCTTCTCCTCTCCGGTTTTTTTTATTCATTTATTGTTTTTGAGTTTTTTGTTGTTCGATTTTTTCTTACTCCTGTTTTTCTTTTTGTATTTATTTCTCTTTTCATCTTTTTCTTCCATTCTCTTTCTCTTTTTTGCACATTTTATGTCCTTTCCTTCCTGTTCTTTCTCCGACTTTTCTTATATCTCTCTATTTCCGCTTCTCTGATATGTTGTCTCCATCTTTCTTTATCTTTATATTTCTTTATCGTATGTTTCTTTCCTCTTCTTCCTGTTCTTTATCCAGCTTCTCTTTCTCTCTTCCCTCAATCCTTTCCTCCTTCCATCTTCTGTTTTCTCCTTTCATTCCGATTCTTCATCTTTCCTTCTTTCTCATTATCCTCCTCTCTCTACCTCCTCAATCCTGCATCTTCTACATCTCTCATCTTCTTCTCTCTCTCTCTTCATTCTATCTCTCTTCTTCATCTCTCATCTCTCTCTCTCTCTCTCTCTCCCTCTCTCTCTCTCTCTCTCGCTCTCTCTTCTCTCTCTCTCTTCTCTCTCTCTCTCTCTCTCTCTCTCTCTCCTCCTCTCTCTCTCTCTCTCTCTCTCTCTCTCTCTCTCTCTCTCTCTCTTCTCTCTCTCATCTCTCTCTTCTCTTTCTCCCTCTCTCCTTCTCTCTCTCCTCTCTCTCTCTCTCTCTCTCCTCTCTCTCTCTCTCTCTCTCTCTTTTTTTCTCCTTTCTTAGCCTCCACACAGCCACTCATCGCAACCACTACCTCCCTTCTCCTCCTCCTCCTCCTCCTCCTCCTCCTCCTCCTCTCCCTGCCACAACATTTTCTCTCCCTTTGTCAATAGTGTTATTTTTTCTTTGCATCCTTTTTTACGGCGAGCTGACAGTCATTTACACAAGAATAACTGAGGGGATGTCCGCGGGGAAACTGGCGAGCTGTTTATCGAAAAGCTGCAGTGTTTGCCGGAATCAGTCATGCCTTTATGTGGCTCCGAATTAGACTAAGTGCTCCTGCTGCTGCTGTGGTAGTGGTGATGTGGTGATGGTGATGTGGTGGTGATGGTGATGTGGTGGTGGTGGTTGTGTGGTGGTGGTGGTGGTGATGGTGATGGTGATGTGGTGGTGATGTGGTGGTGATGTGGTGGTGGTGATGTGGTGGTGGTGGTGATGTGATGGTGGGGGTGGTGGTGGTGTGGTGGTGGTGGTGATGTGGTGGTGGTGGTGGTGGTGGTGATGGTGGTGATGTGGTGGTGGTGATGTGGTGGTGATGTTGGTGTGATGGCTTGTGATTGTGGAGGAGAAGAGAGATTGGATAGTGATTATTGGTTGTGGTGATAGTCTCGTCATGATATTTCGAAAGTTTATGATATTTTATATAGTGTTTTTTCTTGTATTTTTGAGAAGAGGTTAAGATGAAAGTTTCAGTATTTATTAATTCTTGTTATGTTGATGTATTTCTCTTTGAATTGTCTTCAGAATATCTGCTTTTCAACTGAGCTTTTCCGGCAGTGATCTTGCTTCCCATTATCTGTTAGAGCTACTTCCCTTTCTCTCTCTTCTCTTCCCTCCCTTCGACATCTGAAACAGACAACCTGAAAAGAGAAGGGCTCCCAACAGACTAGATTTTTTGTTGTTGGGTTTTTGTGTGTGTGTGCGTGTGCGTGTGCGTGCATGCGTGGGTGCGTGCATGCGCGTGTGTGTGTACATTCATTGTGTATTACCTATCGTTATCATTATCATTATTATAACTAATATTATCATTAGTTTTAGTATTATTATTATATCATTATTGTTATTCTTATTATTAACATTATTTTCATGACATTTATCGTTTTTACTATCATTATCATCATTGTCATAACAATTGGGGTGGCAGTGGCAGAGTGGTTAGTGTCTGTAAGTGGCGTGATCGCTGTGCCGGGTTCGATCCCCGAGGGCGTTGTCGTGTACCAGCCTCCCAACACAGTAGTCCACCACAAAGTCCGCCACAACGCCTCCACCACAGCCAGACATCCACATACTTCGACACCTCCTCCTCCTCCTCCTCCTCGATTTTAGTGTAGTTAAATCAAACAGCCATGTAAGGACCTAATGGTCCGTTGCTGTTTGTGTTTCCTTTGTATCCTTTGTATCCTCCTCCTCCTCCTTTCCCCAGTAGACACCCGCGGATCTCCTTAACCATGTTTCCGTGATCCACCCAGGTAGCCTCCCGCGCCACCTACATCCCCCTAATCCTCACGCTTCCTCCGTGTCTACCCGCTGGATGCCCCCCCCCCCCCCTCCTTCCTATACTCCCTCCTTTCTCCAATCTCTCATCCCCTTTTTCCTGCACTCCTCCCTCCTTGCTCCTTGGTGGTTTCCTTTCCCATCATTCTCAGTTTGCCTTTAGTTAAGAACGTAAGAAAATAAGGAAGCTACAAGAGGCCGCAAGACTTACACTAGGTAGTTCCTGTTACTTAACACTACCTACATCCACCTTTCATCCCCATCCATGAAATGATCTAGCCTCGTTTTATAGCTCTTTAATGACTCCGCATTAACTTACCTGTCTACCGAGTCCATTCCAATCATTTCTCACCCTATTCGTGAACCAGTTTTTCCCTATTTCTTTTTTTAATCTTTGTTTTTCCAGCTTGAATCAGTTACTTCTACGTAGTTCTACCCTGATTACTAGCCGTAAGAACTTTTCCTACATCTCCTTTATTGTATCCCTTAACCACTTAAAAACTTCTATCAGATCGCCCCTTACTCTACGCCTCTCGAGTGAGTGTAATTTTAATAGCTTCAATCTCTTCTCATAACTAAAGTTACGCATCCCCTACGTGTATAATGTTGGTCATCCTTCTCTGTACTGATTCTAACAAGGCAAAGTTGTTTGTACTCTTTTAATATATATTTTTTGCTTTAGAGTTATCGTAGTTGTCTTTATCGTTTTCTTTATTGTTATTTCTCTTCGTCTTGTTTTTCTTTTCATCAGAACTATCAACAGGTCTCCTCCTCCTCCTCCTCCTCCTCCTCCTCCTCCTCCTCCTCCTCCTCCTCCTCCTCCTCCTCCTCCTCCTCCTTTTCCTCCTATTCCTCCTCCTCCAAGAGATGACTTGTACACGAATTTACCTGAGTGATTTTATATCTACACATTATCAAACCGACAGCGATATAATAACATCTTTGACCTTATCTTTTTAGCGACAGATACCACCACCACCACCACCACCATCACCACCACCACCACCACCACCACCACCACCACCACCACCACCACCACCACCACCACCACCACCACCACCACCACCACCACCACACCACCACCACCACCACCACCACCACCACCACCACCACCACCACCACCACCACCACACCACAACACCACCACCATCCACCACCACCACCACCACCACCACCACCACCACCACCATCCCCACCACCACCACACCACCACCACCACCACCACCACCAACCACCACCATCACCACCACCCCCACCACCACCACCACCACCACCACCACCACCACCACCACCACCACCACCACCACCACCACCACCGCTGCTGCTTTTACTTCTCTTCTCGTCCTCTTTGTGGTGTACTTGTTCTTTTTTTTCTTCCTCCTTTCTTCTTCCCTTCCTTCTACCCGAATTCTTCCTCTTCCCTTCTTTCCCCTCCTTTGGTACTTGCAAAGTGTCTAGATAGGATCAAAGTATCTTATCTTATCTTCTTTCCCCTCATATTATGTTCTCTCTCTCTCTCTCTCTCTCTCTCTCTCTCTCTCTCTCTCTCTCTCTCTCTCTCTCTCTCTCTCTCTCTCCCCTCTCTCTCTCTCTCTCTCTCTCTCTCTCTCTCTCTCATCCCATCATCATCCCATTTCCAGACATCTTCTCTCACTCACCTTTCTTTTCTCGCAGCCTTTTCTATGCCTTCTACTGCATCCCATTTTCTGTGCCTCCACCAAGCTGCTTTAGTCCCCCTCTGCGCACCTCGGACGAACAAATCTGTGGATCCTCTCTCTCCCTTCACCCCCATCAGGAGACACTGTATACACTTCCCAAGAATCACACATATCAAGGGCGTGGTATATCGATCTCATATGCCTGGTTCTGAAGCATTTTATGATGTACTAGCCGCAAAGCCGCCCTCCGGGCGGACTTTTTGGCTAGCTCCTGCGGAGGGCTATTGGTGGCCCACCACCTGTGTTTGGTGGGCTTCGGCCCACCAAACACACTCTCCAGATAGCCCCTTCTAACTTTCCTGAAATCATGGATGTAGAAATGTATGTATTCCCCCCACCCATTCACTCACCCATTACCCATCACCCCCCACCCATTCACTCACCCATTACCCATCACCACACACCCATTCACTCACCCATTACCCATCACCCCCCACCTATTCCCTCACCCATCACCCATCACCCCCAACCCATCACCCCCTACCCATTCCCTCACCCATCACCCCACACCCATTACCCATCACCCCACCCATTCACTCACCCATTACCCATCACCCTACATCAAGGTTTCCTCAGTTCTCGCAACCCACTTTTTTTTCTTCACAATTCTCGCTAATAGGCTACTAAAATAAATAAAATAAAATAAAGAAAAAAAGTGATCGGATCATCCCATAAGTGGGCTTAAAACCTTCCCCTGGTCGACCCAGTTCCAAAACTGTGCCATATGATGGGATTCCGCCACAGGGGGCGGCACCTATCGCGGACACACAGACACAGACAGACACATTTTCGCTTATATTATTATAGATTTGTAGCTCTGTAACGCCGGAATTGTGTGACAGAAATAGTCTAGAAATCTTATTGTAGGAATACATTCGTTATTAAGGCGGGACGTGGCTATTTATTAAGCTTTTATCATCGTTATGTTGTGTTATGCGATGTGTCTGTTTCACGGCGGTGTTTGGTGGATTTTATGGTTGTTTTCTTCGCTATTTGAAGCTTTTAAGTGTGTTAAATAGTGTTACATTATACTAAGCATGTACATGACTTAATTGTTTTCCTCAATATGTAGAAATCGTCGAGGCCTCTCCCTTAAAAACAAACAAACAATATATAGAATTACAATACATGGTTTTAGTTTATGTATTTGTTTGTATTCAGAGAGCGCGGGGATCGTGCTGTGCCTCCTCAGAATGGCTAACGCAGGGTGGTTATGTGGGTGCCAAAGCAGACACAGGGCGCCTCTCCTTGGTTTTATTTCTATTCTCCCTCTTCGCTTTTCTCGTAATGAAAATAACACTTCTACAACCACACTGGCGATGCTGATTATTCCCTTCTCTGCTTCGGGAGGTGTGTGGTGCGTACTGACGGCGGGAAAGCACGGGAAGGCAGTATAGATTGCTGGGAAAGGCGGCAAATAAAAAGAAAATGTGCCTTGGTAGGTCGTGCACAATTGGTATGCGAAAAGCGGTGTGAGATAACATGGCGAGATAAAGCAAGAGGGTGGTCGTTTGCAGTGTTGTGTAGCAGCGTCGCGTATTGCTTCGGTCCAAGGCACAGCGCCAAAAAGGGGAGGGAAGGTGACGCCAAATCCAACCAAAAGGATACTCGCCTTGACGCACGCCAGGACGAAATTGAGACATCATTTCCACGCTGTGCCGTACTGTGCTGTTGCCTCTTAGGAGTGTGAGTGGCTGGGCGGTGGTGATCGGAAAGAAAGCAGCAAGAAAAAAAGTAACAAAGTAAAGAGAGTAATAGTAGTAAAAAGAAGAAAAAAGCTTGATTAGGTTACTGTCTCCTTATTTCTGATACTTTGCTTCCTGGTTCCTTTCTTCCCTTACGTTCGCTTGTCTAAATGGCCCGAAGGATGACAGGTGAGGAGCGCCACTCAAAGCATCAAGCCACGTCATAAGCGAATTAAGAATAAATAATCTCTGGCGTGAACTATAACACAGCCATACACTCTTAGAAAAAAAGGGTAGGAAAAGGGTAGAAAAAGGGTATTTGTAGTGATGAAATACTGCTACCCTTTTTCTACCCTTACAAATATACCCTTTCGGATCGACGCAAATATACCCTTTTCCAACCCTCTCGTCTAAAAAGGGTAGATGAAGGGTATAATCGGCAGCATCTACCCTCCAGCCTGGACATAGGGTATAAAAAGGGTAGTGATGGTGCGATGTAACAATTCTACCCTTAATATACCCCTTATTTCTGAGAGTGTACGCATGATAAGGCAATGACGCACATGATACTATTATGGCACTTGTACACATGTCCATAAATACGAAGCCTGTTAACTACTCTCTGACTAATTGGTTTTAACCCGCCTTGCGAAGAATACACGGCTACCGTCAATAACACTATAGTCACCACTGCACTAATATCGCCAGGCGTCATATATTACGAATTCTAGCATCACTACAAATTTGTATGTGCCACTGAAGAGGCGTGCACAGAGTAGTTTATATTGTGTACCTGTCTTCAGTGGCACATACAAATTAGAAGAGATACTGTTATTGACGGTGCAAGTTCGAATTCTGGCCGAGACAACACACACAACAACAATATAATCCTCCCATATTGTTTTTCCACCTTTACTATTGGATAACTAATGGAATACTTACAGGGATATAAGGGAAATATTACCTGTGTGTCTAGGCGTAAGGAGTGTTCGGCAGCCACTCACAGATCAAGAGTCACCGCGCCAGGTAACCGTTTGGACTGATTACCTTCTTAATTATTTGTTGGTTGTAATCCGTTCCCTTGTTAGGCAAATGGGCTTAAGGGAGCTTTAGTTGGAGATTAAGGGAAATTCATTCATTCATTTATTTGTCAAGGTCACACACCCACCCACCCACCCACGCACGCACGCACGCACCACGCACGCACGCACGCACGCACGCACGCACGCACGCACACCACACCACACACACACACACACACACCACACACACAAAAACACACCACAACACCACCACACACACACACACACCACACACACACACACACACACACACACACACACACACACACACAGGAACCTTCACCATGAACCCTGGATTAATCTTTCCTTCCTTCCTCTATTTGCGACTTTCCACCTCCCCTCCCTCTCTTCCGTCCCTCCCATTGCTATCTTTCCTCATATTTCATCCACCATTACCTTCTCCTTCCTCCTACGAACCTCACCCGAACCCTGCCTCTCCTCTCCCTTTCTCTCCCTCTCTCAGGTCCTCTCCCTCCCTCTCCACCCATCCTCCTCTGGCTACCGTCTTTCCTAACTCGTAAATCTGAAGCGAAGTTCGTGGCGGTTGGGTCACGGAGCAGCTTGGTGGAGGGAAGAGGAGGGAGGGGAAGGGGGGTAAGGGGAGGGAGAGGGGAAAAAGGAAGGGGGAGGAGTGCGTCACGGTGGGGCGAGGTAATGAACACACAGTCACGCCGAGGCAAACTTTATCACTTTGTGGTGTCATTTGAGAAAGGCTATACTACATTTTTTTTTTCTCTTTCTCAACAATGAAAGACGACCTATTTCCTTTCCTATTAACTGCGAGGAGGAGGAAGAAGAGAAGGAAGAGGAGGAAGAAGAAGAGAAGGAAGAGGAGGAAGAAGAGAAGGAAGAGGAGGAAGAAGAGAAGGAAGAGGAGGAAGAAGAGGAGTTTCTGGCCGTGGTGGTTAACGTTCAGGGATTAAAAGAAAGAGAATAACAGTTAAGGGTTAGTGGTGGTGAGGGTGGTGGAAATTTTTTTAATACTTGGGAAGGGGAAAATGTGAAATGAAAATTACAGGAAATAAAGGAGACATGGAAACGATACAATTACGTAGAAAGAGGAGGAGAGAGACTGAAAAAAATTGAAATGGGAAGAGGAACTAAAGAAAGTGTGGAGTAAAACAGAAAGAAGCAATAAAGACATAAACAGCGAATTATAACACCGTGAAAAGAGAGAGAGAGAGAGAGAGAGAGAGAGAGAGAGAGAGAGAGAGAGAGAGAGAGAGAGAGAGAGAGAGAGGAAGGGGTCATTGCAGGGCACGCCTTGACATACGACTGCCCCCCTACCCCCCTCCAACATGATACCCTTCCCCCCTTCATGCACCCCACCAGGTAAAAGAGGAGGGAGACGGGAGGGGAGGGGAAGCCAGGTGAGGGAAGGGGGGATGGGGGTGTCACGGGGAGGGGAAGGGCAGGTGATCGTGTTTTGATGAGACAGACGTGACCCTCTTACCTGGAAGACCTTTTTTGGGGCAGGCATGGGAGTGTCTCGCTTTGTTTCTCTTTTTTATTTATTTATTTTGCTTTTGTTTAGGTTTTTTTCATGATTTGAATTAAGGTTTTTGTTTATGTTTTATTTTGTTTTGTTTATCGTTGATGATGCCTTTGTTTTGGTCTGTTGTTGTTGTTGTTGTTGTTGTTGTTGTTGTTGTTGATGGTAATATGATACGTCATCTTGTTCTTTATATCTATTCTCTTTTTATGCTTCCTTATATCTTTATATTTTTTTAGTTTGTTTTGTCGTACGGGAAGATATCACATCGAGTCTCAACACACACACAGTCACACACACACACAGTCACACACACACACACACACACCACACACACACAACACACACACACACACACACACACACACACACACACACACACACACACACACACACACCACACACACACACACACACACACACACACACACACACACACACACACACCACACACACACACACACACACACACACACACACACACACACACACAACACACACACACCACACACACACACACACACACAGACCACACACACACACACACACACACCACACACACACACACACACACACACACACAACACACACACAACACCACACACACACACACACACACACACACACACACACACACACACACACACACACACACACACGGTCGGTTAGAGCGTCCGGCATCATTCTGTAGTCCGGCGTTTGATCCCCGGCTCCGCTCAATCCCGGGGATTTTTCCATTGAGAAATTCGGGCGGTTACTGTCTCCCCCTTGAGCAAGGGGATGGGGGAGTGGGTGTAGTGTGTGAGATCCCAGCATTACCCAAAGATCGGTAATAATGAGCTCCAAGCTCGCTGCTCACTCCGAGAGGGTGAAACTGGCGATCGCGAGTCTGACTCGCATGGACAAGACCATGGGTGAATGACACACACTCTACATTCCCCCTTGACCACTACATTGGACACACTGGACACACTCAACGCCCGTCAATTCGTCGCAGCGCCCTGATCGCCTCGCCCTCCCGCCGCGCCTCCCGCCTCGCCACCGGGAAACAAAGTGCTTCTGATTCCTTATAATATCCTGCACTGAGCGGCGGCTGGGACGCGGAATGCTAATGAGGCTGTGGGTGGCCGCGATGCCGCCCGCTGCCGCCCCGATGTCACAGGTGTGAATTCTGCCCGCGTCGGTTTTACACGTGTTCACCTGAGCAGTGGGCGGGCGGGAGCAGGTCTTGTTTGCCGCCCAGGAGCTGAGGGTGGGCGGGGGCGGGGGCTGGACGGTGGGCTGAGGGAGGATGGGGCGTGGGTTGGGGTTCACCTGTTGCCTCATTAGTGTGCCACACCTGTCGTCTGTAGTACCCCCTCTTCCCTCTCCCCTCCTCCTCGTCCTCCTCCTCCTCCACTTCCCCCCTCCACACCGGTCTCTCCACTCCCCCTTCCCGCTACACGGCCTCCCTCGACAGCTTACCACTCCACCACCACTACCACCACCGCCACCACTTGCACTATACGCGACTTACTGCCACTTGTATCCTCCCTCCACTGTCTATTGTTATTCTGTCAACCTGTATGTATGAACGTCATCACTATAGCGTAACTAATGCCACTGTTTCATTTCACTGAAACCACCATAGTTGATATAAGATTATTTTCTCGTCACGATAAATATGCTATACATACACCCCCCAAAAAATATTAAAGACGAAGACTTTGAAATGATGCTAAAACTTCAAACATGTACAGTAAGTAGTCATTGAGAGTTAGTTTTGCTTGCATACCTTGTTACGGTGAGAATTTTTGAAGGAATAAAATCAATATAGGTTTTTGGATACCAGGTGATGAGTAGTTAGTTAAGGTGAGTTAGTGTTAGTAAGTAGTTAGTGAAGTTAAGGTAGCCGTATGACTTCGCTAGCCTTGCGATGCTGCGTTTAGAATCTGGTTATTATTATTCGTAACTCAAGTAGTTCAAGGCCATTTACGTGTTATATATATGTACGATGATTCTTGAAAGAGAGAGAGAGAGAGAGAGAGAGAGAGAGAGAGAGAGAGAGAGAGAGAGAGAGAGAGAGGAGAGAGAGAGAGAGAGAGAGAGAGTCAGGCTTAATGAGATAAAACTTTCGTCACATGAATCCCTATGGCTACGTACAGTGTCCTTAGCAAGTACGTACACGCGTCTACAAGTACACGTGCCCACACCAATCCTTGTTGTACGTACTGTCCTTCCATACACAATTACACATCCGTAGCAACGCGTAGGAGTCATTGGAGTATGGGAAAACCAGGAAAAATAGTAAATGTATCGCTTCAGTGCCGTCGTAAGATCCTAAACATACACTCCCACGTGAAATTGAGAAAATATAAATGTCACAAGAACTGAAAGGATGACAAAAAACACACATTAGTCTTAAACCATTTCCTTTTCCTCTCTTTTATCTCTCCTGTCAAATCGTTTCTTTCTCACCATAATTAACTCTTATCTCACACTCATCCGCCTTCATCCCTTTTCCTTCCTCCCCATCTTTCCTTCCTCCCCACCTTTCCTTACTGCTCCACCCCTTCCTCCCCACCTTTCCCTACTCCTCCACCCCTTCCTCTCCACCTTTCCCTATTCCTCCACCTTCCTCCCCACCTTTCCTTACTCCTCCACCCCTTCCTCCCCACCTTTCCCTACTCCTCCACCCCTTCCTCTCCTCCCTCCCCTTCTCCTCCACCCCTTCCTCTCCACTTATCCCTACTCCTCCACCCCTTCCTCTCCACCTTTCCCTACTCCTCCACCCCTCCCTCCCTTCTCCACCCTTCCTTCCTATCCTCCCTCCCTTCTCCACCGCCTCGCCGCTCCCTATCAACCAATATTAGCCATCTTCCTCTATCTTTATGTCAACACAGGGGCCGACCTTACCCTTACCTTACCTCCCCAAACCCGACCCCTTGTTCCGCCCCCTGCTGCAAATAGGCCTCTATGGGTGTGACTTATTCTGTGCCGCCCCGCCCCGCCCCTGGTACCCCTTCGTCGCCTTGTTACGTGGGTCCTGTAGCTGTAGGAGTGTAGGGGCCCCGCCGTGTTTGTGTGTCCGTCCCGCTGTCTGCTCCTGTCACGCCGAGTTTACATGGAACTCTGATTTTATTCACTCCCTTATGGCCCTTCCCTCCCTCCCTCCGTCCATCCGTGGAAGTGGAGAAAGGTAATCAGCATTCGACACACGCACGTGCACACACATACGTACGTAGCTATACACACACACACACACCACACAAACCACACACACCACACAACACCACACCACACACACACACCACACACACACACACACACACACACACACACACACACACACACACCACACACACACACACACCACCACACCACACACACACACACAACACACCCACCACACACACACACACACACACACCACACACACACACACCCACACCACCACACACACACCACACACACAACACACACCACACACACACACACACCACACACACCACACCCCACACCACACACACCACCACACACCACACACACAGCACTCCACCACCACCACACAACCAAACCACACCACACACACAACACAACACACACCACACACCACACACACACCACACCACACCACACACACACACCACACACACCACACCCCCACACACACCACAACACACACACACTATCACACCGACCACCACCCCCACACACACCACACACACCTGACACACACAAGCACACACACACACACCACACACCACCCACACACACACACACACACACACAACAACACCACAACACACACACACACACCCACACACACACACCACACAACACACAACACACACACACACCACGCACACACAACACACACACACACACACACACACACACACACACACAACACACACAACCACACACACACAACCACACACACACACACACACACCACACACACACACACACACACACACACACACAACACCACACACCACACACACACAACACACACACCACACCACACACCACACACCACACCACACACAACAGTGGGCGGTTGCACACCATAATATTGCTATTATTGTTTCTATTATTATTATTATTATTATTATTATTATTATTATTATTATTATTATTATCATTATTGTTATTATTATTATCAGAAACAGGTGATGGAGGAGACACGGGCTGGGAAGTGAGTCCCGTGTCACCTTCATCACCTGTTTTTACACCTGTCAGTATGTCTACACATTATTATTATTATAGTTATTATTATTAGTTATCATTATTATTATTACTATCTTTATAATTGTCATTATCTTATTTTTTTTTATTATTCTTAGAAATTTCTTTTTACCATTATCTTTATCATTGTTATTATTCTTGTTCAGATTTTTTTACTAGGAAATAGACGTCCACACTAAAGATGTGGAGCGTGTCCAAACTCGCACTGGCTAAAGTCAACTTTTTAAATACCCTCACCTTAAAATACTTCTATTACAACCTGACCTAACCCAACCTAACCTTCACCATCCCCTTCTTTGATTTTCTTTACTTTTTACAAAGAAAAGAAAAGTGCTAAATTGTTCTTGAAAATAGTTCTAAAAAAAAGTTTAAAAAAAATGGTGTGGTGATGGCGGTAGTTGTTGTGGTGATGGTGGTGGTTGTGGTGATGGTGGTGGTGATGGTGGTTGTGGTGGTGTGGTGGTGGTGATGGTGGTGGTGGTGTGGTGGTGTGGTGATGGTGGTGGTGGTGGGGGGGGTGTGGTGTGGTGATGGTGGTGGTGGTGGTGGTGGTGGTAATGGTGGTGGTGGTGGTGGTGGTGGTGGTGGTGGTGGTGATGTGGTGGTGGTGGTGGTGGTGGTGGTGATGTGGTGGTGGTGGTAATGGTGGTGGTGGTGGTGGTGGTAATGGTGGTGGTGGTAATGGGGGTGGTGGTGGTGGGGGTGGTGGTGGTGGTGGTGGTATTTCATAATTGTTATATACGAATGTTGAAGCTCCCTTCGCTCGCTTGGACAATAACAGTCAGTGGAGGTCAATATGGATGACTTTATGCTTGAAATTAAAGAAGAGAATGAGATTAAGATAGAGGAAGAAGACATGGCAGCAGTGGTGTTGACAGAGGACCCCTTGGCCACCCACCACCAGGAAGCATCGTGGAAGGAAATCACAAGTAAACCAAACTCACCTGACCACCCTGATGAACCGGGAACACAAACTGGAAGCAAGGAGAAGTTTTTAGAGACCATCCTGCAGTGGTACGAGGGGACGGCGTCACACTACAACATACTGACTCAGGACAAGTATGCTTCACTGCTCCAGGAGGTGAAAGACGCTAAAACGGCTCAGAAAAAAACTAGGCTACAGTACAGTAAACTAAAGCGGTTTGATATTATTGAAATTGATGGTGTTCATAAACTGATTGCTAAAAGTATAAAAGGTGAAGTTCGATACTACTTGTCTGCACCCGAGATATTTGACGTCATTAAAACATTTCATTTAGCTCTGGCTCATTGTGGTCACGGCAGGCAGAAATGTGAAATTGATAGAAGACATGCAAATGTTACACATGACATGGTTATGCTCTTCATGGCAATGTGTGAAGTGTGCAAAAATAAATTTAAAAAAATAAAAATAAAAGTTTCTGAACCTATCTTACATTCTGAGCTCAATAAGCAAAATTGTCGGTGTCAAGTGGACCTCGTTGACGTGCAGACACTACCCGATGGAAAACATAAGTTCACAATGGTATATCAAGATCATTTAACATGTAAAATTTGTGATAGTTAGTGCATTGCAGTGTAAACTAGCCAAGGAAGTTGCATATCATCTTGTTGACATTTAAAAAATGTTTGGAGCCCATGTAAGTGGTGCTCCGGGAGCTTTAAAAGGAGGCTGGATAAATTCATGGAGGGGGATGAAAGGTGGATGTAGGTAGTGTTAAGTAACAGGAACTACCACGTGTAGGTCTCGCGGCCTCTTGTAGCTTCCTTATGTTCTTATGTTCTTATAACACGGGTTAATACTTACATTTTCTTCCTCCTCTCCGTACCCACGGCTGAAATGGCATATTTAACACCTCACACACACCCTACCACGTATATAACACCACGCTAACCCTAAATAACACCTATAACGGCATTAGAAACACGAGTTATAGTGGTTATATGAGGCCTAACACAAGAGGCCTGTCTCCTCGGCTCAGCCACTGTTATTGTGAGGGCTACGAACACATTTTATTTCCATTGCACTAATGCACTATCGCCACTGCACTAATGTCGCCAGGCACAATATATTACGAATTATAGCATAAATGCTCAAAACTCGCTTCGCTCGCTTGGACAATGGAGTTAAGAGACGAAATATAACCTTTTGTGCCAAATTTCTTCCTTTACGCCTGTATACCCGTTGCCTACAGAAGTAGTCACAAGAAGAAGAATTCGTGGAAACATTTTACAAGCCTATATGACACCTGATTTCGGCTGAAATAGGTGTCCAAGCTCGCTTCGCTCGCTTGGACAATAATTATCATTTCCATCATCATTACCATCATCATTACCATTATCACTACCATTACCATTCTTATTATGTCATCATCATGGCTATCGTCACTACTACATACTATTATTTCCATCTTTACAATTATAAATCTTTGGGATGTATGGAAGGGGCAGTACAAGCACAGGGAAGAAGGAGGGGCTGCCGGGCATAGTAGTAGAGAGATGGAGGGAAGGGAGGGGGGAGGCAAGGAAGAAAATTTTAGTACTATGGAAATGAGTCTCAGGATTGACAGAGGTGTAAGGAGGAGGCTCTGAGGTCTTTAAGGGGATGTAGTGGGATAGATAAGGATAGGGGCGAGAAAGATAAGAGTAATTTTGGAGGTAAAGGCTTAGGGGGAGGAGGAAGGGGGGAAGGAATACAAAGGAAACACAAACAGCAACAGATCATTAGGTCCTTACATGGTTGTTTGATTTAACTACACTACACTAACTAGATAATAAGAGAGAAAGGATAGGAAAGTAGAAGGCTTGTAAAATAGGAGGAAGGGAGAAAATAAAAGTAGAAGGAGGAGGAGGACTGGAGGAGGAAATGTATGTGACAGAAGGAAGAGAAATTATAGCCTGTTGAAGCTATTGTCCAGCCTTACATTCTGTCGCTCCCACAACCCCCCTCCCCCTTCCCCTCCTCTCTTGTGACCCCTTTACCCCTCCCCCTCCTCCTCTTCTCCCCCTACCATAACCCCCTTCTCCCCCCCTCCTTCCCCCGCCCCTCGCCAACACCTCCCTTAACATCCATTAGATTTCGGTGCCTTTGATGGCGAACGAGAAGTCTTAAACACGTAATTAATTTATAACTTACAATGATGTTGAATGCTTTGTCATCCATGGCCTATCACTCCTCCTCCTCCTCCTCTTCCTCCTCCTCCTCCTCCTCCTCCTCCTCTTCTTCCTCCTCCTCCTCTTCCACCTCCTCCTCCACTTCTCTGTCTTCCTTCAGCTCTCTCCTCGTCCTCTTCCACACCTAATGTTATCTTTTGTCCGCGTTCCCTCCCCTCTCTCCACCTCATTCTCTCTCCTCAATGATCAATTTTCTTTTCCTCTTTCCCTTCGTTTCTCTCTCTCTCTCTCTCTCTCTCTCTCTCTCTCTCTCTCTCTCTCTCTCTCTCTCTCTCTCTCTCTCTCTCTCTCTCTTTTCTCATTTTTGTACTTATTCCATTCCCTTTAATGTGGTTTTTTTCTATCGTATCTCACTTCATATATCTTTTCTCCTGTCCTTTTTAATGCATTGAATAACTTAGAAAATAGACCAACTTTTTTTCATAAAGATAGATTTCTCGGCATTTTTGTTTTCATTGTACGTATGATGTGAAAATATGAACGTTTTATTTATTTATTGTATTTATTTATCTATTTACATTTCATATTTTATTTTTATTAGGTTTTGTTTCCGTTCTTGAAATCCAAAACCCAAGTTCATTTATGTTTGGCAATTATAGGATAATTTTCACGTTTCTCGTTTTTATCGTCGTCTTCCTCGTATGCACATGAAACATCCATTTATTCATTCTTTTTATTTTATTTAATCCATCACCAATTTTTTCCCCATCGATATAAAATTAATTCATTCCTTCCTGCACATCCTTCTCCTCCTACTCCTTTCCTCAATCTCATTACTTTTTCCTCCTCCTCCTCCTCCTCCTCCTCCTCCTCCTCCTCCTCCTCCTCCTCCTCCTCCTCTTCCATCTCTCGGTCGCCCACGGTCATTATTCTGTTATTTTTCGTAAAATCACGAACCAAAGAAAACATGCGCCACCTCCTGTCATTGCCATCCGAAGAACAATGACCGCCACCTTCCTCCTCCTCCTCCTCCTTCTTCACCTCCTCCTCCTCCTCCTCCTCCTCCTCCTCCTCCTCCTCCTCCTCCTCCTCCTCCTCCTCCTCCTCCTCCTCCTCCTCCTCCTCCTCCTCCTCCTCCTTGCTTGAAAATTCCCTCGGATATAATATACCTTGATTTTCAGAAAGCCTTCGATACAGTTCCCCATAAGCGACTTTTGACCAAGCTAAGGGCACATGGCTTAGGAGAGCAATTATGTTCATGGATTGGCGATTGGCTTTCAAATCGTAAACAACGGGTAGTAATAAATGGCGAGGCATCTGATTGGTTAGATGTTACTAGTGGGGTGCCTCAGGGCTCGGTCTTGGGTCCTACTCTTTTTCTGATATATATCAATGATCTGGACTGCGGACTTGTATCTAAAATATCGAAATTTGCAGATGACACCAAATTAGGCGGTAAAGCATATACTAGAGAAAACTGCGAACTCATACAACGTGATCTCGACAAACTATCAGATTGGAGTGATAAATGGCTATTAAAATTCAATTCCGATAAATGTAAAGTAATGCATATAGGCAACGATAACCTCAAATATAACTATCAAATGCAAAATAAATCGTTAACTGAAGTACAGCAGGAAAAGGATTTAGGTGTCATCATCAGTAATGATCTTAAAACCAGTCCGCATTGCCTAGGTGCCAGTAAAAAGGCGAATATGATGTTGGGCTTCATTAAACGCAACTTTGAACATAAAACTCCGAAAGTAATGACACGATTATACACGTCTTTGGTTAGGCAGCACTTAGAATATGCCGTTCAATTCTGGTCGCCTTGTTTCGTAAAAGATCAAGCCACATTGGAATCAGTGCAAAGAAGAGCAACCAAACAAATTCCATCTCTGCGAAATTCATCTTATGAAGAGAGACTGCGGAAACTTAATATGTTTTCCTTGAAGGATCGTAGAATCCGTGGGGACTTGATAGAAACCTTTAAGATCCTAAAACAATGGTTCCCAACCTTTTTTGTCCCATTCACCCTTTTCCAGTCACTTTTCCACCTGTGGACTCCTACAACGAAATAGGCTAAGCCAGCAACATTAATAGAAAATGTTTCTGCAAATAAATGAATACATTCATGTAAAATGCCTTGCATTGTTATGCTGATTAAGCTGTAGGCCCATTTATATGAAAACAAAACACGTTCTGTTCAGCAGACTTTTTTATCTTTAAGTAAAATACATAGGAAAAATGTCATGGTATTGTTGTTATAGTTGTAGGTATTGTACGCAAAAGCTATCCTTATAATACTTGCCTTATTTTTGAGCTTGCAAGCACATGTATGAATAAAAAATCAAAACAATTTTCACATAACCAGACACATCAGTTTCACGTTTTAAAAACAGTAATCTTAAGTAAAACAATTTCAAGTAACAGAATAGATAGTCCCAAGATTTAAAGACAAATCTAAATTAAATTATAAACAAAAGTTTCCTTATTGATTTCATGGTATTTAAAGTATACAAAATAATAGCAATCTCGATACCATTGTTAAATAAATTTGTAGTACACCTACTTAATGAAACACTAATATTATATACCATGAGGGATGAAAAGGAGTAGTTACAGTCCAATAAATCACAAAATAAAGCCTGCATTTGTAATTCTTAATTTTATTTTATTTATAAAAGAAGAAAAACAGCAGTGAATGACTTTTCATTGGTTGCAAAATATTATGTCACTATAAAGTTTTGTCCAAGCGAGCGAAGCGAGCTTGGACACCTATTTCAGCCGAAATCAGGTGTCATATAGGCTTGTAAAATGTTTCCACGAATTCTTCTTCTTCTTCTTCTTGTGACTACTTCTGTAGGCAACGGGTATACAGGCGTAAAGGAAGAAATTTGGCACAAAAGGTTATATTTCGTCTCTTAACTCATTGTCCAAGCGAGCGAAGCGAGTTTTTAGCATTTATGCTAAAATTCGTAATATATTGTGCCTGGCGACATTAGTGCAGTGGCAAAAGTAGTGCATTAGTGTAGTGGAAATAAAATGTTTCGACTCGTAGCCCTCACAATAACAGTGCCTGAGCCGAGGAGGCAGGCTGTTTGTGTTAGGCCTCATATAACCACTATAACTCGTGTTTCTAATGCCGTTATAGGTGTTATTTAGGGTTAGCGTGGTGTTATATACGTGATAGGGTGTGTGTGAGGTGTTAAATATGCCATTTCAGCCGTGGGTACAGAGAGGAGTTGTCCAAGCGAGCGAAGGGAGCTTGGAGCTTGATTCGCATATAAAAATTATGAAATACCACCACCACCACCACCACCACCATACCACCACCACCATTACCACCACCACCACCACCACCATACCACCATCACCACCACCACCACCACACCACCATCACCACCACCACCACCAAACCACCACCACCACCACCACCACCCCCACACCACCATCACCACCACTACCACACCACCACCACCACCACCACCACCACCACTTACACCACACCCTTCACCATCACCATCACCATCACCACCACCCCCACCACCACCACCACCCACCCCCCCCCCACCCCACCATCACCACCACCACACCACCACCACCACCACCACCACCACCACCACCACCACCACCACCACCACCACCACCACCACCACCACCACCACACCACACCCACCACTCACCACACACACCACACCACACCCACCACCATCCAACCACACCACCAACACCACACCACCATCACACAAACCACATCACACAAACCGCCATCACCACACCATTTTTTTAGAATTTTTTTTTATAACTTTTTTCAAGAACAATTTAGCACTTTTCTTTTCTTTATAAAAAGTAAAGAAAATCAAAGAAGGGGATGGTGAAGGTTAGGTCAGGTTGTAATAGAAGTATATTAAGGTGAGGGTATTTAAAAAGTTGACTTTAGCCTGTGCGAGCTTGGACACGTTCCACATCTTTAGTGTGGACGTCTATTTCCTAGTTCAATGGGACTCTTGTGGCTGTTTCTGAGGAACCAGCTCATGAATTCTTGGCTCAGTGGCAGCCAGTGCAATCCGCAAGTCATCTTCCACAGACAGCTTGTTCCTTGATTTACTTGTTATTGTAAGTAATGCAGAAAACCCACTTTCGCACAGGTAGGTTGAAGCAAGAGGCACAAGAACTCGAACTGCCAGATCACTTATTTTGGGATATGTTTCCATCATTGAACACCAGAAGCTAGACAAGGAGTTTGACTAGAACACATTCTTGGCTGTTGAATCGTGGATAAGCTCAATGAACTTTTCTTGTGCGTCTTCTGACACATCATCAACCTGACATAACGGATTTTTTGCTAATCCTGCATAGCAATATAAATTACGGTAATTATTGCACTTACTATTACCATGATAAAATAACGGTTATTAAATTTCTCTCTCTCTTATTATTATATTCCAGTATAATAATTTTTAAAATAATTAGATTCCTAGAATATCTATGGACCCCTTGAAATTCTTCCATGGACCCCTTGGGACCATGGACCCCTGGTTGGGAGCCACTGTCCTAAAAGGATTTGATGTCATTAATCAAGAGAACCTATTCGAGCTTTCTCCTCAAGTGACAACAAGAAATAACGGTCTAAAACTAAACGGTCAACGTTGCATCACCGATCTCCGTAAAAATTATTTCAATGTTAGAGTTGTTGATCGATGGAACAAGTTACCAGCAAATGTTGTCGAAGCCAGCACAATAACTACATTTAAAAACAGATTTGACGCGCACTGTAAAGTAAATGGGTATTAATAGTGCCCTGCGAATTCATATTATAGTCCCCCGGATCGATTAGTGTTAGTGGTAGTTGTAGTTAGTATATTTCATATCATATCATTCTTCACTACGAAACTTCCATGTTCCTATCTTCTTTTGGGACATGGTATCATTTTCCAACTGTCCTCTTACATGTAGTTGATAGTTAGTAGTATGTAGTTCAACAGATACCCTCGTTATGGACCAATGGGTCTCCTGGTGTCTGTTATTCCTATGTATTCCTATATTTATTCCTTCTCTCCTCCTCCTCCTCCTCCTCTTCCTTCAGGTCGCCTTGTCTTCTGCCCTCTTCCTCTCCCCTTCTTTTGCGTCTTTCCCTGCTTTCAAAGTGTCCTATTGCTCATTCCTTTCGTCTTCTTCTTTCTTTTTTCTTCTTCCCTTCTTTCTGTGCTTCTTCTTTTTCTTTTTCTTAGTCGTTTTCGTCTTGATCTTCTTTATCTTTTCTTCTTCCCCCTTCTATTATTATTATTATCATCATCATCATCATCATTCCCTCACCTTTCCGTCCTCTCTCCCCAATCTTTTCCTCTTCAATCCTTTTAAAATAATTTCCTTCTCTTTCTCTTTCTTCTCCTCCTCCTCCTCCTCTGCTTCCTTTTCCTCCTCCTCCTCGTGGCCTGGCGGCATTATACTCTCGTCAGCCTCAACATTTTATCAGATCCGTCTGGACACCCGACATCGCGTGAGGCTAAACCGAGTGGAATCATCTTAGCTGAAGAAACATTTGTCCCTTACAGCCCTGTCATCTGGCGGGAGGAGGAGGAGGAGGAGGAGGGGGGTAGAGAAGGAGGAGAGGGGGGGAGGGGGAGCAGGAGGAGGAAGAGGAAGTGGGGGGAGGAGGAGGAGGAGGAGGAGGAAGAGGTTAAATAAGGTTAAATTTTCAAGGATGTTTTCCCAGTTATTGGAAGAGTGACTTTGCATACAGGTGAGGCGCGTCTGTGTCTTGTCCTCACCGCCCAGGCTTCGTACCTGCTTGTTATTGATATTATTATTATTATTATTGTTATCATTATTATTATGTATTGTTATCATTAGGTATACAGAACCCGTTGCTTCGTCCCCGGTTTAACAGACACAGCAGGTTTATAGATTTAATTATTATGTGGTTTGGTGTAGTGGTAGTGATATATATAGTGATGGTGTTGATGTGGCAGTGGTATTGAGTTGGAGTTGTGTGGTGGTGGTGTTGGCTACGTGGTTGTGTGTGGTGATGGTGCACTCTAATGTTGATGTGGCAGTGGTGTTGAGGTGGAGTTATGTGGTGGTGGTGTTGGTTGTGTGGTGATGGTGGTGTTCTGGTGTTGATATGGCAGTGGTGTTGAGGTGGAGTTATGTGGTGGTGGTGATGGTTACGTGGTTGTGTGTGATGGTGTTGATGTGGCAGTGGTGTTGAGGTGGAGTTATGTGGTGGTGGTGGTGGTGGTTACGTGGTTGTGTGTGCTGATGGTGGTGTTTGAGACTGAGCGAAAACCTGCTGCCTATATATGTCTTCACCGCCACAATCCGTCCGGCGTAGCATTGTGATTGTTAAACATGAGTGATTGATGTCAGGGCTTGGCGTTGGGAGGGTCTCGCTGGGTTGGGGTGGAACATATAAACAAAATAATGGATTCGTGATTAAATTATCGTCGAAAAAGATACTAAAACACGCACACAATATTGATACAGAAGGACTAATGCGGTGAGACATCTGGTATCAGCGGAATGTAGTAGTAGTAGTTGTAGTGGTGGTAATAGTAGTAGTAGTAGTAGTAGTAGTAGTAATAGTAGTAGGTAGTAGTAGTAGTAGTAGTAGTAGTAGTAGTAGTAGTAGTAGTAGTAGTAGTAGTAGTAGTAGTAGTAGTAGTAGTAGTAGTAGTAGTAGTAGTAGTAGTAGTAGTAGTAGTAGTGTAGTAGTAGTGTAGTAGTAGTAGTAGTGTAGTAGTAGTGTAGTATAGTAGTAGTAGTAGTAGTGCTAGTAGAAAATGTAACAGTTTGTCTATTCTGAAAGAGAAACTCACAACAAAAAGCAAAGAAACAGAAAAATAGACAAGGACCAAAAAATAAATACTGAGGCCTCACAATTCTATTTTTGTATTCCACACTCTCATTCCCTGGAAATGAAACCCATCAAAAAATATAATATCTCGGCACATCACTGGCCACATCAAAGCCACAGAGGTAAAAATAGAACAGAAAAATTCCAAATATAGAACACGATAAGTATGATATATATATATACTTAGTATGTATTTTTTCATTATACGTAATTAATTCATTCCTTTCATTCTTTTCACATACTTTTCACGACTATGGTCTAGCAGTACCTCCTTTATTCAGATCATTTTAAATAACTTATTTACCTATTAATATTCGTGGTAAAAAAAATTATAGCATTTTTTATAACTTATTCAAACATTTTTGCGCCCATTTTTTTCCTACATTTTTGCCAACATTTTCCCTTAACTCGCTGCAAGTATCCAAATAGTCTCTTTATTTTTTTTCTGTAGAATTTTGTAGTGTTGTGTTCGAGAAGAAGAAGAAGAAGAGAGAGAGAGAGAGAGAGAGAGAGAGAGAGAGAGAGAGAGAGAGAGAGAGAGAGAGAGAGCGCACACACCTCCCTGTATCTTGTAGTGTATGTATGTATAAGAATTATCTACTTTCTTTTATTTATTTTGTATATAAATCGCCGTTTTATAGATGACTAGCCGCAAAGCCGCCCTCCGGGCGGACTTTTTGACTAGCTCCTGCGGAGGGCTATTGGTGGGCCTTCGGCCCACCAAACACAGACTCCAGATAGCCCCTTCTAACTTTCCTGAAATTATGGATGTAGAAATGTATGTATTAACGCCTTACCCATCACCACACACCCATTCACTCACCCATTACCCATCACCACACACCCATTCACTCACCCATTACCCATCACCACACACCCATTCACTCACCCATTACCCATCACCCCCCACCTATTCCCTCACCCATCACCCCCAACCCATCACCCCCCACCCATTCACTCAACCCCCACCCATTCACTCACCCATCACCCCACACCCATTACCCATCACCCCACCCATTCACTCACCCATTACCCATCACCCTACATCAAGGTTTCCTCAATTCTCGCAACCCACTTTTTTTTCATAATTCTCGCTAATAGGCTACTAAAAATAAAAAATAAATAAAAGTTATCGGATCATTCCCAAAGTGGCCTTAAAATGTTCCCCTGGTCGACCTGGTTCCAAAACTGTGCCATATGATGGGATTCCGCCACAGGGGGCGGCACCTATCGCGGACACACAGACACACACACACTATC
This sequence comes from Chionoecetes opilio, assembly GCA_016584305.1. Lineage (NCBI taxonomy): Eukaryota > Metazoa > Arthropoda > Malacostraca > Decapoda > Majidae > Chionoecetes > Chionoecetes opilio. Next base: position 491,677 of record JACEEZ010015098.1, read on the forward strand.
GCTTATATTATTATAGATGTAGAGTGCACTTGTCTTATTCCTTTGTTTATTTTCCCGCCTTTCTCTCCTCCCTTCTCTTCTCCTCCATCATCATCATCATCATCCTTTTCTTCATCTTTATCTTCGTCTATTTGTTTTTCTCCCTCTTCCTTTTCCTCCTTCTCTTCGTCGTTGTTGTTGTTGTTGTTGTTGTAGTTGTTGTTGTTGTTGTTGTTGTTGTTGTTGTTGTTGTAGTTCTTCTTCTTCTTCTAACGACCATAAACTCACATATATGACGTTGTTGTCAGCATTTACTGATCTTCACCTTTCATCTTCTTCCCTCAACTCCTCCTCCTCCTCCTCCTTCTCCTCCTCCTCCTCCTCCTCCTCCTCCTTCTCCTCCTCCTCCTCTTCCTCCTCCTCCTCTCATTTTCTTCAGGGGCATGGTATCTTTTTCCAACTGTTCTCTTACATGTAGTCTGATAGTTAGTAGTATGTAGTTCAGCAGATACCCTCGTTATAGACCAATAAATCTCCTGGTATCTGTTCTTCCTATGTATTCCTATGTATTCCTCCTCTTCCTCTTTCTCCTTCTCCTTCTTATTGTTCCTACTATTCTATTACGTGTTCGTTCTTTTTTTTTTTCATTTGTCACTTACCTCAGTGCAAAGTTTGGACTCTTTGCCCGCGGTGTTTAGTGATACTTTTTTTTCCTCTGTCGGTTTTTTTTCTTCTGCCGCACTTATTTGCATATCTTTTGTCAGGCTCCTTAACAGTCATGTCCCCGAGTTTGCCTCAACGAAAACGAGCAACGCTTTGTGTGTGTGTGTGTGTGTGTGTGTGTGTGTGTGTGTGTGTGTGTGTGTTGTGTTGTGTGTGTGTGTGTGTGTTTAGTCTTAGGCAGTTTATATTTTTCTTTTCAAATGTCTTTTTTCTTGCTAATTCGCTATGTTATGATACTATTTTTTACTTTATATTTTTCATTAACTTGTATTTTCATAATCACTATCAACATGATGGTGTTAGTGATGTTGTTTTTCTTGTTTTTTTGTTTGTTTTTGTTGTTCATTTTCATCTCCTTTTTCTTTTCCATTTTCCTCATATTGTTTTCTTCCTCTCTTCCTCCATCTCCTTCCTCTGTTCAACCTCTTCCTCTAAACCACCTCCTCCTCCTCCTCCTCCTCCTCCTCCTCCTCCACCTCCACCTCCACCTCCTCCTCCTCCTCCTCCTCCTCCTCCTCCTCTCCTCCTCCTCCTCCTCCTCCTCCTCCTCCTCCTCCTCCTCCTCCTCCTCCTCCTCCTCCTCCTCCTCCTGCACTCGCCCAGCAGGTTTTGTAGGTTAAGGGTCATCCTGCTTTTGGGTTGAATTGGTTTTCATAGTGAATTGATATGAGGTTAGAGCTGGCTGAAGGCACAAGCTGACAAGCCACAGACTGCACGGTGGTACGAAGCGACGCAAACCACGAACTGGAACGACCTTTATCAAACGCTGTACGAAATGAACGAACTGGAACACTACGAAAGAAGAGAAATAGAGTACGAAACATTTTAAGAACAGTACGTAGTAGACAGTGATGACTTAGTAAAATGAGGAAATACTAATCATAAATGTGGTCTCCTTATGAATCCTTTTAATCAATACTATTACGAAACTGGATTAATAGAAAATAAAAATAAAAATATGATAAATAGCAGTATAGATACGAAATATGTGTTTTATAATATCTACGAATATGTATAAAAGCCTGGATTGAGACACAGACAATATAGTTATAGATACTCAATATAGATACGAAATATGTTTTATATTATTATGTACGAATATGTGTAAGAACCTGAATTGGCCCAAAAAAATGTACACGATTGATGAGTTGAAGGAGAAAGATAATAATGTAACATTTGAATGAACCGGTTGAAAAAAGATGATAGGGAGTGAGTTTTAGGCCACTACACGTGTGTCTGGTTAGGTTAGCGTGGAGTGGAGTGGCGTGCCTAGAGTTGTGGTGCTGCGTGTTAGCTAATTGGCCCGTTGGAGTGTTGGAGTGAGTGTGAGTGGCGTGCGAACAGGGACCAGGGATACCAAGGGACACCTGATACCAAGGGCTTAAAGGGAACAAGGAGATTGGAGACTGATTAGACACTGATACGATGCTAACACAAGGGGTTTAGGCCGCTTAAACGCCAAGTCGAGGGGAAGGACTAGTGTGATTGGAACTTCTCTTTCTTTTCTTTTTTACAAATTAATTCGTTTTTTTTTGTGTGGTTAATGATTTTGTTGTATAAGTGTCGTTGTGGCCTGGCAAATGTGTCGTCTTCTTGGTGCACACTGAGGAGGGAGGGGTTGTCTTGGTGCAGTCGTGTGATTGGGGATTGGTCTTTGTGGCGGGAGAGGATTGGAAGGTCAGCCTTGGATTGGATTAAGAGCGGTGCAAGAATTTTTTTTGTGTTTGTGTTTGTGTTTGTGTAGGTGATGCTCTGTGATTTATATATTTTTTTTATTGATTTGTATTTTTCTCGTTTTTTTCTTGGATTTGTGTTTAATATTTCAGAGCATTTTCGATTGGTAATCATTATTATTATATTTATTATTGTTTATTTATGTGCCTTGCTTATACCCATTGTCATTCTTGTTTCTCCCTTGCTTGTAGCGTTTCTGCATGTAGTCTACTCCGACACACACACACACACACACACACACACACCCACACACACACACACACACACACACACACACACACACACACACACACACACACACCAGAGCTGGGCACGTTCCTGGATTTGGGGTAGTCCGTACCTGTACTTCCGTACTTCGGGACGCGGGTCGTCCGTACCTGTACTTCCGTACCCTATTTTACTTTGTTCTGTCCGTACCCGTACCTCCGTACCTCCGTACCTCCGTACCTGTACCCTATAACTATTAAAACGCGCCTGAAAAAATATAGTCATTACCTCAAAAATAAAACAAAATACAAGGCTATAATACATCAGAGCTTCATAAATATATATAGCAATATATATTTACCATCAAATAATCATCAAATCAATTAAAATAAAATTTGTCTCCAGTCTTCACAGTTCACAAATGAGTGAAATTACTAATTAGTTTAAATCACAAGTTTATTCTAGAGTGTATAACTCCTACTCCACTTCCTTCTCCTCCTTGTACTGCTGCTACACCTCCTTGTAGCCTAGGAGGTGCATGTTGCCCCTCACAAACACCAGCTGCTCAAAGTTTATGTTGTTGAGGCTGGACCTCTTCGGCCGCAAGATGTCTCCCGCGGAGCTGAACAGCCTTTCCACGGCAGCAGAGCTGGGGAGAGGGGTGTTGTACCTCTTGAAAAGGTCCAGCCAGGCATTCCTTCCCCTCCAGTGTGTCATTCTCTGTCCTGACATATGAGTCAAAGACAAAGAACCTGCAATTTTTTAAAGTTTTAATTGACACGATGCGATAGGCGATAAGAACATTAACTTATTAAGATCATAAGATGTCAACTTAAAAATATTAAATTAGTAAAATACTGCAATAGAACAGTTAGATTTGTCTTACTTCTCAAGGTGCCACAGCATAGCCTTTAGCTGTCTGGTGCCCTCCTGCCTCTTTCTCTGATCCTCCTGCTCAGTCCCACTCTCCTCTATGTCCTGGGTGAACAGCTGGGAGGAGTCCAGCTCCACGTCAGACAAAGAAATATCTGACGTCCCCTGTGGTGTATGGGTTCTGGACGCAGATGGTGCAGGCGTGCTGGTTCTGTAGCTCACACTACTACAGCTACTATCCCCAGACACACTCCTGCTCCTGTCGCTATCACTTCTTTTCACGTATTTGTCCATGTTTAGTTGTAAACACTAAACAGTAAGCAATAGCAGTGAAACTTTGAAACGCGTTGCCGGGTGATGTGACTGTAAACATAAAACGTTGTTGATCTTGAGCTTGATGCCGCACGTTTGGTGTTTACCAGGCACCACAGATGCACGGATCTCGCCTTAGGAAATGATCAGCTGACAGGTAGTGGCAAATTGCCCGCCAAAACGCGTGAAAGTTATTCTGTGGACTGTTTTTTCGTCTTGGTTTTTTTTTTTTTTCATCATAGAAAATATCAGGTACGGAAGTACGGACCCAAAATTTCGCAGGTCCGTACCTGTTACTTCCGTACCTTTGAAAAACTTTCCGTACCTCCGGACTTCCGGACCTAGTTTGGAAGTCCGTAGGTACGGAGGTACGGAGGTACGGACAGAGGTACGGAAGTGCCCAGCTCTGACACACACACACACACACTCTTTTAACCCTTGCAGCCCCATAGTCACCTCTCTCTTTTCCCTCCATCATCACAGCCTTCCCCTCACCTCCTCCCCTCATCTTCCCCTCCTGGTCGTGGCAGTGAGGGGGTCTTGGGGGGGGGGGGGAGAAGCAGGACAGGACGCAGCCTCCCAATGCCTAACACGATAACCATCTTAGCAGGAGCAACCAAGCTTTCCTTTACGCCCGCCTGCCACTTCTGCCCCGCCTTGTCTCCTCCCGCCGCAAAAACTCTCCCCCCCCCTCCCCCTCCTGCTCCCCTTCATGTCGTCGTCTCTCCCTCTCCCACCCACCTTCTCTCTCTCTCTCTCTCTCTCTCTCTCTCTCTCTCTCTCTCTCTCTCTCTCTCTCTCTCTCTCTCTCTCTCTCTCTCTCTCTCTCTCTTCTCTCTCTCTCTCATTCTCTCATTCTCTCATTTCTCTCATCTCTCTCTTCTTCTCCTCTCTCTCTCTCTCTCTCTCCTCTCTCTCTCTCTCTCTCTCTCTCTCTCTCTCTCTCCTCTCTCTCCTCTCTCTCTCTCTCTTCTCTCTCTCTCTCTCTCTCTCTCTCTCTGTCTCTCTCTCTGACAAATGAGTGTTACTCGAGCTTGTGGCAGAATTGTAAACGTATATATGTTATCGTAACTAATCATCACGCCTCCGTGGTGTAGTGGTTAGCGCGCCCAACTAGGAATCCGCGGGACTGGGACCGAATCCCAGCCAGGGTAGTCTGCGTGCAGCTGTCCATGCTTCCTTTCGAGGTTGGTCGGTAAATGGGTACCTTGGGAAACCTGGGGAAGGTAACTGTGGTAACCCGGATGTCACACTAGCCAAGTATCCCGGGGTGCATATTCCCGTTTTCTGGAAGAGTATGTGGCGTTTACTCTTGAACACGTCAGGTTAGGTTACGTTAGGTTACGGATAGGGTAGGTTAGGTTATTCTGGCCTTATTATGGTACCTTTGCGTGGAAATCACAACGAGAGTATTTTCTAAACAATCCTATGGTTAACTAGTTTTGGAGGTACAGCCAAGCGTCTTCACTTGGAAACCACATACTCGCATAGAGAACGGAAATATGCTCCCGGGGTAGCGGTTTGTCACCCACCACAGGCTCTAGGGCTAATGCAACGGAAATGAGCACCGAGGCCACGCGCAGTGTAGCGTCTGCCCCCATCTTTACTTTACTTATAATATTAATAGCAATCACTAAGAAATATTGTACTGGCAGACTAGGTTTTATGATATTGTATATTTATTTGGTATTTCTAAGATTGAATAAAAATAAATCGGTAATTCTATTTTAGATTTTTCTTTTAAGATAATTTAAGGGATTAGAAACGGCGCATCAGCTGTGACAACTGTTATTCCAACAGTCTGAGGAGATTTCCTTGAGATTATCTTTAAGAAAACTATTGTGCATGGTATTTTTCTGAAATGAAGTATGATTGATATATTTAAAGATAACAATCACGAATGAAAATTCTGTTTGCAGGAGAGCGTGAAGAGGTTTCTCTCTCTCTCTCTCTCTCTCTCTCTCCAGTATATGTTCTACAGCCAATGTAGAAGCAACTATGTCATGCTAGACTTCTCCAGTATGGATAATTTGATGGGTACAAGGGATAAAGTAGGCTATCTGTGCAGTTATATATATATGATATATTGAAATTATATACGTAAGGGATGTGTCACCATAGTAAATGTGTTTCGTTTGTTTGTTTTAGGTTAATATGAAATATGTAGGAGTATAAATTTGGACAAATATGAGGAAATTATACATGTAATAAGGTAAAATGTTTGTGAAACTTTTGTCAATAAACTAATAATAATAATAATCTCTCTCTCTCTCTCTCTCTCTCTCTCTCTCTCTCTCTCTCTCTCTCTCTCTCTCTCTCTCTCTCTCTCTCTCTCTCTCTCTCTCTCTCTCTCTCTCTCTCTCTCTCTCTCTCTCTCTCTCTCTCTCCTCCTCCCCCCCACCCCACACATAACTTTTACATGGCGTACACTTTTTATAGTAATGCACTGTCACCATTTATATTCCGATCAGGGTCTTGCTTAATGCCTTGTTATGCTTGAGTTATTTGTGAAAGTATTCGGTTACAAGGATTCTGCAACTTGTGCTGTGACTCTTCCCTGCAGTGGTTTTTTTTGCAGTGCCTCAGAACGCCCAGGTAACTGTCACACAAACCCTCCCTCCGCCTCACCTTTGTTTTGTTTGCCCTGGTGTGTCTCGCAAACTTGTCACAACTCCGCGCCACCATCTACTTCGCTCTCATGTTATCCACACCGGCTCCATGCCCTCCTAAATGGCTCAGCTTGTGATAGCAGCTGCCACGCTTCACAGCTCTCCCTCCCAGGCCGGCGCTGCCCTCACTCTGCTAACAACTCGCCAGATAGATGAGGTGGGAGCGGAAATCTCTGCACGACTCCTCGCTCCGCCCTAAAAGGCTTTGTAGTGATACACAACTTTCTTGCTGATGTTTTTGTCTCAGGGTATAACTTTCTCGCTAAGCTGACTACCTTTTCCTGCACTTCATATTGCAGAAGCTGAACTTAGAGAAGCAAAATCGAATTGTCTTAGTGGACTCTGTGTGTGTGTGTGTGTGTGTCTGTGTCTGTGTCTGTGTCTGTGTGTGTGTGTGTGTGTGTGTGTGTGTGTGTGTGTGTGTGTGTGTGTGTGTTTTATATCCATTTTTTCCTTTCGTCTAATGGATATATTCTGTACGCATGCTTCTGTATGTAGTTATTTTTCCCCCCCGTATTTTCTTAAAGTCCTGATAAGCACATAGCTCCATGCGTGCCATTTCCAGCCCACCTGTTTATTTACCTGTGTGCCCGTCACCCTCTGTAGCGGTCCCCCGAGGCACTCCTGGTCACCGTGTTTTCGTCCCTCCCTCAGGTCGCGGCGCACTCTGGCAGCCCCTTCGCCCCCCATGACCCCCCGCCCCCCAACCCCCGTTCCCCGCCCTGCACACCTGACCACAACGACGGACAGGTGTGTTAATAAACGACAGTCGTGTGAGAAACGTGCCCTGCAACGCCCCGCCCCGCCCCGCCTCGCCCCGCCCCGCTCCGCCCCGACTTCATCACGTACAGGTATGTCAGCCACTTCCCCCACAACCCTCCTCCTCCTCCTCCTCCTCCTCCTCCTTCTCCTCCTCCTCCTCTCACTGCCTCGTCACTTCCCTACAAGAAACAGACTGAAAAAGTAGGCAATTGTCGGCCATCTTAAGTAGCGGATTCCCGAGTGTTATTCACCCTGAAGCCGCCGCCTCCTCCTCCTCCTCCTCCTCCTCCTCCTCCTCCTCCTCCTCCTCTCCTCCTCCTCCTCCTCCTCCTCCTCCTCCTCCTCCTCCATCTTCCTCCATCTTCCCCAACGTTCTTCTTTCTTTGCTCCCTTTCCCTTCTTCCCACCACATCGCCTCTTCTTTCTTCCGACATCCCTTGTCCCTCATACCAATGCATGTTCATCCTCCACACACTCTCTTTTCCGTATATCCACCTCTCTCTCTCTCCTTCCTCTCTCCTCTCTCTCTCTCTCCTCTCTCTCTCTCTCTCTCTCTCTCTCTCTCTCTCTCTCTCTCTCTCTCTCTCTCTCTCTCTCTCTCTTCTCTCTCTCTCTCTCTCTCTCTCTCTCTCTCTCTCTCTCTCTCTCTCTTCTCTCTCTCTCTCTCTTCCCCTCTCTCTCTCTCTCTCTCTCTCCCACACATTCACACACACCACAGACACTAGATCAGATGCCTTATAGGACGTGTGTGTGTGTCTGCGTCTGTGTCTGTGTGTGAGTGTGTGTGTGTGTGTGTGTGTGTGTGTGTGAGTGTGTGTGTGTGTGTGTGTTCGATCCCCAGCTCGCTTTCTAGGTAAGCCAAACAGGGCCACAAAAGGCTTGAGTCTAATCCAGGCCTGCAGCGGCTCAGCCCAGAATGCTCACTGCCCTAACAGTGATGCGTCCTCGGTAATCTTGTCAATAGAAAAGCCTTAGACAGCCACCCATGCAGCCATTGAGAGAGAGAGGAGAGAGAGAGAGAGAGAGAGAGAGAGAGAGAGAGAGAGAGAGAGAGAGAGAGAGAGAGAGAATAATAGGAGACGCCCTAGAAATATTGTGCCTTCGTATGTAGTGATCCTATAATACAAAAACAGTGTAGTATGGATATTCCTTCTCTCTCTCTCTCTCTCTCTCTCTCTCTCTCTCTCCTCTCTCTCTTCTCTCTCTCTCTCTCTCTCTCTCTCTCTCTCCATGTCGCCTCCCGCCGCCGCCAAATTGCTCGTTCTGCTTTGATTCCCACTTGTTCCGTTTCTTTCACCCTGACTGTGGCTTCGTCGCCTCCTCCTCCTCCTTATCCTTCTCATCCTCATGCTCTCAAATCGAACCCCGGTGCTAATGGCGCTGCAATGCAAGCTTGGGAGGAGCATAGAGGCTTAAGGAAAGAGGAATGGTATGGAGGGTCCTGCAGAAGGCTAGGAAGGAGGTGTGGAGGAGTAAGTCAAAGTAGTGGTATCCTTCAGGAGGTTTACGAGTAGAAGGGGTTGAGGGAGAGGGATATAGGGAAGGAGGGTGTCTTTGTAGGAAGGACGTCTTGAAGGAGGAGCTTGGAGTGCTGAGTGCTGCTGAAGAAGAGGATGAAGGTGTGGTGGTGTTAGTAGTGAGGTGTTGAAATATCCCGGTTTTTATATATATTTTTTTGAGGTGCAGATGTTTTTGGTGTATGAAAAGGTGTTGATGTGAAAGGGTTGTGACTGTATGACTGCATTTATGTCTATTTAAACAATTGAATGATTTTTAGGAGTATGTGTTTAAAGTTTGTGTGCTATAACGTATGGAAGGTGTTTCTGTATAGGATATATAGTTCAGAGGTCTATAATATCCTATCTTCAAAGATCAGAAGGTGAGAAAGATCTGGGAGTGAGGGTAAGCTCAGACCTCCATCCTAGGAATCAATGTATTGAGGCTAGAAATAGAGCTAATAGGGTGTTATGATTCATTACAGTGGAGTGTTATAAGTAGAAGTGCTCTGAGGTTATTCTAAAGCTTTATTTAGACCTCACCTAGACTATGCGGTTCAGTTTTGGTCTCCGTATTACAGGACGGATATAGCCTTGTTAGAATCAGTGCAGAGAAGGATGACCAATATGATACTGGGTATGCGTATTTTTAGTTATGAGAAGAGATTAAAGCTATACAATTTTAACTCACTCGAGAGACATAGAGTAAGGGGCGATCTGATGTTTTAAAGTGGTTAAAGGGATACAATAAAGGAGATGTAGGAAAAGTTCTTACGGCTAGTAAGCAGGGTAGAACAAGAAGTAACGGATTCAAGCTGGAAAAGCGTATATTTTAAAAAGAAATAGGGAAAAAACTGGTTCACGAATAGGGTGGTAAATAATTGGAGGGACTCAGTCGTCAGGTAGTTAGTGCGGTGTCATTAGGGAGCTTTAAAAGGAGGCTAGATAATTTCATGGATGGGGATGAAAGGTGGATGTAGGTAGTGTTAAGTAACAGGAACTACCTCGTGTAGGTCTAACGGCCTCTTGTAGCTTCCGTATTTTCTTATGTTCTTAGGTTCTTATATAGCTAGGATGGTATAAGTAAAAGAGAAAGTATAGGTAAGGATGTGTGGTTGCAGATTATGGGTTAGAATTGTATATTGAAAACAGATTGGAATCGTTGAATTATAATACTACTAATGAGATGAACCTTTATTTGGGTGCTTATTTGTGTCAGGGGAGTTTTAATGTTTTATCAGTTTGTTTATTTTATTTTAATGTTAATCAGTTTCAATGGGAGTGTGTTTGAGTGTCTATGTGAATTCATAGGTTAGCGTGCATGCTTTAGATTGAGTGCGTGAGAATGTCAAAGTGCGTGCGTGTGTGTTGAGGTGAGGATGAGGCTGAGGGTGCGTACGTTTGAGTGTCTATGTGAGTGCATAGGTTAGCGTGCGTGATTTAGATTGAGTGCGTGAGAATGTCAAAGTGCGTGCGTGCGTGTGTGTTGAGATGAGGCTGAGGCTAAGGGTGCGTGCAGCAAGTGACCACTGAGGTGTCTTTGGTGGCTGTGCTTAGCGTTTGTTTCTTGTTTGTTTATTATCATCTTAATTGTGCTGTCAGTTACGTTGGTTAGGGGGAAGGGTTGGCAGCCTGTAACCCCTCCCTCCCTCCCCCGACGATGTTACTTAGGACGAGAAGAGTGAACTAAAGATAGAGAGGGAGAAGGAGCAATAGAGGAACAGGAGATAGTGGTCGTGAAGGTGGAGATGACAGTGGTGGAGGTGGAGGAGATGACAGTGGGGGATGTGGAGATGACAGAGGTGGAGGTGGAGGATGAAGAATACATGGGAAAAACAAACTGCATCAGACCTGTCCATCTTTACGAGACTGTTGGTGATAAACTATGCAATCTTATCTTAAGTAGGACATGGATAGTAAAGCCGAAGTCTCCTCCCCATCCTCCAATCCATCCTTCCGAGGCTACCACGAAGGGAAGAAAAAAAACTTAAAACAGCAGGAGGAGGAGGAGCAGGAGAAGGAGGAGCAGGAAAAGAAGGAGCAGGAGGAGGAGGAGCAGGAGAAGGAGAAGGAGCAAGAGGAGAAGGAGCAGGAGAGGGAGGAGCAGGAGGAGGACGAGCAGAAGAAGGAGGAGCAGGAGGGGGAGGAACCCTTGCCAGGGGAGAGAGAGAGAGAGAGAGACGTATGCAAAGCCATTCAGGTTGTCTTTCAGAGCATCATACTTTTTACGGGTAGCTTCTGCTACAGTAGTAATAACAACAATTAGAATTGCACTCCAGAGGGATGCATCCGCTCCGCCCCACCTTCGCCCTTATGGCAGCAGCCTGTAGGTGCGTGGTTCCCGCGTCACGCTAAGGGCACTACTTGTCCTTACATCTTGGAACCAACAGTGGCGCCTCGACTTGGATCTAGGAACACTGCATCTTTATCTTAACTCCAAGCTGTGTCACGTGACCTCCGATGTCTGTCCCTTATTTGGTCATGTTGATCAATCCATTTACTCCAAGCTGGTTATCCTAAATCTGGCTACCCTGTTGTGGCGACGCCTTCAGGAGCACGATGCATCGAAGCGCCTCTCAGGTCTTCCCAGCACACAGCAACCCTTGCCCTGCAAGCATGACCACCATGACAACCCAGACAACCAAGACAACCCAGAGAGCATCGCCACCACCAGCACCCATCAGTGCCGGCGCGGACGAGCGTACCCGCCGCCTGGTGGAGGACGTGCGCATGCTGAAGAGCACCGACGTCACCACCATCGTGCGGGACACGCCGCGTCCGCTGGGCCGCTGCGTGGAGGTGATGATGGACGCCGAGGAGTGGGCCGGCCACGGGGCCCTGGGCCGCGGTAGAGGCCTGCTGTGCGCCGTCAAGATCAGCGTCTACCACCACGTGGTGTCGCTGTTCCGGTGTGGCGACGGCCGCTACCTCTACTTCGACCCCCGGTCCACGACGCCGTTCCCGCCCTTTGCCACCTTCTGCCGCCGCCACCACATCGGCGAGCGGTAGGTGACGGTGGTGCGGGCAGACTTCCAGCGGCGGGGCTTCAGGAGCTGTGCTTACCACGCCCTCACCTTCCTGGACTACGTGACGCGGCTCAGGGAGAAGGACTCGTGGCTGGTCGTCGCCTCCTTCAGGAAGCACATGGGCCACGACACCGACCTGAAGGCCGTCAGCACCGTGCGGGACATCCTGCGGGACTTCCCCAACCACATCGACCTCTCTCTCACCACCACCAAGGTCGCCGACGCATAGCCCCTCTATGTGCCGCCCCCTCCCTCATTCTTCTCCTCCCCCTCCTCCTCTGCCTCCTCTTCCTCCTCACCTAAACCTTCACCCCCACCCAAGCCTGCCCCCGCCCCCCCCCGCCCCTTCACCCTCCCCCCGCCGTCAGTCCCGCGAGGGGAAGGGGAAGGGTCAGGGAGGCCCCCGGGGCAGTGCGTCCCAGCCTTCCCGCCGGTGCCCCGCTGCCCCGCCCCGCTGAGAGGCCCCGCACACCACGCCCTCACACTTCATGAAGAAAAAAAAAAAAAAATCAAATAAAAAAAAAATATATAAAAACTGACTAAAAAAGTCTACAAAAAAAAGTAGTCAATAGATCAATCAGTATGATGGATGTGAAGGATTGTTCATTGTTATGTAGCAATAACGGGCTTGTTTTCTTGTCTTGTTGTACTGAAAGGTTAAAGTTTTAGTTCATGTGTTGTAAATAATGACAATGTTGTGTTTTTATTGAAAAGAAAAGAAAAGAAGTGAAAGGTTTAAGAATGAGAAGGTGGAAAGGTGAAACCAGGAAGGTGACCAATAATTTTCGTGTGTGGTTTATCATTTATGTTCTTCTCCTCCTCCTCCTCCTCCTCCTCCTCCTCCTCCTCCTCCTCCACCTGGGATGTATGTCATGTGTTGAGATCCAAGCTTTACCTAGAGATTTTTCTCTGAGATCTAAGCTCTTTCTGGAAGGGTTAAGCGTCCATATGTGCGTATATATGACACACCACTGAAGGGTGTCACAAAGGCCAAGTGTTTTTGACCACGATATCCTGCATGACTCTCTCTTGCATACTGTTTACCTGTGCACTGACTTATCACAGTCAATGTACACAATAGTACGTTGCTATGATTACTTTCTAGCGATGGAGTACTCCAGGGTGGCAATACAAGGAGTTGCAAACATTGAATGCTTAACACCATTTATGAAGGCATCCAGATTGAAGATTATATTGAGTGGCACGATAATGGTATTAAAATGGTTATTATGATATCTAGCCCAGTTGACCGTTGCTATTAAGTGTGAAAATTGCCTAATTTGGTTTCCGTGAGTCAATTAGTATACCATATTTAAACTACATAACATTATGTATATGGCTGCTTTCACGCGAGCAGTTTCTTCCCTGTGGTTTATAAATATATCAGTCCAATGGGAGCGTTCACACGAGGCGCGAGTGGCAAAATAGACGCCGCGGCAGCCGCCACCGACCGACCGCCTGTGTCGCGATCACACAAGCGTTTTTGGTCACGACTGCAGTTGTTTGACATCTCTGGGACGGTTAATACTCAACCAACTGTTTAGCAATATCAGTAGATGGTATGCTCTGTAGTCGCTTAAATATTTACCCTTTCATAGCTGCATATTGAAAAAAATATATTGTGTTGTTAATAATAAGCTGGCATCATCAGCTTTTAGGTCTTCCTACTGAGTGTAAAAAGCATCCTTCAGGATATTTTAACCTTTCTCTTATGGTGGGGGAGAATAGTGACACTGGTGACCGTGAACATTTTGAGACGGTGAAATGAGAGAAAATGTGAGAGTTAGAATGGAAGTTACACAGCCATTGTTACCGAAGCTTTGTGTGTCGTGACTCGGATAAGTGGGCGGAGGGAGCGCTGAAGGAGGAGATGAGGTGATGCTGCGAGGTTGTTGATGTGTTTGAGCCTTTGAGGTTAACATCACGTGGAGGTGATTGCGGGCGTGTGGGGTTGTGGAGGTTTAGGTTGTTTTGTGAGGACGTAGTTGTGTTGAGGTTGTGGGGTTGGTTGGAGTAGTAATGTAGTGTTGTGTTGTGGTGTTGTAGATATACTGTGAGGTTTGTGTTGTTTTAGATGTGTTGTGTGTGGGGCGGGGAAGAGTGATGGTGGGTCATGAGGTTCAGTGGGCGAGCTTGACGGGATGTCATGTGACCTCGATCCTCTCTTTGCGCGCGCACACACACAAACTCACACACACACACACACACACACACACACACACACACACACACACACACACACGCACGCACGCACGCACGCACGCACGCACGCACGCACGCACGCACGCACGCACGCACGCACGCACGCACGCACGCACGCACGCACACACACACACACACACACACACACACACACACACACACACACACACACACACACACACACACACACACACACACACACACACACACACACACACACACACACACACACACACACACACACACACACACACACACACACGTACACACACACACACGTACACACACACACGTACATACAGACACACGCACACACAAGTATATGTGCTAGTAAGGGTACTCCGTAGTGTAGGGGTAGCACGCTCGGTTTACAACCCAGAAGTCCCGAGTTCGATCCCCGGGCGGAGCGGAAACATATGGGCTGTTTCCTTAAAACCCGAGCCCCTGTCCAACCAGCAGTGAATGGGTACCGGGTATTAGCCGGGGTTTGTGACCTGCTCTCCGGGGTGCTGGCTTCGGCCAAAACTAAGCACTAAGGATGAATGATAAAAAATGTTGATATGGAGACGGGGCCATACGAGCGTCGCTCTGGCCCTGGAAAAATACAACTAGATGAATCCCACACACACACACACCCACACCACACACACACACACACACACACACACAACATTTCCAGTCCGTAAGAGCAATAGAACACTAGGTTATTTCACGCTTGTATTGAACTTTTAAAAAAGGGAAGAAGAATGAGATTTGATTAAACTTTCAGCCAAAATATGATAAAACAGTTAAATATATCCTCATCCACCACCTCACCACCACCACTACTACTACCCACTACTACTACAACCACCATAGAGAACAACAACAACAACAAAAACAGCAACAACAAAAAGAAACCAACAACAAAAGCTAAAAATTACCTGAACCACAATGCAAAAACTGTAACAACCATAATAACAAACAAGAGGAACAACAACAAGAACAATAGCAACACTAAACAAAACAATGAATCTATTTATATGTTAATGAGGTGGGAATCATTAAGAGGGGTTCAGGTTAGGAGGGGAAAGGAGGGAAGGAGGGGCCACAGAGGAGGGTGAGGTGGGGGGGGGGGGAGGGAAAGGAATGTAGGAAGGGGGGGAGGGCAGGGAGGGATCCCGCACGATTATGAAAATTTTGATAACTTATGGAAATCATCAGTAATTTTTCCACATACGATTAACCGTGGCGATGTAATTTATTTTGGGTGGACGGGCGGGAGGGAGAGGGAGGTGGAGGTGGGGGGTAAAGAGTTTGGAGGGGGGAGGGGAGTGAACGCGACGGTGAGGTGGAAGAGTAAACAGCGGTGTGGATAAACGGAAGAGGTGAAATTTTGAGCTAGAGGGATGGTGGATGATAACTTGTTTTGGGGATACGAGAAATTATGTGGTTGACGAGTGATTTGAAGACAAGAGAGACATGACTGATGTTTATATGGATGTTAAGATGGTGGATGGATGTTAGAAATGTGGGGATGAGTAACTTAAGGGTGTGTGGGGTTATGCATGGTAGAGGGGGAGGTGTGTGGAGATGATGGTACTATAAGGTGGAGCTGGTGGAAGAGAGATATTGTGTAAAGTCATGGGTTGAAAAATATATGTGTAAAATGTGAGCTGAAGGATCGGCGGTGAGACAGACAGACAGACAGACAAAGAAGACACACACACCACACACACACCACACACACCAGAGGATCACAACGTTTCCTGCCTGAATGGAAAACGAACAAGCTTTTAAAAGGCAAAACAACATCCCCCTCCACCCACCCCCACCCTTCCACCACCCTCACCCTACCCACACCCACCACCCACGCCCATCTACACCCCCTCCTCCACCCCCCCCTCTTCTACCCTACCACCAACAACCCACACCCCCTCCTCCAAAAAAAGGAAAAAACATACAAAGGGTTAGTACAGGGGCGTGTGACGTGGTGAATCGGGTATGAATGACATGAACCCATTCATTAACCCGAAGCAACACTACAGTCCAGTATTGATGGATTGGCGGCAGGGCGGAGAGAGATGCGTGGGTTTATGATGGATGGAGGGATTTTGGGTGATGGATAGGTTTGGGTTGGGGTTGGGTGGGTGGGTAGCATGATTGGGGGGGTTTGTGATCAATGGACCCTCCACTTCCACCCCCATTTTATATCTCCACCTGATTCGTTTACCCCTCCCCTCCCTCCCTCCTGTCCTTCCTGGCCCCTTTGCCTTTCTTTTCGTATTCTATCCTCTCTACCTCCATCTCTTTTGTTTTTCTCTTCCTTCTCTCTCTCCTCTCTCTCTCTCCTCCTCTCTTCTTCTCCCCTCTCTTCTCTCTCTCTCTCTCTCTCTCCCTCCTCTCTCTCTCTTTTCTCTCTCTCGTCTCTTCGTCTCTCTCTCTCTTCTCTTCTCTCTCTCTCTCTCTTTACCGTTCATCCTCCATTTCCCCCCTTCCCCCCCAATCCCTCCCTCCATTTTTCCCCCCCAACCCTTCCTTTCCCCTTATTCGGTTCCCGTTCTTAGTGTGTTTACGGTTTTTTTTTTAATAATATTATAGAACAAACATTTCCGAAGATAACAGTATATATTTATATTGATAAACATATATTAGGTAGGAAATTATACGATTTCATGATTTTTTATATCTAGTTAACGCTAATTTATGCATGCCGCTAATTCATTTATCACTAAACGAAATATATCAATGGAAAGCTAATTAAACTCCGCTTCTATTGATATTCTCCATGTAAAATGTTTGCGAGCAAAATATTAAATGGCGAAGAGTTTAAGTTAATGCATATTTCTTGAAAGTCTCATAATGGCCTTTTCTTTGTGTGTTTTACGGTTTTTTATTTGATAATATTATAGAACAAACATTTCCGAAGATAACAGTATATCTTTTATACTGATAAACATTATATTAGGTAGGTAAACTTGTACGGGGAGCGGAGCGGGTGGCATCCTTATGGTGTGACGTCACGGGCGATCCACCAGGCCTTATCATCTCGGTGGCCACGGTATTAGCCGGGGTTTGTGACCTGCTCTCCGGGGTGCTGGCTTCGGCCAAAACTAAGCACTAAGGATGAATGATAAAAAATGTTGATATGGAGACGGGGCCATACGAGCGTCGCTCTGGCCCTGTAAAATACAACTAGATGAATACACACACACACACACACACACACACACACACACACACACACACACACACACACACACACACACACACACACACACACACACACACACACACACACACACACACACACACAACATTTACAGTCCGTAAGAGCAATAGAACACTAGGTTATTTCACGCTTGTATTGAACTTTTAAAAAAGGGAAGAAGAATGAGATTTGATTAAACTTTCAGCCAAAATATGATAAACACAGTTCAATATATCCTCATCCACCACCATCACCACCACCACTACTACTACCACTACTACTACAACCACCATAGAGATCAACAACAACAACAGCAACAACAATAAGAAACCAACAACAAAAGCTAACAATTACCTGAACCACAATGCAAAAACTGTAACAACCATAATAACAAAAACAAGAGGAACAACAACAAGAACAATAGCAACACTAAACAAAACAATGAATCTATTTATATGTTAATGAGGTGGGAATCATTAAGAGGGGTTCAGGTTAGGAGGGGAAAGGAGGGGAAGGATGGGCCACAGAGGGAGGGTGAGGTAGAGGGGGGGAGGGTAGGAATGTAGGAAGGGGGGGAGGGGCAGGGAGGGATGCCGCACGGATTATGAAAATTATTGATAACTTATGGAAATCATCAGTAATTTTCCACATACGATTAAAGCCGTGGCGATGTAATTTATATTGGTGGACGGGCGGGAGGGAGAGGGAGGTGGAGGTGGAGGGTAAAGAGTTATGGAGGTGGGAGGGGAGTGAACGCGACGGTGAGGTGGAAGAGTAAACAGCGGTGTGGATGAACAGGAAGAGGTGAAATTTTGAGCTAGAGGGATGGTGGATGATTAACTTGTTTTGGTATACGAGAAATTATGTGGTTGACGAGTGGATTTGAAGACAAGAGAGACATGACTGAATGTTTATATGGATGTTAAGATGTGGATGGATGTTAGAAATGTGGAGATGAGTAACTTAAGGGTGTGTAGGTTATGGCATGGTAGAGGTGGAGGTGTGTGGAGATGATGGTACTATAAGGTGGAGCTGGTGGAAGAGAGATATTGTGTAAAGTCATGGGTTGAAAAATATATGTGTAAAATGTGAGCTGAAGGGATCGGCGGTGAGACAGACAGACAGACAGACAAAGAAGACACACACACACACACACACACACACACACAGAGGATCACCAACGTTTCCTGCCTGAATGGAACAACGAACAAGCTATAAAAGGCAAAACAACATCCCCCTCCACCCACCCCCACCCTTCCACCCTCCACCCTACCCACACCCACCACCCACCCCATCTACACCCCCTCCATCCACCCCCACTCTTCTACCTACCCACCAACACCCACACCCCCTCCTCCAAAAAAAGGAAAAAACATACAAAGGGGTGAGTACAGGTGCGTGTGACGTGGTGAATCGGGTATGAATGACATGAACCACATATCATTAACCCCGAAGCAACACTACAGTCCAGTATTGATGGATTGGCGGCAGGGCGGAGAGAGATGCGTGGGTTTATGGATGGATGGAGGGATTGGATGATGGATAGGTGGGTGGGTGGGTGGGTGGGTGGGTAGGCATGATGGGTGGGTTTGTGATCATGGACCCTCCACTTCCACCCCCATTTTATATCTCCACCTGATTCGTTACCCCTCCCTCCCTCCCTCCTGTCCTTCCTGCCCTTGCCTTTCTTTTCGTATTCTATCTCTCTACCTCCATCTCTTTTGTTCTCTCTTCCTTCATCTCTCTCTCTCTCTCTCTCTCTCTCTCTCTCTCTCTCTCTCTCTCTCTCTCTCTCTCTCTCTCTCTCTCTCTCTCTCTCTCTCTCTCTCTCTCTCTCTCTCTCTCTCTCTCTCTCTCTCTAACCAGTTCATTCCTCCACTTATTCCCCCCTTCACCCATCCCATCACCCCCTCCATCACCCCAACCCTCCCTCCGTAATCTCGTTAATGCCTGCGCTGATTTATTTTGACAGACACCAAACTGTGGGTATTATTATGATTTTTTTTTTCCCAATAATGAAATCGCTTTACGGGCCACCGGACGCATTATCCCGGTGACGTACACGGCTCTGTGTTATTTTTCTATTTATTTACGAACCGTCATTATTGAGGGCGAAAAAATAATAGAGTGCGTGGTTGTGATGTCTCGGTAATTTCGTGTACACCACCAATACCACTGCTACCATTACCATTACCACCACTGCTACCATTACCATTACCACCACTGCTACCATTACCATTACCACCACTGCTACCATTACCATTACCACCACTGCTACCATTACCATTAGCACCACTGCTACCACCACCATTACCACCACCACCACTACCACCACCACCATTACCACCACCACTACCACCACTACCATCACCATTACCATCACCACCACTACTACCACTACCATCACCATTACCACTACTACTTCTACCACTCCTAGGGATTAATATGAATGTCCTTCACATCATTTGTATTTATAGTAACATAATTAGTATTTAATTGTATCAATCGACTTGGGTATTTGTTATGGTAGTTAACATTTTCTTTTGATTTATAAGTAAATTATTGCCGCCCTAAATATATTTTTTTTAATTTTGTACACTGTTCCTGTCCGCCAGGGAGCTTTTGCTCGGCGGACTAATGCCTAAGAACAGATTTCTAAATAATTATATAATATATGTACTTCTAAAGGTATTGCAATAAACTAAACTAAACTCCTATCGTTGTCATCCATTTTATAATTTTCATTAGAATCATCATCACCATCTTCATCGTCATTCTCGTTGTCATTATTGTAAGCACCGTCATCATTGTCGTGAGAAGTTTAGTTTGGAAGGCAAGTGGGTCAGCATTGTCTTGGATGGTGAGTGAATGGCATTAGTTGTAGCATTATTATCATTATTATCATCATTATTACTAGTTATTATTTTGCCATTATTACTAGTAGTATTTGTATTAATAGTGATAGTTGTAGTAGTAGTAGTAGTAGTAGTAGTAGTAGTAGTAGTAGAAGTTGTAGTAATAGTTGTGGTAGCAGTAGTCGTTGTAAATGTTGCAGTATAGTGGCAAAGGAAGTAGTATTAATTAAATTAGGTATAAAAATTAGGGATAAACACTGAAAATTTCACATTTGATAATCCTTGCAAAAAAACAGCGGCACAGGTGTAAGGGAACTTTCTGTGTAGATGGAGTGAACGCCTCCTCGCTGTCTTGGTGGGGAGGTTGGGGTGTGGTGGGGAGATTGGGGTGTGGTGGGGGGTTGGGGTGTGGTGGAGAGGTTGGGGTGTGGTGGGGGGTTGGGGTGTGGTGGGGGGTTGGGGCCATGGTGCTGCTGGAGGTATGTGTACGTGTGGTGACTTCTAACTGTCATGTGTCTTCTAGCTAAGAACACGCTATTCTTGTCACCCTGTATATCGTGATAGCAGTGTTAACCCTTCATCTCTCTTGCAGCATACCACGTTGTCACACTAGAAATTCTTTAAATGATTCCCACGGTGTGTTTGGCATTTATACAAGGCAGAAATATGTTGCAGAAGCAGATTCATGTGATTGAGGTGTCTGTCTTCTCGTCTGCGAAAGTTATTGATAAATGGTTCTTGTTCTTGTGAGTTCGGGCAATCTCATGTTCTTCTTTGGACCTGTTCTTGATAAATTAAATAATTGCCATCTTGCAGGTTACGTCACCTACAACTCAATTACACCATTATAATCTTGGAAAATGGGAAACGTGCCATAACGATATAGTTTTCTAATGGTCTCGGGTTATAAAGCTTACAGACCATTCCTGCAGAGACAAGCCTGGCAGCGTCCGTGATGGTGTAGCAAAGAGGGCATAAAAACCAGGAAGCAGATGCAAATGTTGTTTTGGTCATGCTGAAACAATAGACTAGATACATCAATTGACATTTTCTTCCCTGAGAACATGATTACCGTCAGGAATTACCGGCAACAACACAATAGTCGCCACTGCACTAATGTCGCCAGGCGCCATATATTACGAATTTTAACATCACTAAAGACTTGTATGTGCCACTGAAGACAGGTACATAATATAAACTACTGTGCATGCCTCTTCAGTGGCACATACAAGTCTGTAGTGATGCTAAAATTCGTAGTATATGACGCCTGGCGACATTAGTGCAGTGGCGACTATAGTGTTATTGAGAGTAGTGATAATTACTCATACCAGTATCAGCACAAGGTAGCTAACTTTTCTGTGCCTTTTGTATGCTCTTGGGCTCAGTGTTTTGCCTGGAGATCTGCCATTCGAGTGAGAACAACAACTCAAATCAAAATCATCATGAAAATTCACCTCGAGATACAACCACGAGATAGGAGTGGACGGGACAGGGGTCTCACCAAAACCTTTATAATTAGGTTAGCTTAGGTTAGATAGGTTAGGTTAGGTTAGGGTTTAGGTTAGGCATGTACACCTAATTATAATGGCTTTGTGTTTCACTGTGCTCGTTGCGGGTGCGTGAGACGTCTTCACACCCAAAGTAACGAATACAATATATTAGTTACTGTGTTCACACCCTTGCTCCTGAAGACACCTGGCCCCACTAGATCCTACACAACCCTCCCTCTGTCTCTAGTGCTCGGGCGGGAGATACTAAAGAGGCCTTTGTGTGATGAATTTATAGATAAGATAAACCCCATTAACTGGAGGAGCCTATGCCGATACGTACCCACACGCCGGCCTTCCTGCCCTCTGACCTTCAGCCCCCGCACCTCACCACCCACAGGCAGGTCCTCCTAACTCACCTGGCCCGGTAATCGCCCCTCAGAGCTACCTATGATGCACCTAGGTAAGATCCCCCACGTGTAAAGTAGAAAAATAATAAAGGCACAAGGGCAGGTGAGGAACTTCCCTGTGCTACTACTACTACTACTACTACTACTACTACTACTACTACTATTACTACTGCTACTGCTACTGCCGGCTTCCTTCGTCACCCCCTGATCGATGGTCGTCCTCACACTTCCAGCCGACGAGAAAGACTCTTTTACGCTGAAGAATGTGAGGAGACGCGCCAGCCAGGTGATTTTATATTTTTTGTGTTATTTTTTTTCTATCCTGGGATGGTTGATGGTCGTTGTGGGATGGCAGGCAAGCAGGAAGGTGGTGTGTGTGTGTGTGTGTGTGTGTGTGTGTGTGTGTGTGTGTGTGTGTGTGTGTGTGTGTGCGTGTGTGTGTGTGTTGTGTGTGTGTGTGTGTGTGTGTGTGTGTGTGTGCTTCCACCAACTCTCGCTCACAACTCACAGCTGTCTCATCTCTCACACTCTTGACGTCTTCACACTCACTATAGTCTTCTCTCTCTCTCTCTCTCTCTCTCTCTCTCTCTTTTCTTCTCTCTTCTTCTCTCCTCTCTCTCTCTCTCTTAGCGCTACACTCCCGCGAACTCTGATCTTGGAATCCATCATGGCGGTCTCCGTGCCCTCAGGGTGTGTTTGTGTTGCCTCTTCCACGAAGACGGGAGCTTGAACGGCGGTGGTGGTGGTGGTGGTGGTGGTGGTCCGTTGGGGCGCCTCCTTTGGTGGTGAGGATGGTGGTGGTGGTGATGACGTCAGTGGTGGTGGTGGTGGTGGTGGTGAGGTTGGTGGTGGTGGTGGTGGAGGAGGTGGTGGTGGTGAGGGTGGTGGTGGTGGTGGTGGTGGTGGTGGTGGTGGTGGTGGTGGTGGTGGTGGAGGTGGTGGTGGTGGTGGTGGTGGTGGTGATGGTGATGACGTCAGTGGTGGTGGTGGTGGTGAGGGTGGTAGTGGTGGTGGTGGTGGTTGGGTTAGTAGTAATAGTAATGGTGGATATGATTGTGGTTGTAGTGGTGAACGAATTGGTGATTGTGAAAGATTAGAGGTTTATTCCTTCAATTATCTTTTTTAAAGGATGGGAGGAGGCACAGTTTCCTATAAAGTGGTTAATTGGGGATGGATTTACGAATTATAGCTGTTGATTTATGCTTAGTATTCATTCTCTTCAGCCAGTCGATTTGCCTGTCTATATTGCGTCGTCATATATATTAACTATAAATACATAATTATATTGTTTTCATTATATTTGTTCGTCTGTCAATTTGTTTCCCTTTTGTCATCTGACTTGTATGTTTTCTAAGGCACAGATTCAGTCGTTCTTACCATATATCTAGATTTAATGTGT
>JACEEZ010015098.1:522500-557500 GCA_016584305.1 Chionoecetes opilio
CTCTCTCCCCCTCCCCTTTCTCTCTCTCTCTCTTTCTTTTTTTTCTTTCTCTCCCCATCCCCTTCCCCCCCTTTTCTCTCTTTCTTTTCTTCCCCTCTCTCCTCTCTCCCTCTCTCCTCCCCTTCCCCCCTCTCTCTCTCCCCTCCTTCTCTCCCCCCTCTCTCTCCTTTTCTCTCTCTCCCCCCCTCTCTCTCTCTCCCCCCTCTCCCTCCCCCCTCCTTCTTTTTCTCTCTCCTCTCTTTTTTCTCTCTCTCTTCTCCCCTCCCCCTCCCCCGCCCCCCTCCTTTTCTCTTCTCTCTCCTCTCTCTCCCCTCTCTCTCTCTCTCTTCTCCCCTTCTTTCTTTCATTTCTTCCCCCATCTCCAAACCTTCCATATTTTCCCCCCCATCACATTTCTCCTCCTTCTTCTCTCCATAGTCATCTCCATCCTCTCTTATTCGGTCATCTTCCATCTCTTCCTTCTATCCATCTTTTATCACGTTCACCTCCTCTTCCTCAGTTCCCATTCTCTCCCTCTATCTGTTTTCTCACTTCTCCCTTTTTGTCTCAGCCCTTTGAAATGTTTTTTAAGTTGTCCCCCCTTTCCCCTCCCCCCCCCCCCCCCCCGTTTCCCCCCCTCCAACCCTCTCCCCCCCCCAACACACGGGCCTGGAGGTGACGTTCGGTGGGGGTGGGGGGAATGGGAGGATGGGGGGGGAAAGGGGGTGTGAGGGGAGGGGGGGGGGGGGAAGAAAGGGATGGGAGGATAGGTCGTTGTGGGGGGGATGAGAGGAAAAGGAGGGAAGGGGATAGGAGGAGAAGGAGGGGGGTAAGAAGGGATGGGAGGGGGGGGATGAGGGGTAGCGGGGAAGGGGATTGAGGGAAGGAGGGGGAAAGGGAAGGGGATAGGGGAGGGGGTAAAAAAGGGATAGGAAGGAGGGAGGAGGGGAAAGGGAAAAAGGGGAAAGGGGTAAAACCAATATTTATTTCCAATGTTGTGACTGCAAACCTTATCGCAAAACTCACTCCCCCTTTGTCTGTTTGGGGGAATTCATCCTTTTTTAAATTTAGCCCTTGGGTTATTAAATTTTTCTTTTCCTTCGTCCTCCTCTTCCCCCTCCTCCCCCCTTTCCTCCTCCCCCTTTCCTCCTCGGGAGGTTGCGATTGCTTGATATGGTGAACAAAGTATTTTTAAAATCAGGGGGGCCGTGAGCCTACGGGGAAAAAATAGTACCCCTAGTTTTTAATTTTTTCCCACTACCGACATTGATCTGATTGATTACTGCATATAGGTAAAACTTTTTTTTTTTTTGGAAAACAGTGATCACAGGCTTTTCAGATGCGGCATAAATTGCAATGTAGACACACAAAAAATGGGTTTTTATTAGCCCCAAAATTATAAAAAAGCAGATTTCACGAAGATCAGCAGGTACAAAGCGAAGTTTTAAGGGATTGACCTACTAAATGGTAAAAAAGGGCCCGAAAAAAGGGTGTAATTTTCATTTAATAAACCCCCAATGGGTGGTGGAAAAACTTTTTCCCATGGTAAGAAAACGTTTAAAACAAAAAACCCAGCCCCCATTTTTGGATGAATAATGATATCAAACAAATAAATTGGCAGAAAGCCCGAGCGTATAATTTTTTTCCCAAACAAACCCAAATGCAACGGGCAAATTCAAGGAAAAATAAAATTACTTCAAAAATTCCGCGGGAAAAAGGAATTAAAGTCAAAAAAGCGCGAGTATGAAGAAAAAATTGCAAGGATCCAAATAAAACCCAAAAAGGTTTTCTTTAAAATACGTTGGGGGAAAGTAAGAAAACGTCAAAAAAAAGTATTGAACCTGAAGTAATAATAATATTTTTGGTAAATGAAAAATAAAAAGTATGGCTTTTCCGTACTCAATGAATACTTTAATGGGGTTATTTTTTAAAAGAAACGAAACTCCTTTACCAAAACCCAGTAAACATGTATGCAGGGCTCAAAAGGGATAGCCCTGGTAAAAGGAGAGAAAAAACAGTAGACAAATATAAAAGTTTTTTTGCTGAAACTTGCCCCCAGAAAAATCCGGGGGGGTTTGGACAAATCTCCCCGGGCCGGGACTCTTCCCAAAATGTCACAGTCAATTTTCCCGCTCCCTTTAAAAGGAATTTTCAATAATCGTTTAGGTAAAAAAAATTTTTCCAAAGTTTTGGAAAATTAGCTAATGTTCACCGATATTCAAAAAAGGGATGACCCTCGCAAAAAATTATCCCCCAATTATTTCTAACGCCCGTGTTTTTAAAACTTTTTGGGAAAAAATATTGCGGGATAAAATAGTGTCTTTTCTCGTTTGAAATCCCTCAAAAACAAAACTCCCAGCATGGATTTGGGAAATAAGAGATCCGGGTTTAAACCAAACCTACCCCGTTTTTTTTTAATGGTCATTTTTCAAACTGGGACGCTAAAATTCCCTCGGATGTAATTAACCTTGTTTTTCAAAAGCCTTCGTTTAACTTTTTCCACAAAAGCAAATTTTGGGCCCAAGCAAAAGGGCACTGGCTTGGGAGAGAAATTTAAATCCCCCATGGTTGGCTTTTGGGCCCTTTTCAAACGTAAAAAACCCCGGGTAGTAAAAAAGGGTGAGGCACCCTGATTGGTTGATTCACTAGTGGGGTCCTCAGGCTTCCGGTTTTGGGGGTCCTATTTTTTTTTCCCTGATAGTTCAACGTTCTGGACGGGGACTTGTATCTAAAAATAAAAAAATTTGCAGATGACCCCAAAATTTAAAAGGCCCGGAAAAGCATTACTAGAAAAAAACTGCGAACTCATAAAAAGTGTCTCGAAAAACTATCAGATTGGAGTGATAAATGGCTATTAAAATTAAATTCCGATAAAGGGAAAAAGTATGCTTTGGAAAACGTAACCTCAAATATAATTTCCCAAATGAAAATAAATCTTTTAACCCTTGAAGTAAAAGCGGGGAAAAAGGTCTAGGTGCCCATCTCAGTAATGATCTGAAAACCATTTCGTTTTGGGCCTAGCGGGCCGGGTTAAAAGGCAATTGGGATTTTTTGGGCCTTTTTTAAACTAACTTTGAACATAAATTTCCGAAAGAAATTTACACAATTATAAAACTCCTTGGTTAGGCCCCCTTTGGGAAATTTTGCCTTTCCCTTTCCCTGGTCGCCCTGTTTCGTAAAAGATAAACCCAAAATTGGGAATCAGTGCAAAAAAAGGGGCAAAAAAACAAATTCCATCTCTGCAAAATTTTCTCTTTAAAGAGAAAACCTGGGGAAACTTCTATTTTTTTTCCTTTAAAAGGATCGTAGAATCCGGGGGACTTGATAAAAACCCTTTTTAAGATCCAAAAAAAGGTTTTTGATGTCATTAATCAAGGGACCTATTCAAAGCTTTCAACTCAAGTAAACAAAAAGAAAAAGGGTTTTAAAAAATAAACAAAGGGCCCAACTTTGGGCATCCCCGACCCTCCGAAAAAATTTTTCAATTTTTGAGCCCTTTTGATCGGGGAACAAGTTACCAAAAAATTTGTCGGACCCCAAACACAAAATACTTTTCAAAAACGCCCTTTAGGGGCCACGGGGTTAAAGAAAAATGGGTTTTTGAAGTGCAAATTTTCGTATCTATTCCCCCGAAATCGATTGTTTTATTTTAGTATTTTCTACCCCTAACGGGTCTGCACTATAAAATTTCCATGTTCCTACCTTTTTGGGGACATGGTACCCTTTTTTCCCCCAAACTGTTTTTTTTTTTCCAATTTTTTAAAGTTTGATGTTAGTAGTATGTAGTTCAGCAGATACCCCGGGTTGGACCAATAGGTCCCCCTGGTGTCTGTTTTCTCCCATGTAAACCCCATGTAATCCCTCCTCCTTCCCCCCCCCCCTCCCCTCCTCCCCCCTCCTCCCCCCAGTAGTTTTTCATTTTTATAATGGAGACTTGGACGGGGGGTTATGCGGTTTTTAGTGGGGGTTTGGTTTGGGAAGGGAAAAGCAGAGGGGACAGGGCCCGGGGAAAGGGGAAGGGGAAAAGGTTGTTTTTGGGGAAAGGTTTTTTTTTTTTTTTGTGTATCCTGCCCCTTTACCTACCCATTTTGAAGGAGACATGCGGCCAAAAAAACGAAGCTGCTGGGCCCTTTTTAAGGCCCCAAAAGGGGGTTGGGGCCGGGGGGTCTCTTATTTCCCCCCCCGTGGGTCTTCCCCCTGCTCACTTTTTTTTCTCCAGCTCACCCCTTGTCTCCACCCCCACTCACTTGTACTCCGCTCCCCCTTTACTTTTTCTCCAGCCCCTCACTTTTTCCCCTTTACCTTTCTCCAGGGTCACTCAGTTGGGGTACTCCGCTCCCCCAACCGTTGTACTCCCGCTCACTCCTTGTACTCCCGCTCACTCACTTGTACTCCCCCCAGCTTCACTCACTTGTTTCTCCAGCTCACTCACTTTCTCCGGGCCCTCACTTTTACTCCCCGCTCACTCACTTGTTTACTTTCCCGCTCACTCACTTGTACTCCACTCACTCACTTGGGACTCCCTCACCCACTTGGGGACTCCCAGCTCACTCCCCTTTTAAATCAGCTCACTCACTTTTTACTCCCTCACTCACTTGTATCCAGCTCACTCACTTGATCCAGCTCCCCTCAGTTTTTGTACTCCAGCTCCTTTACTTTTACTCCCTCACTCACTTGTACTCCACCCTCACCCTTTTCTCCCCGCTCACTCACTTGTACTTTCCCGCCCCACTCACTTGTAAATCCAGCTCACCCTACTTTTTTACTCCACTCACTCACTTGTACTCCCCGCTCACTCACTTGTACTCCAGCTCACTCACTTTTTATTTCCCGCTTTACTCACTTGTACTCCACTCACTCACTTTTTATCTCCCCTCACTCACTTGTACTCCACCCCCTCACTTTTACTCCACTCAAAATCACTTGTACTCCAGCTCACTCACGTTGTCCCCCAGCTCACTCACTTTTTACTCCAGCTCACTCACTTGTACTCCAGCTCCTCCTTGTACTCCCGCTCACTCAAATTTACTCCCGCCCCACTCACTTTTACCTTAAACTCTTTTTTACTTTTTCTTTTCTTTTCCTTTTTTACTTCACTTTTTTTACAAACCCCAAATCCCCCTCACCTATAAGCACAAGTTTTTCCAGGTACCCCCGCGATCAACAGTCTAGGGAAAGCTTGTAGGGCCCGGGGGGAAATTGTATAAAGGGAAGCGGGGTGATTTGAAGTCCGCCCAGCTTTGTGATCTTTGGAAAAAGGGGCGGAAGTATAAGGGGGGCCCGTTTTAGGGTTTTGGAAAGAAAGGGAAAATGGAACGGGGGAAAAAAGGGGGTGAAGGGAAAAGGGAAAAGGCGTGGTTTTGGAAAGGGGGACGGGTGGAAGACCGGAAAAAGGGGGGGCCCAGACGCGGAACGGAATGAACAGAAGGGAAGTGGGCTGTATAAAACCCCGATTACTTTATATGTACAAAAGGGAGAGAGGAAGAGGTAGGGGGTAGAGGCTTAAAAAAGGTAAGGGAGCAAGTTTGGGAGAGGCTATAAAAGGTAGGGAGCAGGGGGAGAGGCCCGAAGGGTAGGCAGCGGGGGGTAGAGGCTAAAAAGAGGTAGGCAAACAGGGGGTAGAGGCTATAAGGGGGTAGGGAAACGGGTGGGAGAAAGGTATAAGAGGTAGGGAGCAGGTTTGGGAAAAGGGTATAAGAGGGAGGTGGTAAGGCCCATTTAAAAGGTAGGCCCGCAGGGGTAGAGGCTATAAGAGGTAGGGCCGCGGGGGAAGGGGTATAAAGGTAGGCAGCGGTTTGGGAGAGGCTATAAGAGGTAGGGGGTAAAAAGGGGTAAAGAGGTAGGGGCGGGTGGTAAGGCTATAAAAAGGGGAGGCAAACAATGGTAGAGGCATAAAAGGTTTGGTGGGGAAGGCTATAAAAGGGAGGGGGTAGAAAGGGTATAAGAAAGGGAGGGGGTAAAAGGCATAAGAGGTAGGCAGCGGGGTTTGGGAGAAGGGTATAAAGGGGAGGCCAGGTGGTAAGGCATAAGAGGTAGGGGGTTTTGAGCTTTTAAGAGGTAGGCGCAGGGGGTAAGGGTATAAGATAAATTGGGGGGAGGCTATAAGAGGTAGGTGGTAGAGGCTTAAAGAAAGGGAGGCAGCAGGTTTGGGGAGAGGCTATAAAAAGGTAGGCAGGGGGGGTAAAAGGCTATAAGAGGTAGGGAGCGGGTGGAGAGGGGATAAGAGGTAGGCAGCAGGTGGTAGAGGCTATAAGAGGTAGGTGGTAGAGGCTATAAGAGGTAGGCAGCGGGTGGTAGAGGCTATAAGAGGTAGGTGGTAGAGGCTATAAGAGGTAGGCAGCAGGTGGTAGAGGCTATAAGAGGTAGGTGGTAGAAAGGGTATAAGAAAATAGGGGGACGGGTGGTAGAGGCTTTTAAAAAGGTAGGCAGTGGGGGGTAAAAGGGTTAAGGGTAGGCAAAACGGTGTAGAGGCTATAAAGGGGATCAGCAGGTGGGAAAAGGGTATAAAGGTAGGGGGTAAGGCTAAAGAGGTAGGCAAGGGGTGGGAAGGCTAAAAAAGGTAAAGGGAGCGGGTGGGAAGGCTATAAGAAAAGGGTAAGGGTATAAGGGTAGGGAGCGGGGGGTAGAGGCTATAAGAGGTAGGGAGCGGGTGGTAGAGGGTATAAGAGGTGGCAGCGGGTGGTAGAGGCTATAAGGGTAGGGAGCGGGTGGTGAGGCTAAAAGAGGTAGGGAGCAGGTGGGAAAAGGCTATAAAAGGTAGGAGCGGGTGGTAGAGGCTATAAAAAGGGAGGCAGCGGGTGGTAGGGGGCTATAAAGGTAGGGGACAGGTGGGAGAGGCTTTTAAAGGTAGGGGGGGTGGGAGAGGCTATAAGAGGTTTGGCAGGGGTGGTAGAGGCTTAAAAGGTAGGAGGGAAAAATATATAAGAGGTAAAAACCCAAAAAACCAAAAAAAAAATGGTAGAGGCTTAAGAGGGAGGCAGGGAGGTGGGAAAGGGGATAAGAGGGGAGGTGGTAGAGGCTATAAGAGGTAGGCAGTAGGTTTTAAAAGGCTTTTAAAGGCTAAATAAAAAAAATAGAGGCCTTTTATAAAAAGGGTGTCTGGCAGGGAGCTTCCCAGCCTGTCCCCCCCCCCAACCCCCATCAACGAACCCCTTCCCCCCTCATAAATAAAGAAAATTTAAAACCCTCTAGCGTGTCCAGGCTATCTCGCTGCTACAATGGAGTGTTGACATAATGGGAATTTTAAAATTTAATAAAAAGAAAATTGGGAGTTTTTGGGTGGCCCGAAATTTTGCTGTGTAAATTGTACTTTCAAAAGGGGAAATATTTCCCCCCCACTCTTTATATTTTTAATGAAAATGTTGACAAAAATTGGGTTTATTGTGAAAAATGCTCTAGTTTTAGATGAATTTTTTAAATTTCCGTTGTTGTAAAAATTTATATTTTTAAAGTGTAGATATATTTTTAGGTTTTCCGTTGCTTTTATATAGAAGGGGGGTATTAAGCAAGATTAATAATAGTATTTATGGGTCGTAATTTGCATGTTTATGAAAGCCGTTGTTAACATATCAGCAGGAGGAAGGGTTGTGCCTAACCCAAGCATTTTGTTTGTGTGCTGAAGATAAACATTACGATACATTTAGCTATATAAGTGCATAGATATTAGAGGAGATGGCTGGCTGGGCTATTTTTGTTTGTTCACCCACACTCTTGCCCACGCGAGCTGGACTCACGATAGCCAGATTTACCCTCCCGGAAAGAGCTTGGAGCTCGTGGTGTGTGTGTATGTGTGTGTGTTTGTGTGTGTATGTGTCTGTGGCTGTGTCTGTGTGTGTCTGTCTGTCTGTCTGTCTGTCTGTCTGTCTGTCTGTCTGTCTGTCTGTCTGTCTGTCTGTCTGTCTGTCTGTCTGTCTGTCTGTCTGTCTGTCTGTCTGTCTGTCTGTCTGTCTGTCTGTCTGTCTGTTCTTGTTTGCAATACTTCGTCCACCATCATAGACGCCCGCCATCAGACGACGCCCACCGTTCGTTCACCACCACCTCCACCATCACTGTTACTTCATCCACCAGCACCATCACTTCATCCACCACTGTTACCTCTTCCACCAGCTGCACCACTGTTACCTCCTCCACCATTACCACCTCCACCTCCACCACCATCACTTCATCCACTACTACCACCACCACCACCACCACCATCACCCCCTTTTTCATCCCCGTCCCCCTGGGTGCATGGCGGCGCCTCTGCCCTTGATTACACGGTGACATCCCAGGGTTGGGGCGACTTGGCGCGACGTACTACCAGTTCTTGCCCCGCCCTTCCCTGCCCCCCCCCCCTTCCTGGCCCAGATCACCCCCCCTTCCCTGCCCTTCCCTGGCCCTGATCACCCCTCCTCCCCCTCCCCACCCCCACCCGGCTGAGTAATGACGCCCGCCATTGACAGTACAATTTTGGTAGGACTCAGACTCCAAATTATGCGGAGGAGCGTCTGTGGCGGTGACTTGCGCATCACGGGGCGCAGGAAAAAAGGAAATAAATAGTCGCTCTCGAAGATTTATCGTTGCTGAACTGACGATGGAACGCAGAGTGGAGGGGGAGGGGAGGAGTGGGGTGGCTTGTGGTTACTGACTGCCATGGTCTTACTAGCACAGGATATTGATTTTCAACTTGCTTGCATTTTTGTTCTTTGACTTTTGAGATATTTACAGTGTGTGTGTGTGTGTGTGTGTGTGTGTGTGTGTGTGTGTGTGTGTGTGTGTGAAATCCATCACATACGCTACAAATCATCGGGAAAAAAAAATGCAAAGGATGAAGCCAAAGGATGAAGGTTAAAGAAAACAGCCACATTTTTGACAACGAAAAATTAATATAAACAGGAATACAGAAAGGGAATCTGTCACCTTGAGAGTCTTAATTCAGGGAATATTTATTAGAAGGGAAAATGGTCGTTCTGAAGGGAAAGAAATGTCTGTAAACTAATGGTTTGAGTGCCCATTACCTGTTTATAAAGATAATTCAAGCTGTATTGAGAATCTTGGTAACGACTCTGATCAGAAATAATAATGAATAGAATATAACGTACAGTTTATGGCTAAGACGTGAGGTATTTTTTTTTTTATTCTTTTCTTCGTAAGATATATACGAGTATGTGGAAAGTGAATATCTGTCTGAGAGTTATAGACGTATTCAATGATTTTATGACTGAGCAATGCGTAGTGGTCCTCATGCGACCCGTATTTCTCTTCAACTTCCCCTTTTTTCCCCCCCTAACCGGGTTTTTTTGGTCCTTCAGTACAGTCAATGTAAGTACGTGACTGTAGGCTCATGTATGTGAACTTTAACCATTCCGTTGACAGGTAGTAGGGTAGGCGGGCAAGGGGCATGACTGTCGTTGGGTCCTCATGGTCACTGACCCGCAACATATCCCCGCTTCCCTCCATGGGCTTGCTCATTCTAGTTTTAACATCACCTTGAGGAGCTGACGTGCAGACTTATGGAAAAGTAAAGTTTCTCGATGTGTGTGATGGTGGTGGTGGGGGTGGAGGTGGTGTCCTGTAAGTAGTGCTGCAGTTATCAATCACCGGAGCGATAGTCATTAATGTTTTCGTCATCAATAAAGTAGTGGTTCCCGATAGTGTGTTTTGGTGGCGTGAGGGCCGAGGTTTGGGGTTGTGGTGAGGTGGACTGGAGGGGAAGGTTTGAGAGAATGGGAGAATCAGGAAACAAGCGTGTGTGGGTCCAGGGGATGCCGGGTGTTTATGGTGGATGCCGGTGGTGCAGATGTGATGAATGAAAAGAGTCAAGACCTTTCATTGTTCTTCGCCATAAAGCTTAAAAGATAATATCAATATAGATCTAGATAAAACAGATAATATCAATATAGGAGGGTAATAGTATTGCCATGATCTTATAGATAATAATGTTACTTGGGTTTATATTGTTGGTGATGCAAGACACAAACAGCGTGACTCTGTATGGACGAGGATTTTTTTCTGTGTCTCGGTGGACATAACCTTCCACCGCCATCCCCTTTTTGATGGTCCACCTTGCCACTGCTCCTTCACTCCTTGCCACCCTCATGGGGAGGGTGCGGGGGCGCCTGGCCACCGCCTGGTGGCTGGGGCCCCTGAGCCGTGCCTCCCCAAGAGACCCCCTTGAGGAGTGTGGTTTCCCTGCCGGCGATAGCTGGCAGGAGTGGCTGCCCCTGGTGGTGGGCCTGCAGGAACGTCGCATCGAGGCTGAGCGAGAGCACAAGGCCTTTGTGTTGTGGTTCGTGGTGGGCGTGAGTGTGGTAGTGGAGGGTGTGTGCGGCGCCCTGGTGGCGGGTTCGCCTGGCAAGGCACACCGCCGCCACGAACGTTTGCGACGCACTGGTGGTGCGGAGACAGATATAATACGTCAGCTGTCTCTGAGGGGAGCCCCACGCTAGTGGAAGCCCCCGCCCTGTGCCCTGGAGCGACGCGTCCTAGTCGCGGTGTTCCAGGTCATGACCGGCGACGGGCTGTTGACCAGATCAGGTACACACATCCACTTTGCTGGTGACGGGGTCGTTACGGGCACACGCAGGGCACAGCCCCTGCCCGCACCAGGCACAACGCTGGAGGCTGCGGAGTCACTGATTCAGCACGCGGCCCTCGAGTGTGCCAGCGAGGCCCAGGCCGAGGACACAGGCCGAGCCTGCCCTGTAGGACCCACAGCCTCACAGGGCAATAACACAGCGATTGGAGGATCAAAGTACCTCGGGCGGTCAAACAACGACTGCCGAGAGGAGGAGAGGAGCCACCCGCCCGGTGCGGCGAAGCTTCCTGGTGCCGTCGCGTTCATGGATCGCCTGGCATAGCCCGAGGAGGCCTCCTCAGCGACCTGGAAGAGACATTTACTCCGTGCAGGTCCCCATGAATGCACCGCGTCGCAAGGTGCCATCAAGGGGCTGAATACCAGGGTGGAGAGTGCTGCGTCGCCCATCAAGGACTTGTTTGCGGCATGGCGGGCACGCGAAGGCCGCCGCGGAGTGTCGCTCCACGCGCTTGTTTCCCTCAACCGCAGTGAAAGTCCGCCGCCTGCTCATCGCCGAAGGCTGGAGGGTCGTAACAGACGGCTCTCCACCACCCCCGCTGGGAACTACGCCTTTACTGCACACACTTGAAAATATTCTCTTTACTGGTTTTACCTCATCATTATCATTCCTATTATCATTTATTGTATCTTATTATTCAAAGGGCCATTAATTATCTTATCATTGTCACTCTATCATCATTGTCATCATCATCACAACCACCTCACCATGAGCCACGTCCAGTAAGATCGTCCTCATCATTCATAGCCTGTAGTGCATGAAGTCATCTCCCTTGTATTGCACGCCAGTCTTTTTGACGACACATAATCCTTAGATATATAATTTTGCCTCTTTGTATTTTTGTCTTCTTTCCATTTGAAATGTAACGCTCTGTTCGTCATCTAACTTCCCGATGTAGTTACATGCAAGTGTGTTTGGCATTTTTTTGTACCAGACTTAACATTCTTCTTTCTTTGAAAAAGAAAAAAAATTCTATGTCAGAGTGGATGGAAATTTTTTCAGGAAATGTTGTCGAAGTCAGCACAATAACTACATTTAAGAACAGACTAGTCGGGTACTTAAAAGTAAATGGATTTTTATGTTGTCTTCGAGTAATCTTATTAACATCCCCGAGATTGATTAGTGTTGGCGGTAGTTCTACTAAGCATACTACATTCCGTTCTTTCTTCACTACGAAATTTCTATGTTCCTATCTTCTTTAGGGGCATGGTATCCTTTTCAAACTGTTGTCTGATCTCTTATATGTAGTTTGTTAGTTAGTAGTATGTAGTTCAGCAGATACCCTCGTTATGGACAGTGGTAGGCGTGGGTGGAGGCATCGTGTGCCTGGCGTGGGCGCCTCCTGCTGGTCGGTGCCGCTTTGACCCCACACCTCGGTGCCTTGCCGCCGTGCCCCCGGCAGCCGTGGCCCCATGTGGGTGGTCGTCGTGTATGGTGACGGCCATGAATTATTCCCGCCACTTGCCGCGTCCTGCTGGGTGCCGCCAGTGAGGGGGGGGGGGTAGAAGCCGCAGTTTTACTTCATATCGCGTCAAATAAAATCCTTCGCCTCCACTAATGAATCCGATTCCGAAAGCAGTGCAGGACCCGCGTTCATTTTAGGCTTAATAATTTAATGCGAAAACACAAGCAGGGAACGTCAGCGTATTTTATTAAAACAAAATACACCACTGCTATGCTAATGCGTGTCGCGGTCGTGGTATTTGAATATAAACAAGTTCCCCTAAATATTGCAGCAAGTCATTCATCAACTTGATAGATGGCCAGTTTGCTTTTTGTGGAGTAAGTTTGATAACACACTGGGAATGAAGGGAAACTCTCTATTGTTCTGTATGGAATGAATTGCTTCCATAATTCATGAACCATTACACGAGGCGACAGGACGCCCCTTCCTCCTCCTCCTCCCCTCCAAGCAGGTCCCTCCCTTCCCGACCACCACGCCCATCACTCGTCACCCCAGCACCTGTACACCCTCTCACCCCTTTCCCCTACCAAGGTACCTGTCACCCCTTTCTGTCACCACGTGTTACCCTTTCCCTATGCCATCCACTAGACATTCCTCCCCCTCCTCCTCCTCCTCCTCCTCCTCCTCCTCTGGTGGGGATGGGTGGGTGAGGAGGAGCCTTCTACTTCCTATCCTTTCTCTCTTATTATCTAGTTAGTGTAGTATAGTTAAAGCAACAGTCTTGTAAGGACCTTCGGTCTGTTGCTGTTTGTGTTTCCTTTGTATTTTGTATTCCTCCTCCTCCCCAAAATATTCAAAGGGTTTTGATATTATCACTGCAGACAATTTTTTTACAATCGATGGATCAAATATAGATGTCACAGTTTTAAGATAGCTGGTAAAAGATTTTGATCAAACTAAGCCAAGCTCGTCTTTTATCGGGTTGTAAACGTCTGGAATGTATACCCTCCAATATAGTTGACAGTATGACAGTTACTACTTTGAAGAACAGATTAGATAATTACTTTGACTTCAATCCAGAAATGTTATATTATCCGTTATCACAATAGAATCTCCGAGTGTATCAACGAAATGTAGTTTCTTAGGGTTGTTGTTTTCCACCGCTTATTTGGCCTGTGTGGTGTTAGTGTCTTGGTGTGTTAGAGATAATACAGATACCCAAGATAGTGTTGGTATATAGTGATTGGATTGGATATTAGTATTTAGTAGTATTAGTATTAGTATAGCATTAGTATTAGTAGTATTAGTTTTAGTGGTATTAGTATTAGTATTAGTATAAGTATAGTATCAGTGGCGTAGCTACGGGTGGGCCTGGGTGGGCACGTGCCCACCCACGAGAAGCCGGTGCCCACCCAGGTGCCCACCCACTGGCCACGGCTGCCGTGTGGTGTGGGAGCCGTGTTCCACTAGGTAGGACTGAGGTCGCATGCTGGAGTAATTATAAATAATTCTACTGATGTACTTACCCTCGACCTATCAAATACATAATAGTTTTTCCTCTGCTTGAAAGAAAGAAACATGCCTCTGAGTGAGTTAAATTCATATCAGGGAGGTCCCGACGATTACTGGCAGTTAGGTTCCACCTGGCTAACTCTAAAGCGAAATCTCGTATAACGAAACACATTAACTAATGGTAAAATTAGGTTTGGTTTCCAGGAATCCATCATTACAAAAAAAAAAACAAAAGACCATTTTTTCACAAGCTAACATTTAACTAATAGCTAACCAACAACCCACAGCGCCTAATTCCCCACAGGCTGTACTACCTATTCTGTAGAAAATGCATTCTGGAAAGAGAAAATAACACACAAAATAACATAACTGCACATTATTAACATAAAACTGCAAACAAGCAAAAAAACTTTGGTAATGTCTGGGACGCCATGGCGTGATACAAGAGAAGGTAGTGTAGCGGTCCCAAGGTTCTGCCCCACACCGCTAATTACCCCTACGTCCAGGCCGCGCCATATCATTAATTACCCTTCAGGTCACGCCCTTGCTAGGGGTGACCTGACTGCGGTCCCAAGGTTGGGTCCGCAAACCTGCAATTACTCCTAAAATTCAGGTTCGCACCGTATGCTTAATTACCCTTCAGGTCACGCTTGCTAGGGTGACCTCACTGGGGTCCACCATCCCCCTTTGGTCCAGCCCGGGCGTGGTAGGGCGCGCATTTTTGAGCTTGATAATTTTACTACACCAAACCCAGTCCTGAATGTCGTATCCATTGGATTTTCATCTCGTATATTGAAAATAACCCTAATTTTACACATCTCAGTATCATCAGGATTCTCCGTTACCTGAAGCTCGTATAAAGGGACCTCACCTGTACTTTCTATGTGATCACTTTGAATAGCAACGAACATAACTAAATTACACCAGTTACTCCTCACACTTTTCTATAATTCCTTGTGGTTGGTACGTAATTGGTACGTGTCTCCTCTTGAACTGCACAGTTCTTCTCATTATTGGAAAAACTGTAATGCATTCATCAGTGGATCCTTATGTCCCTGCAAAATAGTTGGATGTCGAAAAGGAAATGTATTCCAATGAGGCAACTAGAGAGCTACAACGACTTTCAATATCGAATTGTTGCAGGTATGATACTTGCCAAGTAATGAAAAGAGAACTGAATGCCCGTTCTGCGTGTTTCTAGAGGTTTATCAAATGACTGCAATGCTGACAGAGCGTTTGATGCAAGAAGTACTTTTTAGGTCAAATAGATCTGGGTTTGCTATGAAAGCTAGCCATTATACCACATATTCTTGGTAGGTGAAATCAGTTTTTATCACATTTGCTTACAATCAGCAATCTTGACATGGTAAAAGCTGTAAAATTAATTGAAACTGTAAGAGCCCACCTTGAAGACTGCGGTCAGACCAAGCCTCTTTTGTTATCTTTTGTGGGATGAGTTGAGAGAACCTCAGCAGCTCATGGTTTTTGAATACTTTCAGAAGTGTAGAATTGTGTAGATCACCAAGGAACCGAACTGTCTACAAAAATTGCAGGATTTTGTTGTTACTGATTATATTGGAAAACGTCAGGGAAGCACACACTCTGATTTCAGTGTTAAGGATTCACACATGTAACTTCTTCTATCCTATTCTAGATCATATGTTAACAGAAAGGACC
Source organism: Chionoecetes opilio (assembly GCA_016584305.1). Lineage (NCBI taxonomy): Eukaryota > Metazoa > Arthropoda > Malacostraca > Decapoda > Majidae > Chionoecetes > Chionoecetes opilio. The sequence continues at coordinate 537,648 of JACEEZ010015098.1, forward strand.
GGGCGGCTTCAATAATGAGCAGGTGAACTTATGAAAGCATTTACAGGCACTGCACCATAAAGTAAGGAGTTCTTAGCTTTTGCATAAAATATCTGGACTTATTCCCTTCATTTCGTGCTAATGAGAGATCTTAACCATGAGCGCACTCGTAAAACGCATGTTATAAAAGACGCTATAAGGGATGTAAGTGGGACAATGAAAAAGCCCAAATCACTGTTAGATTTAGTGTGACTTCTTGGTCCATATGAAGAGGCAGTTCCTGAGTTCTACAGACTGGCCCAAAAATTTATGTAGTATACCTGTGTCCATCAGCTTTCAGCAAGGGAAGCTTTTTCTGCTCTGAAATTAATCAAAACTACCTGAAGAAATACAATGGGCAATAGAGATTCAGGTAATCTTGCTGTGTTTGTCAATTGAAAGCAGGCGAGTTTAAAAGCCTTTGATTTAGAATTAATTTGTTGATAATCCTGTTTTGAAGAACCACAAGACGAAGAATTCTGCTTAATGAGGTATTTTCACTTTGCTCTGGAAATTTTATTTATGTTGCCTGCTGCGTTTAAAAAACTTCCTGCTTTTTTTTTGTTTAAATTTTCAGTATCAATACTCATGTTATTTTCCATTTGTATAAGTGGTAATATAGTAGTTCATTTTTTTGTCAATGACGGCTTTATTTCTTTCTCCTCACACCTGATGATACCCTACAGTACTCAACACACCTCCTAGATAATCTAATACCCTTCCATATCCATAACGCATCCGATAACTCTTGATATTGATCAGAATGCAAAATATGCAAGGGGGGGTCTTGGCACTGTAAGTGAACGGTAGGTCCCTCCCCACCAAAACTCCCCAGCTGTATGGGCTTGTTCAGCTCATCTAGTGGCCCCCACACATAATCAGCTGTGGCCTTCCCAGGTGACCCACCCAATCATAATACCTAAGCTACTACCACTGTATACATTGGTTTGGTAGTGATAGCATATCTGGGAATCAACCGAAGTGATCACCTAGGCATAGCCACTGTATACAGTGGTCGATGACATGGTTAAGTTCGTCTTTTGTTTGTGGGAAACTAAGCTTGTTTACTTGCGACTTTTTTTTGCATTCTACATAGTAATGCCTTTATTTATATTTTCTTTTTTGTACATCTATTTATTTTTGTATTATATGAGTACGCATTTATTGTTTCCTCCTTTCTGTTTCATGATCTTCTGTTTTCCTTATTTTCTTGTTTATTTCTTTGATTCTTATTATTCCTTAGTCTTTATAATATTAGTCTACTCTCTCCTCTCTCTCTCTCTAATCCTTCCATCTCTCTCTCTACGTCCACTGCTCTCTCTCTCTCTCTGCATCTCTCCTCTCTCCTCTCCTCTCCTCTCTCTCATCTCTCTCTCTCTCTCTCATCTCTCTCTCTCTCTCTCTCGTCGTTCTCTCGGGTCTCTCTTCGTCTCTCTCTCTCTCTCTCTCTCTCGCTCCTCGTCGCTCTCTCTCGTCTCTCTCTCTCTCTCTCTCTCATCTCTCGTCTCTCTGCCTCGCTCTCTCTCTCTCGTCTCTCATCTCACCCCCGCTCCTCTCTCCTCTCTCTCCGTCTCTCTCTCTCTTCCTCTCTCTCTCTCGTCTCTCTCTCTCTCTCTCTCTCTCTCTCTCATCTCTCTCTCTCTCTCTCTCTCTTTCACCACACACACATTAGAACATAGAAGAACATAACAAATAAGAGCTACAATAGGCCCTGAGACCTACCCGAGGTAGTTCATGCACACACACCCCACCCAGCCCACCCACCCAACCCACGCACCCACCCACACACACACACACCACACACACACACACACACACACACGGTACTTTTACACTTATTATTAACTTACAACCTAGAAGTCCCGGGTTCGATCCCCGGGCGGAGTGGAAACATATGGTTGTTTCTTAAAAACCGAGCCCCTGTCCACCCAGCAGTGAATGGGTCCCGGGTGTTATTCGGGGTTTGTGACACTGCTCTCAGTGGGTGGTGGCTTCGGCCAACACAAAGCACGACGGATGAATGATAAAAATGTTTCAATATGGAGACGGGCCATACGATCATTGCTCTGGCCCTGTAAAATAAATCACAACTAGATGAATACAACTAGATGGAATCACCCACAGGCTTCTTTCAACGTGTCATCTGGTAACCACTACTTTGTGATACCCGGGCGGCGCGGACGGGAAAATGCCAGGGAGAGGGAAGGCGTCGTCGCAATACAAATGGCCTGCCCCTGGACGCCGGTGCTGGTGATGAACGTGCACTGATGAATTAAATACATCTAGTGCTTGCTCTCTCCCTCTCTCTCTCTCCGTCTCTCTCTCTCTCTCTAATCGACCTCTCCGGTCACTCTCTCTCTACCGCCTCTCTCGTCTCTCCGCTCTCTCTCTCTCCTCTCACTCTCTCCTCTCTCTCTCTCTCTCTCTCTCTCTCTTTCCTCTCTATTCTCGCTCTCCCTCTATCCGGTCTCTCCCTCTCTACTCTCTCTCTCTCTCTCTTCTCTCTCTCTCCTCTCTCTCTCCCTCCTCTCCTCTCTCTCTCTCTCTCTCTTCCCTTAATTACCTTAATTTTGTCTTATTTACTCCGTTAATTTCCCATTTTAGACCACCATTTTCATATTTTCCCTCCTCCTCTTCCTCTTCCTCTTCCTCTTCCTCTCCTCTTCCCTTCCTCTCTCCTCCTCCTCCTCCTCCTCCTCCTCCTCCTCCTCCTCCGCGTCATCCATGCAGGAACAAACGACGTTACATAGCGGATCTGAAGAAATTCTGGCAAGTACGGAAGTTGATCCGGAATTCAAGACTAAAACTAATCATATCAATTATTTTCAAGGAATTCCTCCCCAGACTAGGCGTGCCGACGTTGTTTACGTTAAGGCGTTCAGCGCAAATAACCGACTGATCTCTTTGTGCACAGGAAATTAGACTTCGCAGAACTTCTTGGATAATTTCTACGAGGATCCCATCCTGGTTGAGATTCCATCCTATTTGGGTGACGGACTCCACCTCAGGCCCGTCGGCATGCACGATTAGACGTCTGCTAATGATAAAGTTTCCTTCTTACAGATCAAAAAACGACGATCGGACGGCGGTAGCAGCATCCCCTTAACCCCTTTCTTACGCCCACAGCAACGCTGGGTCACGTCCCCTTTTCCGCCAAACTACTAATCAAAGTACCTTAATCAAGCGCCCTGAAAAAGTGGACGTAGACGCCCTGCCGGTAAACCCTCACGCAAGGTAACCAAAACTATCAAGGAAAAAAAAACTTAATTACTCTACACAAATGCAGAAGCATTATTTAAAAGCGTAACGAATTATTTAATCTACGTTGTGCCGAAACGCCAGAAATCGTCCAGTATCACTGAGAGTTTGGGGTCAACACAAAAGATAAACATTTATTAGCTGACAATGCCATTCCAGGCTATACACTTCCTAATTGTCGCACGCATAACAGTGGAGGTTGTCATTCTTTCTTAAAGAAAATTTTGCAAGCAATCGAAATCGATACAGTAAAACAAAGATCATTATGCCTCGTCTAACGCAAAGATTACGCTAACGGTAAATTGCTAAACTATGGGACAATATATCGTCCTCTGCCAATCTAATGCGGGAAGTAGATTGGCCCTCCTGTATGACGAGATACAGTCAGTTTGTGAACAATAATTAACAATACAATTATATTGTGGAGATTTGTTAAACCTACCCTCCTATAAACTGGAATAATAATATCGCTGACGAGAAGTATGGCGTGCCTTGATATTGTGACCGATTATATTTAAATTCAGGTGGTCCGTGCTCCTACAAGGGATTAATAGTATCCTAGATTTTTAGTTTTTTCACTACCGAATTGATCTGATTTGATTACTGCGATATAGTGAACATTTGGCACACATTGATCACCGCTAATCAGATGCGCATAAATTTGCATGTATACATCACAGAAAATCGTTTATTAGTCCCAAATTATAATAAAGCAGATTTCACGAGATCGCAGGGTACTAGCGAAGTTGAATGGATTGACCTACTAAGGTAATAACTCCGAAAACATGTGTAATGTATTCACTAATAAACTCCACACGGTGGTGGAAAAAACATTTTCCCATGGTAAGAAAACGTTTGAATAACATAACAGACCCAGTTGGATGAATATGAGATCCAACAAATCATTGACAGGAAAGCGCGAGCGTATAAAGTTTAACAAACGACAAATGCCGACTGCGATTCTAAGAGAATACAACGACGTAAAACGTCGCTGCCCAGGACTAATTAATTCTAAGAGCGCGAGTATGAAGAAAAAATTGCAAAGGAATCCAATCAAACCCAAAAGGTTCTTTCAATGTTCGAAGTAAGAAAACGTCAAACAAGTTATTTGACCACTGAAAGAGAAGAATAATATCTTTGGTAATGATAATAAGAGTATGGCATTCTTTACTCATGTCTATTATTTTAATGTCGTATTTATTTAAAGAGCGAAGCCTCATTAACCGAACCATTAAACATGTATTGCTGGACTCGAAAGGGATAGGACTGGTAACAGGAGAAGATAACGTAACTGAAATTCAAAGTATTTGCTGAACTTGACCCAGCAAAATCCGTGGGGGTGGACCGAAATTCTCTGCCGCGACTACTTCGCAATGTCACATCCAACTTTCGCTCCCATTTAAAGATTATTTTTCATTAAATCGCTAAGTGAAAAGAATGTTTTTTCCTAGTATGTGGAAATTATCTAATGTTACACCGATATTCAAGAAAGTGAGTAAGAGCCTCTGCAGTAATTATCGCCCAATTAGTCTACCGTCCGTGATTGTTAAACTTTTGAGGAAATATTGCGGGATAAAATAGTGTCATTTGGTCTTTTTCTCGTGAAAATAACTCTATACTAAACACCCAGCCAATGGATTTTCGAAATAAACCGATCCTGCTTAACAAACCTACTGGATTTTTTTAATTCATTTATTCAAACTGGGACGCTAAAATTCCCTCGGCGGTAATATACCTTGATTTTCAGAAAGCCTTCGATACAGTTCCACATAACGACGGTTGAACCCCCCCAAAGCCCTAAGGCACAGGCATAGGAGAGCAAATTATGTTCATCGGATTTGGCGATTGGCTTTCAAATCGTAAACAACGGGTAGTAATAATGGTGAGGCATCTGATTGGTTTAGATGTCACTAGTGGGTTGCCCTCAGGGCTCTGTCTTGGGTCCTACTCTTTTTCTGATATATATCAACGATCGGACTGGCGGTACCTTTTATCTAAAATATCAAAATTTGCAGATGACCCCAATTAGGCGGTAAAAGCATATACTAGAGAAAACTGCGAACTCATACAAAGTATGCTCGACAAACCTATAGATTGGAGTGCTATGGGCTATTAAAATTCAATTCCGATTAAATGTAAAGTAATGCGATTAGGCCAACGATAACCTAAAATATACGATCAAATGCACTAAATCGTTAAACTGAAGTACAGCAGGATAAGGATCTAGGTGTCATCATCAGTAATGTCTGAAAACCAGTTCGGGGGGGCATTGCCTAGCTTGCCAGTACAAAGGCAAATATGATGTTTGGGCTTATTAAACGTAACTTTGAACATAAAACTCCGAAAGTAATGACGCAATTTACACGTCCTTGGTTGTAGGCCGCACTTGGGAATATGCCAGTTCAATTTCTGGTCGCCCTGTTTCGTTAAAAGATCAAGCTAAACTTGGAATCATTGCAAAGAAGAGCAACCAAACAACTTCCATCTCTGCGAATTCATCTTATGAAGAGAGACTGCGGAAACTTAATATGTTTTTCCTTAAGGAATCGTAGAATCCGTGAGGACCTTGATAGAAACCTTTAAGTCTAAAAGGTTTTGAATGTCATTAATCAAGAGGACCTATTCGGAAGCTTTCAACTCAAGTGACAGACAAGAAATAATGGTTTAAAACTAAACGGTCAACGTTGCATCACCGATCTCCTCCGTACAAATTATTTCAATGTTTAGTCGTGATCGATGGAACAGTTACCAGCAATGTTTGTCCGGAGCCAACACAAGAACTACTTCAAAAACAGACGTGACGCGCACTGTAAGTAAATGGGTATTGTGAGTGCGAATTCGTATCTAGTCCCCCGTATCGATTAGTTGTAGTGGTAGTGGTAGTTGTAGTTAGTATTTTTTCAATCCTTACACATTCTGCCCTATGAATACTTCCATGTTCCTATCCTCTTTAGGACTCATGTATCTTTTCCAACTGTTTTCTTACAAGTATTGATAGTGTTAGTAGCTATGTAGTTCAGCAGATACCCTCGCTATGGACCAATAGGTCTCCTGGTGTCTGTTACTCCTATGTAATCCTATGTAATCCTCCTCCTTCTCCTCCATTCCTATCTTCTCTCTTTTTCTTTTACCAACACTTAACTGTTCTCTGATTCCTTTTTGCGCATAAACATAGTTAATATTTTCTAAAATGCGTGTTGATTTCATTTGTGTTTATTTTATCTTCCTGTGCGTAGTTATAAGAGGAAGCAGTTCGCGTGTGGCTTATCAGATGCCACTAAAGGCGCCGACGTTATGCCTTACAATAGCCTGCCTTGTGATAGTTCTGTAAGCCACCTCGCACGTAGCCACTGCCGGGGGGGAACGAGCTCCTGTCGGCGTGTGAAAAGTGGGGTGCCGTAGGCGGGTAGTTGTTCCCCTCCTTATCTTGGGTTATAGTCATGCATCTGTCGTCATTTTTCTTCTGATTCTTTTCTGTTATTTCCTCTCACACAAATACTCTCTCTCTCTCTCTCTCTCTCTCGTCCTCCTCTCTCTCTCTCTCTCTCTCTCCTCTCTCGCTCTCTCTCTCTCTCTTCTCTCTCTCTGCTCATCTCTCTCCTCTCTCGTCATCTCTCTCTCTCTCTCTCTCTCTCTCTCTCTCTCTCTCTCTCTCTCTCTTCTCTGTCTTCTGTTGTTTTTTTCTTATTTCTCTGTCCTCCCTCTCTCCTCTCTCTCTCTCTCTCTCTCTCTCTCTCTCATCGTCTCTCGCTCTCTGATCTCTTTCTCTCTCCTCTCTCTCATCTCTCTCTTCTCTCTCCCCTCTCGTCCTCTCTCTGCTCTCTCTCTCTCCTCTCCCTCTCTCTCGCTCCCTCCTCTCTCTCTCTCTCTCTCTCTCTCATCTCTCTCCTCTCTCTCTCTCTCTCTCAAACCTAAGTCCAATAGAGGCATCAGAACACTATTGGATTCATCATAATTTACACTTTTTCGGTTTCTTTACTCCAAAGATGTAAATGAATGAGTGGAACAACGAGTACCGAAAATTATTCCTAGATTCCAAATTATATTCAGAAAATATCAAAGAATTCTATTATGTTCAACGTATCCAAGCGAAGACAAGAAGTTGACTTAATAGGAAGATTTTTGTAGAATTTTACAACAATTACGTTCTAGACTATATCACAGTCTACCGATTAACCCCTTCACGCCCAGATCTTTCCTTTGCTATATAAAATCGTTTGTTGTTAGCCATAAAATTACGAAAAGTAACTTAATATACCAAATTAGCTAGTGGACAAGGATACTAAACAGGTAGGGGATAGCTATAAAATATTGCTTATATTCATTTAAATCTTCTTATGGTGCCCACATTACAATGGAAATTACGTTCTGGGCCTCAATTGGTTAAACGTTTCTTGTAATAACGGATATCAGATTGTCGTCAAAAGATGCAAATTAAATATAAGTCAACACATTTTCTTTAATCATAGTGTGAACATTTGGAATAGACGTCACATGCAATTTGTAGACAGTAAAGTAAAGTTGGTAAGTTAGTAAAGTAAGTAAAGTAAATTAAGTAAAGTAAAGTAAAGTAAATTAAGTAAGTAAGTAAAGTAAAGTAAGTAAAGTTGGACAGTAAATAGTACAGTAGAAGTTTCAAGACAAACTCTGTAGATAAATGCCTGGACAGTAATACTCGACTCACGTTTTTCTTGAGTTTACCGGGGACTGTTGTAAAGCTGTCATTGGTATTACCTTTGGAATGAATGAGTGAATGAGTTTTCTCTTTCTTTTCTCATCTCCCATTTCTTGAGTAGAGTTTCCATGATAACCTTCAAACTTTTTCCTCGCGACCTGACAGAGAGAATAGATAGTTTGTTTTGCTTCGTTTGTTGTTTCAAAGGGTCTGTTGCTGTTTGCTTTTAATTTATTATTCCTTTGTATTCCTCCTCCTCCTCCTCCTCCTCCTCCTCCTCCTCCTCCTCCTCCTCCTCCTCCTCCCCTCCTCCTCCTCCTCCTCCCCCTCCTCCTCCTCCATCTGCTCATCCCAGGTAATTTACAAGTTCCTCATTAATGGGTGATTACAACGTGAGGAGAGTTATTTAGGAGGTAAGCATTTGTCTTCCCTTGTCTTGCCTCCTTTCTCTTCACTCACACTTTCCTCCTTTCTTCTCGTCGGCCTTTTCTTCCTTCATTTCCTTTTTTTTCTTTTCTTTTTTTTCCACGTTTTACTTTTGTGTGTGAGTGTTTATAAGTCATCCGACGTGTGTGTGTGTGTGTGTGTGTGTGTGTGGGTGTGTGTGTGTGTGTGTGTGTGTGTGTGTGTGTGTGTGGTGTTTTGTGTGTGTGTGTGTGTGTGTGTTGTGTGTGTGTGTGGGTGGTTTTTTTTCCCAGTTACACTTTTACATATTATCTCTCCATCACACTTGTTTTGTCTTTGTTACCTTGTTTTTCTGGTTCTACAAACGGCTGGCTTTCTTTACTGTTGTCTAATGTGGGTCCTTTTCTCTCTCTCTCTCTCTCTCTCTCTCTCTCTCTCTCTCTCTCTCTCTCTCTCTCTCTCTCTCTCTCTCTCTCTCTCATTCCCCCATCAGCCTCTCCCTCACTCTATTTATCTTTTTACAACACAGCATGCCATTTCCTCCTTTCCTATTCTCCCCCTCCCCCTCCTTCACCTCCTATCCTCTGCTCCTCCCCATCCATCACTCCCCCTCCTTCACCCCCTATCCTCTGTTTCCCCCCACCCATCACTCCCCCTCCTTCACCTCCTATCCTCTGCTCCCCCACCCATCACTCCCCCTTCCTTCACCCATATCCTCCCCTCCCCCCCCATCACTCCCCCCCCTTCACACCTCCTATCCTCTGCTCCCCCCACCCATCACTCCCCTTCCTTCACCAACTATCCTCCCCTCCCCACCCCATCACTCCCCATCCTTCAACCCTTATCCTCTGCTCCCCCCCATCACTCCCTCTCCCTCTCTCTCCTCTGTCCCTTCCCAGCCTCGTTCGGTGATTACCCTTTATATGTTGGTGTAATTACTCTAAACTGCCCTCACATTTAACAAGTAACATCTAACTCGTAAAAGAGAGAGAGAGAGAGAGAGAGAGAGAGAGAGAGAGAGAGAAGAGAACGTTTGCTATTTTATTTCCTATCAACTTTTCATGGTGGGTCGATAAGTGAGTGCTTAGAACGGTGCTGGTGGAAGATCGGTGCTGTGATGGTGTGCTGCTCGGTGCTGTGGTTCTTTTTTTTTTTATTTGTCAATATCTTTTTCTTGATTTGGTGATACGCTGCAGTAGCTAAGTTTTGTGGTTTGGGAGACGGAGATGTGTATTGAGGGCATGCGCCATATGTAGGGTTTAGGCTCATGTTTTATTGCTCTCCTCTCTCATCTCTTCTCTCATCGTCTGGTCTCGATCTCTATCTCTCTTCGTCTGCTCTCGTGCAATCGTCTCTCGTCTATCGTTCTCTCGTCTTGGTTCTCTTTCTCTCTCTCTCTCTTCTTATTTTCTACTCTCTTCATATTTTTGTATTATGCGCTCGTCTCCGTTTTTTCATTACTCTTTTTATTTTATTTTACTGAATTGTACTTTCGGTGCATTTACTCAATATTACGTGTTTAGCTCATGTTTTTATTGTTTTTGTCAGTACCTTCATCACACCTTCACTAATCACTATGTCACTTTTCATTCTTGAGTCATTCCAACACTATCTTATTTCATTCTTGTTTTGTTTTCACTTTTTTTTCATATTTAAATTCTTACCTCTTACTGCGCTCTATTTTTCCTTTTTTTACTTCAGTCATTTTCCTATTTTATTTTTGTACCTGTTCTACTTCATGTGTCCTATTTTCCACCTTTATTTGTCCTTCAGTCATGTGTACCTATTTTCCCTTTATTTTGTAACCATGTCAGTCCATGTCACTATCATTTCCCTTTTATTCCTTGCAGTCCATGTGTCCCTATTTTCCTTTATTTGTACTGTCATCATGTGTCTTTTTCCCTTTTTTGTACTGTCAGTCATGTCTATTTTTCCCCTTACCTTTCCATTCTCTTCATTTTCCCCTTTATTTGTACCTGTCCAGTCCATGTGTCCCTATTTTTCCCCTTTATTTGTACCTGTCCAGTCCATGCTGTCCCTATTTTTCCCCTTTATTTGTACCTAGTCCAGTCCATGTGTCCCTATTTTCCCCTTTATTTGTACCTGTCCAGTCCATTGTCCCTATTTTCCCCTTTATTTGTACCTGTCCAGTCCATGTGTCCCTATTTTTCCCCTTTATTTGTACCTGTCCAGTCCATGTGTCCCTATTTTTCCCCTTTATTTGTACCTGTCCAGTCCATGTGTCCCTATTTTCCCCCTTTATTTGTACCTGTCCAGTCCATGTGTCCCTATTTTTCCTCTTTATTTGTACCTGTCCAGTCCATGTGTCCCTATTTTCCCCTTTATTTGTACCTGTCCAGTCCATTGTCCCTATTTTCCCCTTTATTTGTACCTGTCCAGTCCATGTGTCCCTATTTTTCCCCTTTATTTGTACCTATCCAGTCCATGTGTCCCTATTTTTCCCCTTTATTTGTACCTGTCCAGTTCATCTGTCCCTATTTTCCCCTTTATTTGTACCTGTCCAGTCCATGTGTCCCTATTTTTCCCCTTTATTTGTACCTATCCAGTCCATGTGTCCCTATTTTCCCCTTTATTTGTACCTGTCCAGTCCATCTGTCCCTATTTTTCCCCTTTATTTGTACCTGTCCAGTTCATGTGTCCCTATTTTTCCCCTTTATTTGTACCTATCCAGTCCATGTGTCCCTATTTTCCCCTTTATTTGTACCTATCCAGTCCATGTGTCCCTATTTTCCCCTTTATTTGTACCTGTCCAGTCCATGTGTCCCTATTTTTCCCCTTTATTTGTACCTGTCCAGTCCATCTGTCCCTATTTTCCCCTTTATTTGTACCTGTCCAGTCCATGTGTCCCTATTTTTCCCCTTTATTTAAGAAGAAGAAGAAAATAAGGAAGCTACAAGAGGCCGCGAGGCCTACACGTGGTAGTTCCTGTCCCTTACTCTCCATCTTCCCTTAACACTATACCAGACACTGCAATTAATTATCCCCTTCACGCCCAGATCTTTCCTTTGCTATATAAAATCGTCTGTTGTTAGCCATAAAACCACGAAAAGTAACTTAATATATCATATTAACCAGTGGACAAGGATACTAAGCAGGTCATATCTATAAAAATATTGCTTATATTCATTAAAATTGTCTTGTGGTATCCAAATTACAATGGAAATTACGTTGTGGGTCTCAAGGGGTTAAGATTACTTTGATGTTATATGTAGTTTAATTTTTTCTCGCCAAAGTTTACATATTTTTTAAAGTTCATGCTTTATATATATTCATGTAGTTAGATATTCAATGTTTTAGGGTTGCTTTTTGTCATATTTTTATTAGCTTGCTACAGTTTTTTTTCTTTCATTTACCTGGATGTTGTCATGCTATATCTAGGATGGATTTTAAGGAATGTTTTATAGGGATATTCTTTCGAAAACTTTACTGTATAATACATTAATACATAATTGTTTTTAATGAACCGGTTTCAATGAATTAAGTTCTTGCTTATGATTGCTTGAAATTAAGTGTAAATAACTGTAATTGTGGTCAATAAACACTTACTTCTTACTATGTGTAAGTCCTGCCTCTCGCTCACTTATTATAGACCTCTTTCCCCTCACTGCTCCTCTTTCTCCCCTTTTCCCCCCTGCTTGCCCTCACTGCCCCTCTTTCTCCCCTTTTCCTGCCTCCTTTTCCCCTCTTTCCCCTCACTGCCCCTCTTTCTCCCCTTTTCCTGCCTCCTTTTCCCCCCTGTTTGCCCTCACTGCCCCTCTTTCTCCCCTTTTCCTGCCTCCTTTTACTCCCTCTTTCCCCTCACTGCCCCTCTTTCTCCCCTTTTCCTGCCTCCTTTTCCCCCCTGTTTGCCCTCACTGCCCCTCTTTCTCCCCTTTTCCCCCCTGTTTCCCCTCACTGCCCCTCTTTCTCCCCTTTTCCTGCCTCCTTTTCCCCCTGTTTGCCCTCACTGCCCCTCTTTCTCCCCTTTTCCTGCCTCCTTTTACTCCCTCTTTCCCCTCACTGCCCCTCTTTCTCTCCCTTTTCCTGCCTCCTTTTCCCCCCTGTTTGCCCTCACTGCCCCTCTTTCTCCCCTTTTCCCCCCTGTTTCCCCTCACTGCCCCTCTTTCTCCCCTTTTCCTGCCTCCTTTTCCCCCTTCCATGCCTTCTCTACCGCCACTTCCCCCCCCCACCCATCCATTCCGTGGTTCTGGGTTTCACCTCCGTTTTCTTCCTTCCAGGTAAAGAAGCCTCCAGGGGGTCCCACGGTGTTCCGGGAAGTAAGTGTTCTTTTGTATTTTCCATTTTCTCTTTTGTTTTTTCTTTGTTTTCATTTTACACCTTGGCTTTAAATGGTTTTTTTTTTGTGTGTGTGTGTGATAGGTGTCGTATTTGTTTTTGTGTGTCGTTTCTTTGTATAGCCTATATGATTTTTCCTAGAATTTTTGAGTGCTAGCAATTCTTCATAGAGACAATTTCCGTTTAATTTGTCAGTCGATACGCTATATATCACTAGCCCCACGCATTCTGTCGCTCTCTCTCTCTCTCTCTCTCTCTCTCTCTCTCTCTCTCTCTCTCTCTCTCTCTCTCTCTCTCTCTCTCTCTCTCTCTCTCGTACACACACACGTAATAAACTGCGATATTGAATTGAGCAATGAATCGCCAAGTCAAGGCCTTAACGTGCGTGCGTGCAACTGTGTGTACGTGCTAGTGTGAGTGAGTTTGTGTGTGTGTGTGTGTGTGTGTGTGTGTGTGTGTGGTGTGTGTGTGTGTGTGTGTGTGTGTGCATCAGAACAGTGGCCGGGGCTGTGGACAAAGTGTGACGCGTTGGAGCAATGGTGGTGGTGGTGGTGGCGGAGAAGAATACCCGCGTCGAATGAGTGACAAAACAAGAGCAAATGAGATGCAGATGAGGCGTTTTGTGCCTCGGCTGCGTGGAGGGTAGATTAGGGGGGGGGTGAGGAGGTAGCAGAGGAGGGAGGAAGAGGAGGATGTGTAGCAGGAGGAAGAGGAAGAAGACTAGAGAAGATGAGCTGCATAAAATTATCACTTTCTGTTTGTTTTCTCTGTTGATTATGTTGGTTACGTGAATGACAATGATGTGTGTGTGTGTGTGTGTGTGTGTTGTGTGTGTGTGTGTGTGTGTGTGTGTGTGTGTGTGTGTGTTAATGGACCTATTCACAGACATGTATACCTAAATAAAGTATAGAAGCCAACAATAACACATCTATCTTAGCGTCACTGTCAAACAATGTTGTCAGGAAGCAAACAAGATTCTCGTAAATTGTTGGTTCTGGGGATGGAATGAAAATGTAATGATTTGATTTAGTGCGTTCCTCCCTTGCCTTGTAGCTACTGGTATTTGAGGCGAGTTGACCGAACGTGCCTCCAGGAGCTTGGGGGTGTGAGGAGGGGCTACATGGCGGTGGTGGGGGTGGAGAAAGGGGTGTTGGGGGAGGGGGGAACGGAGGGTGAAGGGTGTTGGGGAAGGGTGTTAGGTGGTGTGGGAGGGGGGAAGGGTGTTGGGAGGGGGTAAGGTTGGTGGGAGGGGGAAGGGTGGTGGGAGGGAGGAGGGGTGAAGGGTGGTGGGGGGAAGGGTGTTGGGGTAGGGGTGAAGGGTTGGGGAGAGGGGGGAGGGCGGTGGTGGGGGAGGGAAGGCGATGGACTCACTCCGTCCTCGCCCCAAGAACATGTGAAGTATTTTGTTCTTCTAGCGTCCGTGGCTTGATCGTCCTGTGGCGCACGAATGAGAGAATGAAAGAGGCAGTGTGGTGTCCGATATGGATGTGATTTGTACTCACTCCATCTAATCGGTTGTTATTATTTGAAATGAATTCGAAACATTCATTTAGAAAATCCATCCAGAACTCATTAATATATACTCTTTCAAATTAACGGAACAATTTTTTAACGATTTTTTTATTTTTAATGTAATATATCCTGGACTCAATAATTTCAATCATGGTTATTTCAGATTTTTTTTTTTTTTTTTTTTTTTTTTTTTTTTTTTTTTTTTTTTTTTTTTTTTTTTTAGCTAATAGTATGTGTTTGAAGAGTTTTTTTCTTTTTTTCTCGATCATTACCAAAATTCTTCCTCGATCATGACCGCGAATCAGACACATTCCTGGAGCCACCACCTGTAGGTACTGACGAAGGGGATGCAGTAGGCCAGGTAGTATAGATTAGATTAGATTATTTATTTATTGACCACAAAAATATAAATACACGATGCAGCAATGTTTGTCATGGTCCATGGTCCATAATATATAAACAATAAAAAAAAAACATTTGCAAAAACAAGATGACTTAACATAAAACAAAGAAAGAAAAAAAAACAATACTAAAATTATATATATAGATACAAATCCCACTTTCACAATAAAAGGGAATAAAATACAAACATTTCAAGTAAAAAGTAAAAAGAACCTATACCAAGGTACACAAGGCTCCTAGTACCAACACCTGTCCCTCGCCGCCGTCACTCACCCATCAGCACTCACCCATCAGCACTCACCCATCAGCACTCACCCATCAGCACTCACCCGTCAGCACTTACCCATCAGCACTCACCCATCAGCACTCACCCATCAGCATTCACCCGTCAGCACTCACCCATCAGCACTCACCCGTCAGCACTTACCCATCAGCACTCACCCATCAGCACTTACCCATCAGCACTCACCCATCAGCACTCACCCGTCAGCACTCACCCATCAGCACTCACCCATCAGCACTTACCCATCAGCACTCACCCATCAGCACTTACCCATCAGCACTCACCCATCAGCACTCACCCATCAGCACTCAGTCTAGCACCGGCCATCCCTCACACGCCACTACTTATAAACTGATCACATGCCTTCTTACTATCACTCTTTTCCTCCTCATCCTCTCCTCTCACCCTCATCGTCGTCGTCCTCATCGTCGTCGTCGTCGTATTCCTGTATTGCCTTAACCGCCACTCATTGGAATAAGTTGTTTTTTTCTTCAATAATTCATCGTCGGTAATATATTGTCTTTCATTCCTCTCCTCAGATTCTTTCATTGCAACCATCTGTAGTTATCTCACGTTTTGCGTATTGAAAGATTCTCTCTCTCTCTCTCTCTCTCTCTCTCTCTCTCTCTCTCTCTCTCTCTCTCTCTCTCTCTCTCTCTCTCTCTCTCTCTCTCTCTCTCTCTCTCTCTCTCTCTCTCTCTCTCTCTCTCTCTCTCTCTCTCTCTCTCTCTCTCTCTCTCTCTCTCTCTCATCGGTATCCTTCACACACTACATTATACATTTTACACGCCTCCTCCTCCTCCTCCCGTTCGTACCAGTCCTATAATACCTCTTTGACCTTCCTATCCTTCCGTGACCTCCCGGTGCCCTCCTCTGACCCGTGACACAGGCCATCCCTTCCTGCCTGTTTATCCTCTTAAACCATCATGACCTCCTGACCTTCTACCGAGGAGGTCAGGTTTAGAAGGGATAATTTTTTGACCTCTGACCGTACTTAACCTTCCTTTTATTTATAGATTTTTGTGCTATTTATGTGTGTGCGTGTGCGTGTGCGTGTGCGTGTGTGTGTGTGTGTGTGTGTGTGTGTGTGTGTGTGTGTGTGTGTGCAGTTCCCATGTTTTTTCTTCGTATGATCAAAAAAAAATTCTCTTTTGCTTCTATTACCAGTGAAAATCAATCATCATTAAGGTTATCCAATTAAGTCATCAAAACATGAATCAGTAAACCTTTCAGTCAGTTAATCAGTCCATCAGTTAAGTCAGGCAATAACGTATCAGTCAGGCAGTCCATGAAACAACTCGTTAGTCAGTCAGTCAATCAGTCAGTAGTCAGTTAGTCAGACAACTCACCATTTATTAAGTCTGCCTCGTCCCCCCCCCCCCCCCCCCTGAACCCCAGAGGCCGGAACCCAGTTGTCGAAATTGACTCTAGATATGTTTGTCTGTATGTATGTTATTTATTTTTTTCATATTCTTTTTCTGTATTCCTCTTTGTTATCAGTGCCTGTTTCATTGTCTATCTACCCGTATGTATCAATATTCCTGATTTCCTTCTTTATGTGTGTGTGTGTGTGTATTGTGTGTGTGTGTTATTCATCCATGGTCTTGTCCACGCGAGTCAGACTCGCGATCGCCAGTTTCACCCTCCCGGTGCGAGCCTGGAGCTCATTATTACCGATCATTGGGTAATGCTGGGACCTCACACACCACACACACCCATCCCTTTGCTCGAGGGGGACAGTAACCGCCCGAATTTGTCAGTGAAAAATCCCCGGGAGCAGTGGGGGTTCGAACCGCCTACCATAGAATGACTGGCCAGCGCGCTATCCATTTGACTATCGTGACGGTCTGTGTGTGTGTGTGTGTTTTAACTATATCTCTTCTCCTATCTTTGCCCCTCTGTCTGTCTGTCTTTATTTTTATTATATATTTTCTTCTTGTATACTTACTATAGTTTTCATGGATGACTTCAACTGTGCATTTGTCAACTATTTTGTCTTTTTTCAAATACCTATGCACATGGTAGGGTGTGATACATCTCTCTCTCTCTCTCTCTCTCTCTCTCTCTCTCTCTCTCTCTCTCTCTCTCTCCTCTCTCTCTCTCTCTCTCTCTCTCTCTCTCTCTCTCTCCTCTCTCTCTCTCTCTCTCTCTCTCTCTCTCTCTCTCTCTCTCTCTCTCTCTCTCTCTCTCTCTCTCTCTCTCTCTCTCTCTCTCTCTCTCTCTCTCTCTCTCTCTCTCATGGGTGGGATCCTTCTTTATTTAAACCACGAGTGATTTGCATCCATATGAAAGGAGACATTTAATCATAATACTGTGAAGGGCGTTGCTAATCTACCCTCTGTGACATAAGGGAGTACAGCCTCCCTGGATGCTGCCCCCCCTCTCTCCCCTCACTTCCCCTCTCTGCCCCCCACCTCCCCTCTCTGCCCCCCACCTCCCCTCTCTGCCCCCCATCTCTCTCCCCTCACCTCCCCTCTTTGCCCCCCTCTCCCCCCCTCTCCCTCTGTCATTATCAGGCAGACGGGGGTGCATCACGGTGAGGGGAAAAGAGAGGGGAAGGAGTGCAGTGTAGGGGTGGGTGATAAGGGGGTTTGCATTAGAGGGGTGAGAAGAGTGGTATTTAATGAGAGGGGAAAAAGGGGATGGTAATATGATGAGAGAGAGAGAGAGAGAGAGAGAGAGAGAGAGAGAGAGAGAGGAGAGAGAGAGAGAGAGAGAGAGAGAGAGAGAGAGAGAGAGAGAGAAGAGTAGAGAAAACAGTTTGGTGTAATTTAATATATTCTTGATAAGTATAATGTAAAAATAATTCTGGCTTGGTATTAAGATACGGCGTAATTACTAGACAGTTTCTGACTTCAAAATAATAAAGAGCAGCTCCGTCAAAGGAAGGAAAAAAAGGCGGGGAAAAATTATGCTTAAATTATTATGATCATCGTTATTACTTGAGAGAGAGAGAGAGAGAGAGAGAGAGAGAGAGAGAGAGAGAGAGAGAGAGAGAGAGAGAGAGAGAGAGAGAGAGAGAGAGAGAGAGAGAGAGGTAGGTTGATATAATCGTAATTGTTTATACATACATACATTATACATTATATACTGACATACATACATACATAGGTGGCAACCGTGTAACTCTCCTCTCCTTAAAACTCATCTTTCAATATTTACTTTATATGCATGAAGTGTATTTAACATGATTTTTCTTAAGTAATATTTGGAAATCTTTGAAAAATCTTTTATTTAAGTGAGAGAGAGAGAGAGAGAGAGAGAGAGAGAGAGAGAGAGAGAGAGAGAGAGAGAGAGAGAGAGAGAGAGAGAGAGAGAGAGAGAGAGAGAGAGAGAGAGAGAGAGGCAAGTATATTGCTACAAATAGACAAACAAGCAGACAAACAGACAGACAGACAGAGACAGACATAAACAGACAAACAGACAGCCAGACAGACAAACAGACAGACAAACAGACAGACAGACAGACAGACAAGCAAACAAACAATTAAACAGGCAGACATACAGACAAACAAATAAGCACACAGACAGACAGACAGACAGACAGACAGACAGACAGACAGACAGACAGACAGACAGACACACGCACACACAGACACACACAAACAAACAAAGAGTTAGGCATGACCACCTCTCGGGCTCATCTGTTCAAGGGTCGTGGAGGAATGTTAACACTGTGCTTCCTGCAGGGCTTAGCGGGGCCTAGTAGCCGCGCCTTTGTCTTGTTTCCTCACGTACAGACAAGTGATTCCCGCTGACACTATAATTTTGGGGTAATATTAATGATAGTGCTTCTCTTCCTGTTATTTTCTTTACTGTTACTAATACCACTACTTTTGTTACTACTGCTGCTGCTATTGGTACACTTCTACTACTACTACTACTACTACTACTACTACTACTACTACTACTACTACTACTACTACTACTACTACTACTACTACTGCTTTTGTTTTGATATTACTGCTACTACTATTGCTGCTTCTACTCCCACTGTTACTACTACTACTACTGCTTTTGTTATTACTGCTACTACTATTGCTACTACTACTATTACTACTACTGCTACTACTTTTATCACTACTACCACTACTGTTCCTGAGACTTCTATTACTTCTATGCATCTACTACCGCTACTGCTACTTTTACCTGTTCCTACTACTTCCACTGTACTACACTACTAACTCTATTATTAACTGCTACTACTACTACTACTACTATTGATGTTATTACCGCTGTTGTTCTTGCTGCTTTTGTTAGTGATGGTGATACTGTGTATACAGCATTACACTGCTGCTCTCTTTTCATCATCTACACTCTCTCTCTCTCTCTCTCCTCTCTCTCTTCTTCCTCTCTCCTTCTCTCTCTCTCGTCTCTCTCTCTCTCTTCTCTCTCTCTCTCTCTCTCTCTCTTCTCTCTCTCTCTCCTCTCTCTCTCTCTCTCTCTCTCTCTCTCTCTCTCTCTCTCTCTCCTCTCTCTCTCTCTCTCTCTCTCTCTCTCTCTCTCTCCTCTCTCTCTCTCTCCTCTCTCTCCCCTCTCTCTCTCTCTCTCTCTCTCTCTCTCCTCTCTCTCTCTCTCTCTCTCACACACGCTTATATATATTTTTTTGCAGCATATAACTCAACTCTCCATTTGTACAGTTGTGTTATGAACATAAGAAATAATGTACTTTTAAATTAAACACGTCGTTATAATGAGACATAACTTTATTACAAGCGTGGCGTATGCTGTTTTGTTTTAAAGGGGAGAACACTAGAGCTTCGTTTGCGTTTGTTTGTCACTCCCTTGCGTCGCATTTTTATGAGGTTTCAACATACCTTAACCTAACCTCACCTAACCTAACCTCAACATACCTACTTCTTCCTTTTGCCAATTTTCCTCTCATTACCTTCAGATTAACGCCATTTTAATGTAGTGGGGAAGAAATGTACTACACGTTTATGTATTGAAGGTTCTACGACTGTGTTTGTGTACGTAAGGACCCATTGAAGCACCCTTAATTAC